>NW_004624808.1:1174161-1189563 GCF_000247695.1 Heterocephalus glaber
GGGGGGGTGTTTTGGCGCCCACGTGACTCAGCTTCTCTGCCCTAGGAGTGTGGAATGGTGGCAGGGGATCTTCCTTCCAGGTGCTGGGACCAGCTCAGCTTCTCTGCCCTCTCTCCCATTGCTGTTGATGTTCAGGGATTCTATTTATTCTTAATTACTCTTCCTGGGTTTGAACCTAAGTTTGTTTTCACATTTTAAGTGAATTTTATTAGTTTGCACTTTAATGAAACACATACCATTTTTTAATTTCACATAGGGATAGGTCATATAATGAAATGTGAAAAACCTAATCTCCTACAAATCTACTACCACATATGCATTTTAAATCAATGTTTAACTGCCTCATTGATATAATTTAAGAGAATATTAAACTACAATGAAATTTACTCTGACTACTTTCTATTCACATTAAACTTAGATCATGTAATCCAAAGTGTTTTATGTCTTAGAAATACTGCAATCCCATTGCATCAGAAGTTTTTGTTTTTTCTCTTTTTTCTCCCTCCATGTGATTTAAATTTTAAAATTAAGTTCTGCTGTTTCTCAGGTATTATCTTCGTTTTTTTTGTTGTTTTGTTTTTGCTTTGATAATTCCAGAGGAATTTTTGTGGAAGAATCTACTTGTTTAAAGGGGGATTACAATGATATTCAGTAGGCTGTGCATGAGATCTCTAGAACTTACTCATTTTACTACTGAAAGTCGCTACTCTTTGGCCAATATCTCCCCCTGCTAAACCCACCTCCTTTACTTCTTGTAAACCAGTATTCTGTTCTCAGATTCTGTTTGTAGACTACTTTATAAGTGAGATCATACAGCTGAGTTCTTCAAGTTCCATAGCTGGGACTGAAATTGGCAGACATGTTATCCAAGGCAGGGGCAGTAATGTTTCCTAATGGGAAACTTAGCAGATGGTGATGGTGACAGGACTGAGACCAAAGGATTCTATGGCTGATTTTACAGGGAACAGGGCCATTTTCAGGTTTTTATCCAGGACCATAGTAAACAAGCTGCTGTCTGGGCTTGCCTTGCTTACTGAAAATAGCCTTCCTTGATCTTTGGCTCTACCATATTTTTACAATATCTTGCCCAGGTGCCTGGGCTTTCTAAAAGACATGCCATACACACTGTGAATGGCTGTCAAATTACTGTTGTGAAGGAATCTGAGAACTGGGGCCCCTGGCCTTCCATCCTGTTGACCTGATGATTGTGTTTTGGCAAATGGAAAATATTGGTCTTGTAAAACTTAAGTGACATGGTTATAGACCTGTAGCCAATGAGGGAATTCACACACCTTCACTATTAGAAATGACAGTTTAAAACAGAAGTTTAATTGTTAAAAAATAAGAGTTTAAAAGAGGAGTTAATTCTATTGTTTCCCTGTTTTTCCCTCTGTTTACTTGTTTGCCTTACCTGGTGGCTTCTTTCTATTGATGTTCTTGGAATTGTGGTCATCATTATCTCTTTCTAAAATATCCTTCAGAGCATTTTGTAGAGCTAGTCTGATGGGCATGAATTTCTTCAGTTGTTCTTTGTCATGGAAGTATCTTATTTCTCCATTGATTCTGAAAGATAGTCTTGTGGGGTACATCAATCTGGGTTGGAGTTTGTTTTTCTTCAGGAGTTGAAATCTTCACTCCAAGCTCTTCTTGATTTAAGGGTTTGTAATGAGGAGTCTGCTGTGATTCTGATGGGCTTTCCTTTATAGTTGATCTGTTTCTTTTTTCTAATAGCTTTTAATATTCTGTTCTTGTGAATTTCCAGAATCCTGATTATTATATGTAGTGGTGTAGATTTACTTTGGTCATAGCTAAGTGGAGTTCTATATGCCTCATTCATCTGTATGTCAAATTCTCTTTCCATGCTTGGGAAGTTTTCTGCAATTACTTCTATGAAAAGATTTTTTTATGTCATTTGTGCTGACTCCTGCTTTTTCAATGATTTCAATCAATCTTATCTTGTTCTTCTTTGCATCATCATGCAGCTGTCTGCCTCTCTCTTCCAATAATCTCTTCCTTATTTTATTCTTTATTTATATTTTGTGTTTTGAGATCAAAATACTATAATTTTGATGATGTTTAGTTTATATTTTTCTTTGGTCATTTCAACTTTCAGTTTCATAACTAAGAAACAATAACCTATTTCAGAGTAATAAAGATTATCATCTAAGAGTTTTACAGTTTTAGCTCTTATATTTTGAGTTAGCTTTCATATATGATGTGAAGTAGGGTCTACTTCATGTCAATATCTAGTTTTGACAATACCATTTGTTTTTTGTTTAAAGAGCTGACAATTTAATTTTCACATTTCACAATACAAATGAAACTGTACTTCTTGCATTTTTGTTTATCTCACTTCTCCCTTTAAAACTATTCTGTTTGATAGGAAGGGGAAGCAAATCTTCCTTATGCTATTAGAAAATACCCACAATCACAGCATCATGATCTCCTGGTGACATAGAACAAATAATACAAAGCTGTTATGAAGAGGCCACCCCTCTAGCTTTATCTGTCTGGTTGAGTCATTCCTGGCGGAGGGGGCATCATCATGGGCCTAGCAGGAGGGCTCATCATTGGAGGCCCAGGTGTCATTGGCATGTAGCCTTCCATGGGTGGCCTCATTCCAGGAGCAGGTCCCACTGGCACCATCTCAGGAGGAGGCGTGGTCCATCATTGGCATCATGGGAGGGCCTCCCATGTCGGGTGCTGGCATCATACCAGGGTGAGAAGGACCTGGGAGACTAGGTGGAGGTGAGATCATAGCCCCTGCTGGAGGAGGAGTGGATAATGGAGTAGGAGGTATCTTTCCTTGTTGAAATGCAACAGTTGTTTTGTCAATCAGGCTCTGAGCCTGCTCTTCCATCCATTTCTGATAGTAGTCCTTCACATTTTCTTTATGTTTGCTACCACTGCAGTGTGTCTTTCTCATAGATGTAGAGTCATGGGTGAGGTATGTATTGCAGTAGTAACAATAAAACTTGGGTATGTTGCTCTGCAAGCCATTGGCCACTCTCTTGCCAACAATACCATTTGTTTGAAAGACTATTTATGCTCATTTGAATTTTCCAGCTTTTTTGTCAAATATCAATTGACCATCAAAGTAGGGATTTACTTTGTACTCTCAATTCTATCCTATTGATAGATCAGTGTTTATTTCTGTGCCATTAACATAGCACTGTGGCTATTATAGTTCTTAGTGAATTTTGGATTCAGGAAATCTGGGTCCCCTATCTTTCTTTTTCAAATTGTTTTAGCTGTCTTCCAGCCTTTGCATTTCTGTATGAATTTTAGGATCAGCTTTTCCACGTAAAAAAAAAAAATACTCTTAAAATTTTGAGAGGGACTGATTGAATTTGTAGATAAATTTGCTGAGTATTATATTAACATTATTAAGTCCTCTAATCCATGAATGTCTTTTCCTTTCCTTTTTACCTTTAGATCTTTAATTTCTTTCAATGATGGTTTGAAATTTTCAGTGTATAAGTGTTGTAGTTCCTTGGTTATATATACTCCTGAATATTTTATACTTTGATAGGAATGTGACTGAATTATTTTCTTAAAGTCATTTTTGGACCGTTCATTGAAAGTGTATAAAAATACAATTTATTTTTACATATTGATCTTGTGCCCAGCAGCTTTGCTGAAATAATTTATTAACTACTAAAGTCTGTAGATTTCTTATGTTTTTGTGCATTTACATTCATGTTATCTGTGAAGAGAGAAAGTTTTACATATTTCTTTTGAGTATGGACACTTTGTATTCATTTATTTTGCCTGTTTGCCCTGGTTAGAACTGCCAAGAAACTATATAAAAATGGTTAGAGTGACCATCCTTACCTCACTGTGAATACTTAGGGGAAAGTGATCTTTCACCATTATGTGTAATGTTAGCTGTGAGTTTCTCACATATGGCCCTTAGAAGTTCAAGTTCTCTTCTATCAGGCTCTTGGGCATTTTTATCTAGAAAGAGTGTCAGTTATGTTAAATGCCCTTGTATTTGTATCTATTGAGAGATAAGCCGAAGTTTTTGTTCTTTCTTATGTTGTTAAAACATTTTAAAATTATCAGATGTCAAACTATCTTTGCATCCCTACAGCAAATCCCACGTGGTTGTTGTATATGATTCATTTTGTATGTTGCTGGATTCTGTTTGGTAGTATGTTACTGTATGAAGCACCAGAGATTGACCACTCTAAATCTTAAAACAAGTCATCATGGTGAAATGTTTTATAATTTTCTCACCGTAAAATGAATCAGGAAGTTCATTTTATTAACAGTGTGTACAGTCTAACTTTAACCCACTACCAAACCCTCTTATTAATTCTCACCCCTTGCATCCTATGTTTTATCCCAGCATTGTTTCCCTCTGTTTTGTGACTAACACCTTTAGTTACCTGGTTTGATAAGTGTCAGTAGCCAACTCCTCCGGTATTATGCTGGCAACCATCTGAGAGCCAAACTTACCAGAGACCTACGGTGTGAAAATTGAAAAATGTAAGCATCATCCAGCTGTGACAAATTTCATAGCAAAATGTTTGGATATAAGTGAGATGATTAGTTTATGCTCCTTAGTCTGTATGAGTAGCTTATAAACAACAGAAGCTTATTTCTCATATTTGTGGAGGCTAGAAGTCAAAGATTAGAGTGCCAACATGATCAAGTTCTGGTGACGGCTCTCTTCTAGGTTGCAGACTGTTGACTTCTTAGAACTTTACATGACAGAAAGAACGAACTAACTCTATGGCTCCATCTTGTGAGGGCATTAATTACATTTGTGAGGGCTCCACTGTAGTGATCCAGTTACCTTCCAAAGGCCTCCATAACCAAATGCTACTGTATTGGGAGTTATAATCAGGAATATGTATTTTGAGGAGATACATTTAGTCCATTCTGTCTATATGCTCCTAAAGTTTATGTTCTCCCACGCAAAGTACATTAACCCATCCCAACAATCCCTAATCCCAGTTCTTTCCAGCATCAATTCTAAAATCTACATTTGAAATTCTTATCTAAATATTATCTAAATCAAATGTGGGCAAGACTCGGGATACAGTTCATCCAGAAACAACATCTTCCTCCAGCTGTGAAGCTACAAAATCAAACTACAATCTGGCAAAATCCATTGGTGAGATAGGCATAGGATAGACATTAGTCTTCAGAAAGGGAGAAATAGGAAAGAAAGAAGGGGCGACAGGTACTAATTAAGTCCAAAGCCCAGAAGGTAAGCTGCGGGAGATAGTAAGGCTCAAGAACAGTTCTCTTTTGCTCTTTAGTCTTCCCTCCCACACTACTGGGACAGTTTTCCTGATTTTTGAAACCACTAAGGTGACAACGTTGTCCTCACAGTTCAGCAAGGTGTTGTTCATGCTATGGGCTGTCTGTGGTGGTTCCATTCATACAGGGGTCCCACCCATGATGCAGTTTTCTGTTGAGTTGGAGATCTTGCAGCCAGCATTCCCCTGGATGGTTCTGCCCCAGCAGCCCCCCTGGGTTGTTGATCTAGTCATGGTGGAGGCAGCCATATTCCCTGCACCCTGGTGGGGGCCCCTCTTCTAAGTTGCTGGCTGCTGACTTGTATCCTCTCATGGCAAAAGAGCAAGCTGTCTGGTTTCTTCTTACAAGATCGCTAATCTCATTCAGAGGAGTTCAACCCTCCTGACAGAGCTAGTTATCTGTTAAAGGCCTAACCATCAAATACCATCAAGTTGGGATTAGGATTTCAACATATGGATTTGGGGCGTTACATAAAAATTCATACTGTAACAGATAAAACATACCAAAGCATTAGGCATGTATACACACAGGTTTTATTTGTTTTCATTCATGTTGCTTTTCCCCGAACCAGATAAATAAGGAAAAATCATGATTCAGCAAAGTAGTTTTTGTCCTCAAACCTCTTTTTTCACGGACCCCTCATATATATGATTTTTGCTTAATACTATAAAATTCTACATTCAATCCTATGTGGATTGCATTAAATTGTATCATTTCAAATGTAATCTTAATTTGATAATTTCTTCCAGATAGCTAATGAGCACAACAAAATTTAAGCAGTTAATTTTGTGTCATTGGTGTCTGTCAAATTTTGACCCAAAACACATTTTTCTAATCACTGCAATTTTATCACATCATTAAATCCCCTGTACAATGAATACCAGCTTAATTACTTTCAGAAGTATATTTTCATAAATGTAGTTTTATCAACATTTTACAAAATTCCAAAAAATTTTAATGGGGCTTTCAATCTGATTATCTAGAAAATATATTCAAATTTTAAAAACTCAACATCTTCCTAATATTGCTTTCATATTCTGAGTCAAGAGCAGGTATTTATTCTTTAGACTCTTCTCCTTTATTCTTTAAATGCTATTGTTTATAATTGATCCTCACCTTCTACATATACTTTAAGCAAGGATTATTAATATGTATTGAAAAAGAGGGATATCTTGACATATACATTCCAAAACATGTGCCCTTTCAAACTTAAAAATACATGATGGAAGCAGCTTAATATGTTTTCGTGTTTAATAGTACTTCTTAATACAATGTCATTCTTACCAAGCTGGTTAGTGGAATTCTATTGTACACTTTAAGTTTTGCACAGGCAACACATATCTAAATGCACTGTATGAGGTAAAATTTTAACTCATTTCCTCAGCTTAGTTCACATTCAGAAATGCCATATTTGCCCTCCATTAATTTGTCAATTTTTCTTTGGTGTTACCCTTTTTAATTATGGTTCCTATACTATACTTTGTATTCTACAATCACAAATACCCCTACTACCTTTCTTTTTTTTTTATGTTTTCTTTTTATAATATCACCTACTGAAGACTTAAGGCTATGATTTAAACTCAGTTTTCAAATTCCTAATACCACCATATTTGACTTTTTAGCTCATTTGCTATATATGAAGTATTTTTTCTCAAAAAATGAACATTGATACTGACTCTTCTATATTAGATTGTGTGCGCATGCATGTGTGCTGGGGGGGTGTCTCCCACAAAACTGCTCTTTCAATGAATCCCTTGGTAAATTTTGTTGCTTTCTTTATATAGGTTCTGAATAAGTCTTCACAGTGTATGGCTCAGTGATATTTTTCTTAGTATTGTGAATTATTTCTAACTTGGATTTTCCTTACAAAGTGTTGGTACAACAGGAAAACAGTGATATTTTCCCCCTACATTTATTTCTTAGCCCCAACTCACTAAAATGTTTAATAGCCCTCAAAGTTTTGGAGGCTTGATCTTCACATATCATTTAGGAATATAAAAGATACTCATGCATTCGCACTGCAAAGTTGAAAATAATCATTTCACACTGTCTAATCCAATTCTGCACAACATGTAATATCAGAGAGTTCATGGATGGGACTGATTTGTCAATCTTTTAAAATAAAAAAGTAATACATGTTTGATCATAAATACACTTTCAAAATAGAGAGAACATAGATTTCATCAGATCTTTTGCACATCCTTAAATCAAAAGAAAAAGACACCTATATCATGCTTTGAAATATCTGCATATATTTATTGTCTTTTGCAAATATATAGTGGTACCTCGGTTTAAAAACTTAATTTGTTACTTTACTTTCCCAGTTGGACCAGGACAAGGCAAAGAAAATATATACCTAGCTGACAATGAGTTCCAATTTCAAGTGAGGAAAAAATGAGAGGGACTGGAAGAAGCACAGAATAATCAAGATGTACAACTCCAAGCAAATGTGCAGTGTGAAGTATCAATTTCCAGTCTCCTTTTAACTCCTTCAAGTCTGTGCTATTACACTGAGACAACCACATCAAGATCCAGTCTGTCATAGGACTCCCTGACAGAATGAGGAGGAGACTAAGCAAACATGACCCAGAAAGGCACCAATTGAACCAAGACAACTCTATAAGACAAAAATACAGTATGCAGTTTTAGGTATTCATGTAGCACTAGCAGACCACCACCTGTGTGCCCAGAGGAATCTGCTCCACAGTCAAAAGCATTCACAATAAATGAGAAGGCCAGGAAACTGGCTTCCAATAAACAGTGACAATATGGAGACTAAGTGATAGGTGTAATGCATTATATGGCTTTCATGTGGAATATTTTAAATCAATATTGTTAATGACATTTCATCAATTTAATCCACCTCAACTTCGGTTGCAAAATCAATCTATTACTTCAAAGAAAAAGTTGATCCCCTTTAAGTGTTAAGTTTGTTAATTGTTTTTTAAGTGTCCTCTATCATCATCAGTCTTATCTTGTTTAGAAATGCCCGATGGGTTAAAGGGACAAAGAGGAAAATCACCTGAATTTCAAGATAATAACTTTATATTTTTTTGGATAGACATCTGTATTTCTCAGTAAAAATGTTCAGTAGTAATCATTGTAAAACAGAGAAAATATATGGAAAAATGAAGTAAAACATAAAAGAAGGAAAAGCTTAATTTCTTATACGATTTGGGAGAAGATGTCTGCATTTGTGTTTGTGCAGGGAAGAAAGCCATGATCTCATTTGTCACCTGATGTGGAGTTTGCAAATGGAAGCAAAATTTGGTGAACATTTTTGTTTGTAACCCGAATTAGACAGATGCGTTTGTGAACTGAGGTATACCTCTAGCTCTCATTCATTTGCATTGTTAATAAAACACACTCGATATTTCCCTCCAAAATAGCTAAAGCACATCATAGCCCTTTAAGAATCAGTTCTGTGTCATTGATAACTTTATTACTTCCTTCAAGTTTGTCCTTAACTATAACCACCCTAAGGGAGCCTGTGAGTTGACACTGTCATCATGCTTACACCACTCTTGTTCTCTGTATTCTGATTAGCTCATTTTGCATCACATTTATGTTCTAACCTTCTTTATCTTTCAGTTTTTTTCTGTCTCTTCCACAGCTGTAAATACAGCATACGGCCTAACAGAAGGGTATTTTGTGTGCAAACTGTCTAGCAGTTATGTCTGGCATATAGCAGGTACTCACCAAATAAGTACTGAATTTAAAAATAGCAAAACAATGCCATCAAACCACTAACAAGAAGGGTTGTACACAATACTGACAGCTTGGTTAAATAAGACTGCTGCATGCAAAATTTCTCAATGTTGTTTCATGCATGGAGTCAATGCTGTCATGATAATATAATCTATTCTGCTTCTAAGTAGCTTTTTCATTTTGAAGGTATGTTTTCCATATTACAAATAATTATTTTACTATCAATCCTTTTACATGGAATTGATGATGTTATCTGAGCCACTGGTTATTTATTAAACCTATAAACACATGTCTACAAGCTTTGACCTGGGAGAAAAGCTTCAGTAAATGTTAATGATTTCATTATCACTCTTATTACTACAGTTATCTTTACTAAAAGGAGGCATTTCTCTCTTCTTGATGAGAAGTATGTGTTTGAAAAGTATAAACAATATGGTTAAACACACAAAGTGAGAGAATGTTTTATCTATACAAAATGGACATTCTTTATCAACATTATTATTAAAAATGTCCTTTCATAGTTTACCCAAGAGTTCAGAGTTACAAAGGGACAAATTTAAGAATCTGCCCTAACAACTAATTCATTCCATGCTTTTATGTTATTCTATATTAAAATTGTGCTCCATCTCTTTCTACAAATAAAAACAGAAAATAACATATACATACCTAGAAAAGTTCCCTTGATTTTTATTCTTGTTACCAGATGGAATCATTTTATACAAATTGTTTTAATATTATTCCACTCATGTTTTTTCTGAAAATTGTGCTTCTCAAGCATAATTTCTTGGACATCCTACTAGAGCATCATATTTTATTGGGTTTTTTTCTTAGAGTTTAATTCTCAAACTTACATTGAGTTTATTGGCATATGTAATTTCAAAAAACAGGGCAGTGGTTCTGCCGCCTGTCTTGCAAGCTCAAGGACCCGAGTTCGATCCCCGGCACCAAAAGAAAAATAGAGAAAGGGATCAAGAAACAACCATGATGACTAGTGTCATTATGAGACGAGTATATTGGTTTGGGTTTTCTAGAGGAACAGAATCAATAGAAAATAAATACATTAGTTAGTTAATTAATTAATTTCTAAATACACAAGATGATTTGTTAGGCTTGCAGGACCAGCATGGGAAGAGTCCACAGTGACTATGTGCACACTGCAGGACCCAGCAGTTGCAGAGTTGGAAGGCACAAAATAAGAGGGGTTAGGGATGGAGTGACAGGCAGAGGCTGAAGCTCCCTACAGAGTCACTGATGTGAGTCCATATCGAAAGGCTGAAGAAGCCAGAGTCTGGTGTCTGCAGATGGTGGCAGAGCAAGGGACCAAGTTAAGTACAAAGGAGTTTTTCAAGACTCAGGCCAACTTCAACTTTCTTCCCTTTCTTTCCCTTTTTTCCCTTTTCTTTCCTCTCTTTCCTCCCTTTTCTTTCCATCTGTGCTGCAAGACTATTGGGTGATGCTATCCACAGTCAGGCTGGGTTTTTGTCCTTCAGTGTGTTGGTCTACCTGCCAGCCAGCTCTGGAAACACCCACAGACCCACCAAGAAGTATGCTCTACTAATATGCTAGATGTCTTAATGCATTCAAGTTGACAGTTGCCATTAATTGCCACAGAGAGGAAAATTTTGACATTGACACAGAAGGAAGATACATCGTGTGAAGATGGAAACAGGAATTGGAGTTCTGCCATCACAAGCCAGGGAATATCTGGTCTGCCAGAAGCAGGAAGAGACAAGGAAGGGTCTGTCAGGGCATGGCACTCTCAACACTTTGCTTTTGGATTTGTTGCATCCAGAAGTTAGAGACAATAACTGTCTGCTATTCAGTGTCACCCAAATTGTAGTTTATATTGGTACCCTAGAAAACAGATACACTGGCCTTGGATTGTTTTCTTGGGTTACAGTTCTTACTGATATATTCTCAACAGATAAATATTAATAGGTGTTTGCTCACTTACTGAAAATTTGCCTTGCAAATTTTAACCTGCTTACCTTAAAAATATAAATGAAATAGAAAAAAATTATGTTCACAATATCAAGTTCATATCTAGCAGCATGGATATGTATCTGTCCTTGAAATCTTTTTATATAATACAGCTGTGTGTTAATTATAGGCCCTGAAATTTTCTTGGTACATGTATGTAGTGAATTCCTAAAATTTTATGTTGTGTCAGTGTTCATTTGAATGAGATTTGTTATTTGCCATCTCTTCCTTGTCCCTCTGCTTGACTCTATTCCTGAGATGCATGACCGAGAGAAAGAGGACAGCCCTTCTGCCTCATTGTACCTCCTTCCCCAAGACCTGTAAGTAATAAATCTTTGAACATACGTTCTGCTGTAGTGGTGAACTGAATTTGTGCCTTCCATCTAAAAATCCAGGGGCTACCTTGTACTGGGTTTTCCCTGGGACTTTGAATTTGGAGTCCCAGTACCAAAGCAATGGTCAGGCAGACAAACACCAAACACTAGTCACAAGAGCATCTGCCAGTATAAACCAGTTTCCAAGCGTCCACTAGGAATTAGGCCATCCATTAGGTAAAAGAAGGAGCCCATGAAAGACCCATTGTAAACATGCACTTTCAGTTACCTCTCACCCGTTGGAAGGGGATTGCTAGCTGCCCTGGTACTAGAACTTCAAATTAACTCAGAGCTCTTAAAACAACATACTTTTAGTGGCTTAAATCTTTTCATTTTGGTACAGCATTTTATAATTTTCCCTCTACATACTGTTTATTTCTGCAAAGACTTCATTGATATTTTTCAATATATACATTTGATTCATTATTCTAAGAGATATGTGTTCTGAAAGCCATTTTATGATTTTCCTTTTTATGTAGTAATGTGTTTTATAGTTTGAATGTGAAAACAGAAACCACATCCTGTAAATACCCTGACCAGCCCAGCATCATAGGTGACTCAGAAGCTTTTCCCTTGGGGCCCAGGGTAATCGAATTTCATTCTAAAATCTAGATTCTCTGGAAATGTGGTTAGAGAAACTTTAATACCAGCTGTTCCAGGGCTGTCCAGGTGGTTGCATGAAAGCCTAACCGGAAAACTTTGAGTTTAAAGAAAGATAATTCAGAAATTAAAATTTCAACTTTGCTACTAAGCAGACTTCCTCACAACGTTGGGTTGTGGGTGGGTGCACAAACACAAGTCCATAAATATATTCATAGTCTGTTTTTTAAATGTCTAGGTGTCTATTTTCTTGAGACAGGGTCTCATTATTATTAAGCTGGTTTCTTAATTCCTGGGTTCAACTTCTCCCCCTGCCTTAGCCTCCTGAGTAGCTGGTACTACTGATGAACCCCTGCACTTGGAATCCAAATATAATTTAAAATTTAATCTAAAATATAATTTTAAGTTTTCTATTATGTAAAAAATGTGGATTAGTCATTCATTATCTGTCTATAGAGTTATGTCAGCACCTTTGATCCTTGAGACAAGCTTTTAAATTAGGAATAATGGGATATTCTCTTCTTTGGGAATGGTGTAATGATTAACAGAAAAAGCCCACATAGAAGCACATTATCAGGTCTAAGTCAAACCTAATTGCACTGATGTTATTATTTCTATTATTACCACCATTTTTAGGAAAAAAGATATTTTTTATTGCTTGGGAAACTAGAAGCTGGGAGAAGTAAACTGATTTCATTAACATTGATGACATGAGTGACTTTTCCGTGTTTAAATAAATGCATAACATGGTGCTCAGAATTCTATTTTGTAAAATTAGATGTTATAATACATGTTTTGCAATTTGCTTTCATCACATAGCAATACATCATAGAGATCTATAGAATTCTATTCATATCCTGGTTTACATTCATGTGTCCTGAATCTAGCATTTTAAGCCATAAGGGATGAAAGTGTGTGAGTCTGTGTGTGTGTGTGTGTAGTCTGAGTTCTATATCTTTATGTTTTTCTCTGCTTAATATCAAATTGTCTATCATTACTGACCCTATGTTTTCTGTTCCTTAGCCTGCAGAAGTTTACCAGAGAGAACCTCATGGTATTTTAATTATTACAGCTTGAAAATGAAATTTAGACTCTTTCATGGCAAAAGTCTTTAATTTGTTATTTGAACATTCACATGTCTTTATTCTTTAATATCAGCATTAGTTCCTCAAATTTATCACAGAATACCATAGGGATTTCTGTGACATTGATATTTCAAAAATCTTGAGTAAAATCATTATTTTTACAACAGAGCCTTCTCTTCCACCAACATATATATGACTCCAATTATGTAAGCTGTTTTATAACTCTCCGAATAGATTTTTCACTCTTCTGTTTCTGTATTGAACATTACTTGATCAGTTTGCACATAGGTTTATATATTTTCTGCTCTTAGTGTAAATAGAATTGTGAATTTCACTTTTTGATGGTCACTGGTACACTGTACATATGTACAATGGTACATACATTTCTTAAATTTTACATATGAATTTTCTGTCTGCTCAAACTACTAATTCCTTTTGCTAATTCCATCATTTTCTCAATGAAGTTTTAGTTTTTAAAATGAACTACATTTAATTTCAATATATTGAGTAGAAGCCACATATCATTTTGTAGTAATCAGTTAAGTATTTTCCTTTGTAGACCTAAACTAGCCAGTCTACTTTAACATGGCCTTTTTTAGGGTCTAATACCTTCCTCTCCTATTGACACAGGTCCTTTGAATTTACGATATTTTGGTTTTTCAAGTATACTCAATCTCTAGTACAAAAAAAATTCCCTATATGTTACCCTGTGATTTATGTGTTGTGTAATTACAACTTTAACAAATTTTATTTCTAAGCCTAGATTATTTTTCTAATATTTTTCAGTTTTAGATTTACAGAAAATAGAAGTGTTAATATCAGTTTTATATACCCTCCTACACTCAGTTTTACCTATTATTAATCTCTTACAATAATATAGTACATTTACGATAACTAATGGAACAAAATTGACGTATTATTAACTCAAATGTATAGTTTCTTCAGATTTCCTTAGTTATAATCTAATGTCCTAGATGCAGAATCCCATCAAGTTATATTTACTGGTAATGCCTTCTTTGGTTTCTCCTTACAGTGCCAGATTGTCAGTATAGTTTTAGCAAACTTGACTGTCCTAAGTAATAATAGTCAGAAGGTATTTTGTAGTATGGTGCTCAACTCATATTTGTCTGCTGTTGCTTTTCTAATGTTACATTGATGTCTTAGTCTATTCAGGCTGCTATAACAAGAGTAACATAGACGAGTGGCTTATAATGATAAAAATTTATTTCTCACAGTTATAAAAGCTCAGAAGTCCAAGTTCAGGTGCAAGGAGATTGATGTGTGATGTCTGCTTCCTCGATCATAGATGGGCATCTTCTCTGCTTGTCTTTATCTGGTAGAAGCGGCAAGGGAACTCTTTGGAATCTCTTCTGTGAAGGCAACATTCCAATTCATGAAGGTTCCACCCTCACCTTATAAAGGCTCTACTTACTAATAGCTTCAAACATGGGGTTTGTATTTAAACAATAGGAATATGGGAGGTGGGAGAAACTACATTTAACCCTGAAACAACTAGGATTATAAATTTTCAGGCAGAATGTTCAAGAAAGTGCCATTTTTAACATCTCATGTCAAAGGTGCATACATTTGTTTCTTAGGAGATTGATTCCAGAACTTCTCACAGATATCAAAATTTATGGATGCTCATGCCCCTTATATAAGGTGGTGGAATATTTGCATAGGATCTATGCACATACTCTTGTACATTTTAAATCATTTCCAGATTTCTTATAATAATGGAATACATTGTAAACACTATGTAAAAAATCAATATACTGTATTTCTTTGGGAAATAATGACAAGAAAGTCTGTAAATGTTCAGTATAAACACATATTTTAAAAAATATTTTGATCCATAGTTGTTTAACCCAAGGATGTAGAACCTGCAAATACAGAGGACTAACTGTACTGTCTACTTGATTTCTGACTGCTGATAGGAACTTTGATCACCTTACTAAAAATAAAGTAGTAGTTGTTAAGTTTTTCTACTGTAAAGTTAATCTTTCCGCCCTTTTCATATTGTACTCTTTGAAATTAGTCTCTATTCATAGTCAACACTTAAGGAGTAGAGAGTTATGCTATTCCTTTATGGAGGAGTAATTATTTGGAGTTTTTCTGCATGGAAGATTTTTCTCCATTTATTAATTTGTTGAATCACATATTAAGTGTGACATATGGGTGTTTGTGTTATAAACTAGGTTATAATAAAACATTATATAATTTTTTTCCAAATTGTTTCAGCTTTGGCTACTGGGTACTCTCTCAGTTATTTTTTGTGACTCACTGACTTACTCTTCATTCTGCTTTGCTTCCTGGGGTTGTGATCCTCAATGTCTGTTCCTAGGATATTGTGTAAAATTCTTTGGAGTGCTGGTTTGGTATTC
>NW_004624808.1:1210949-1221826 GCF_000247695.1 Heterocephalus glaber
TTTTTCTAGAGCCTCATTCATCTATTTTGTTACTTCCTGTGCTATCAGTTCAGGGTGTCCAGGTGGTTGATTATCAGACTTTTCCACCTCATTTCTCCCAGAATTTATCCTTGGTTGGATGGAAGTCTGAGTTTGTGCCTTGCTTAAATGTCTTCTCATTTTTGTTTTTGATACTGTCCATTTAATTCCTGGGTTGATTCTTCAAAATTGCTTATTGTAAGTATATTTGTTGATGTATTTTGAACACTTATGGAATGATTGCTTCTCAGAGGTGTCTTCCAGATATCATTGGTCTTTAGGCTTTGAGTCTCTAATGACACTGAGGCTATCTCATTTTCATTGTACCAGGAAGGACCTCTGACTAGATCGATCACAACACCTTAGCCCAAGTGATACAATCAGCAACACCATAGCATCAAGTACATCTTAGAAGATGACAATTTGTGAAAGTTATTAATCTATCACCTTTAACTCTGTGAATTAAATAAAAATCTAGGACCAACCCAAGGTATATTTTTAGTGAATAAACTCTTCAATATAGCAACTTACCTTTTGGGATGGAGAGTTAGAAGGAGTTGGTGAGGGAGAGATAGATAGGTAGAAGGATAGGGGAAGGTTAGCAGTGAGGTCAGAAGACATAGGCAAAAGAAGTAAAAGGAGAATAAAAGAAAAATAAAGAAAAATCTGAATTAGGAATTAGGGCCAGAACAGGAGCAAAAAGGGAGATGAAGAACAATGTGTGACAGCAAGAGAGTGTGTGAGAGAGAGAGCAAAAGGAAAGAGAAAAGAAAGAAAGAAAAAAGAAGAGAAAAACAAAAATTTGAAAAGGGTCAGAAAAAAATTAAAAATAAGAGCAAAACCCTCCAATAATTATAATTTTGGATATAAAAAATAAAAATGAAAATGAAGGGCCTCATTCAGGGTATGTCTCTGATGTCACAATAGACAACCTGGGCAGCAGTGTGCAGTTATGTCAGTGAGTCTCACCAAGTCAGTCACAGACCCATGGGATTCAGGCAGATTTCTGGCTGCAAGTCCAAAGTTGAGCTCCCTTTCCTCCTGTAGGTTTGAACCCTGTAAGTTTGTACTGCAGGTTCCAGCTGCCCTTCCCCTGAAGATAGTCCAGGTTCTGATGGGAGGTGATGATCCCTCCAACTTATTCAGTATGGTGGTCTGATGTCCACTGTGTCTTTGGAGTGTCGAACCAGGTATCGGTACAGCCAAGAGGATGGGGGTTGGTGTCCTGCAGGCACCCCCTTGGCTATGTGGATCACCACCATGGGCATGGCCAGTAGCAAGGGGTCCTCACCTTTTGGCTGGTCCTCACCTGTGTGCTTGGCACTGGCTGGATGGTGCGGGGCTCCTGGCAACCCAGGACCTCTCTCTCTGGCGCCCCACCAGTGTGCTTGGTGCACCTGCTTCATTCTTTTCTCTGCATCATGGTCCATTTCTCTAACTTCACTGAAGCTTCTAAGTTTTATGTTCTCTTTCTATTCCTGCATATCTGCTTCTTTTTCTCTACTATTAAGTTGTTATTTTCCAGGTGTTTGACTTCCATATCCTGAAGTGGCTGTTGAACACTACTCTGCTATTTTGGTTCTATCCACCAATATGATTTTAATTGGGGGAAAACTGAAAGCTTTTCCTTTAAAAGTAAGAGCAAGAGAAAGTTTTTCAATATCACCAGTTGTATTCTACATGAATCTTTAGCCAGAACAACAGGCAAGAGAAACACATAAAAGGAACGTATGTATAGGTAAGGAAGAACTCAAATTATCCTTATTTGAATATGACATAATCTTTACATTGAAGATACAAAAAAATTCACAAAAAAGACTTCTAGAGCTAACAAACAACTTTAGTAAGGTAGCAGGATACAGAATCAACACAAATAAGTCAATAGCATCCTTGTATACCAATAATTAAAGCATTGAGAATGAACTTAGGAAAGCAATATCATTTACAATAGCTTCAAGAAAAATCGAACACTTCAGAGTTACATAAAAATGAAGTGAAACATCTCTATAAGGAAAACAGTAGTACTCTGAAAAGTAGATCAAAGAGGACATCAAAAAATGGAAAGATATTCTCTGTTCTTTGTCAAGTAGAATGAATATTGTGAAAATGGCCATACCTCCTACACTGATATACAAATTTAATTCAATCCCAATCAAAATACCAACAACATTCCTCACAGAATAAGAGAAAACTATTCTAAAGTTCATATTAACCAGAAGAGACCCAAGTCAGCAAAAACAATCATGGGTAACAAGAGCACAGCAGGGAACTTCACAATTCATGATTTTAAGTTATATTGCAAAGCTACAGTGATAAAACAGCATGGTACTGACACAAAATGTAAACGTGTATCAGTGAAACAGAACAGAGATGTAGACAGAAGTCTAGACAACTTAAGGCATCTGATCTTTGACAAAGGGTCCAAAAACATATGCTGAGGGCAGGGAATTTAGCTCAGTGGCACTGTACCTGCCTCACAAGTGCAAGGTCCTGAATTCAATCCCCAGTACCAAGGGGGGAAAAAAATATGCTGGAGGAGAGAGAACTTCTTTAACAAATGTTATTGCAAAAACTACCTATCCACATGCAGAAGATTAAATCTAGACCCACATCTCTCAACATGTACCAAGCTAAAATCAAAATGAATCAAAAATCTAACTATTAAAATAGAAATACTTAGTCTGCTGGAGGATAAAATAGATAAAATTCTTGAACACATAGGTACATAGGTAAGGACTTTCTAAAAAGAATCTTAATTACAGAAGAAATATCGAGAATCAACAAATGGTGTAGTATCAAACTAAAAACCTTCTGTACAGCAAAGGAAAAGACCAACAGATTGAAGCAACAATCTTCAGAATGGGAAAAGAATTGTCAGCTACTCTTGAGACAGAGAGCTAATATCTAGAATATATAAATACTCAAAAAAATTAGGTCTCCCCAAAATAAAGACCCAATTAAAAATTGTGCAACTGAAATGAGTAGACACTTCTCAGAAGTACAAGTGGCTAATAACAATGTTCAGGCTGTTTTGCCATTAAAACAGAAATTCCATCTTGCTCCACATAGAATGGCTATCATCAAGAAACTAAATAATAACAAATGCTGGTGAGACTGCAGGGAGAAAAGAATCCTTCTACGTTGTTGATGGGAATGTAAACTAGTACAATCACAATGGAAATCAATATTGAGATTCTTCAAAGAACTAAAACTCGAAATTCCATTCATTTAATTTATTCCCCATTCAGGTATCTTCCTAAAAGTATTTAAAACATCATATTACAGTGATACATGCATACTCATGTTATAGCAGCACAATTCATAGTATGAGAATCTTGGAAGTGGCCTCTATGATCACTAACAGATGAACAGATAAAGTAAATGTGGTATTTAAATACAGTGGAGTATTACTTTCCCATACATAACAATAAACTTCAGTAATTTGTAAGCAAATGGGCTAGAGGCCATAGTGCAGTAAAATAAATCAGACACACAAGCCTAAATATCACACGGCTTCACTTATGTGATTAACCCAAACGTAAATCATCAAAGATCAAAATAAAAGATAGGTAATAAGAAACAGAGATAGATCTTTTCTAAATGGGAAGGGGACAAATTGACAGATAGAGAGAAGATGGGGCTATAAAATCATATTAGGATGTAATGTACATATACCAACTTCCCACAATATATGTAATCATTATGTACTGAAGACATGTACTACTAAAAACAAAAATTTGGAAAAAACAAATTCTGACATGACATTTTGTAAAAATTCCAGAAGAATGAAATCCTATCATTTGTAACAAAATGGATGGAATTGGAAGACATCATGTTAAACAAAATAAACCAGAAACAGGAAGACAAATATTAAATGTTTTCATATGTGGTCATTTTTTTTTTTTGGTACTGGGGATCGAACTCAGGACCTCACGCTTGCGAGGCAGGTGGTGGAACCACTGAGCTAAATCCCTGGCCCCTCATGTGGTCATTTAAAAAGAGTTGACCTGAAAGTAGAGGAGAAATTACTAGGAATTAGGAAGTGTATTGGGGGGAGGGACCGTGAGAGGTGATAGGGGTGTGGAAGACTGCTAATGCCCAGAAACAGAAACATCTTGAAGACAGGATGTTTTGCCATCTTGAGCAGAGATGGACCTCAAGAGAAAAGAAGGAAGCTCCTGAGGGGACAATCAGATCAAAGTTAATTATTCAGCTAAAGTGTCACCATGCCTAGCTTGCCTTCCTCATTACCTAAAACAAACATCTGTGCTCAGCAGAACTCTATGCCTTTGTTGTTCCTCAATAAATCTAGGGGTTTAAGTCAGTTAGGGGCTTCACTCCATTCCAGTGGAGTCGCCTGGCCCCCTGACAAAGAGATTCTGTCTTGTATCTTCATTCATCTCTCTATAAGGGTTTGCTGGCCCGAACCCTGTAGAAATCCTCTAAAACCATGAGCCAAATAAACCTCATCTTTCTGCTGAGTGTTATTTTTCCCGGCAGTGGGAAAGCTGACTACTACAGATCTTCAGGGTCCAGGGAAGAGTTGAAGTAGGAAATGAGGGACAACTGTGTGCATGCTTCACCATTAAATTTGTTTAAAACATTGTGTCATTCAATACTTCTTGGCTTTGAGCTCTTTGTAATCCCTAGGTAAGATTCTGTCTATGTTGTTTAGGGATTTTTCTACCATATTTTCACTCTCAAAGATAAATGCATTTGTGGAAATACACACACACACACACACACACACAAAACTTTTCCTGTGAAGGAGATATATTGCCATTAAATTCCCTCAATACTTGGTTTTAGGTAAAGTATTTCCCTTTCACTTCCGAAGTATGATTTCTTTGGATACAGAACATTAGGATGATGGAGTTGTTTTCTTTAGGCACTTTCAATATTTTACTCCACTCTTTTATTTTTGGTGCCGGGGATGGAACTCAGGACCTTGCGCTTTACTCTACTCTTCTTGATTACATGCTTTCTAGTGAGAAGTCCAGTTTAATTGTTACCCTTGTTCCTATCCAGGTAATTAATTTTCTCTGCAACTGCTTCTAATTACAAAATTAATATATGAAAATTGAATCTGGAGATACAGTAAAATTTTTTGATTGACATAATATTTGTATGTATTTACGAGTACAATTAGATGGCGACCCAATCAGGATAATCATCAGATTCATCACTTTTAACATTTGTATTTCTGTGTGGTAAATACATTCAAATTCTTTTCTAACTACTTTGAGATATATGAAACATTATTAGTTATATTGACAATACTGTGCTATAGAACATGTGAAATTATTCCTCTGTCAAATAACATTGTAACCATTGATCAACTTCTTCCCTTCTCCTCTCATCTCCCTCTTGTTCTCCTTATGCTGTATTGGCCACTATTCTACTCTCATTTCTATGAGGTCAACTTCCTTAAATTCCACTCATGAATTAGTTCATGTGGCATTTGCCATTCTGTACTTGACTTATTTTACTTAATGTAATGTCTTCCTGATTCCATATGTTTTTGCAAATGACAACATTTCATTATTTTTAAAACTTTGACAATATTTAGTTGTGTGTATGTACCATATTTTCTTTTATTAATACATGCTTGGTGATTATATTCATAATGATTATATTCACTGTGGGGAATTGGTACATGGACAAAACACATCTTGTGTCTTTTTCTTTTTCATACTTTCACCTCCCTCCCCTCCCTCCCTCTCCATCACTTGGGCCCCTTCCCTTACGCAAAAGGTCTATCTCCTTGTTTCCTATTCTTTTATTTTGCTCTATAATTTGTTTATATTTTGGGTTTCTCATATAAGAGGAATTGTCTAATATTTAAGCTTGAGTGTCTGATTTTATTTCATTTAACAAAGTAGTGATAGACATTTAAATTGATTCCATATCCTGGCTCTTATAAACAGTGCTGCAATAATGTAGGATTGAAGGTATCTTTTGGCATGTTAACTTCATTCCCTGTATATGTGTATGTAGCAGCAGACTGCTAGATCATATGTGTTATGGTTTAGGTCTGGATTGTTCCCCCAAAGTCTCCAGTGTTTGGAACATTATTGAATCATGGTGGCACTACACTCATTGGTGGATTGGTCCACTGAGGGACTCATAGCTGACCTATTAGGAGATGGGGCCTGGTTAAAGGCAGGTCACTGAGGCTGTGATCTGGAAGGAACTATTTCCCTTTCTCACTCCTTCTTTCCTGGCTGCAAATATGTGAATGACTTTCCCCTGCCAGGCCTTTCAATCATGCTGTTCTGTCTTTAAGCCAGCCAGCCATGAACTGTAATTGTGAGCCCAAATAAATTTCTCTTCCTTTAAGTTGTGGATGTCATCAGTGATGAGGAAAGTGTCTAAGACAATCTGGTGGTACTAATTTCAGTTTTTTGAAGAACCTCCATACTGTTCTCCAGAACGATTGTGCTAGTGATTTAGATTCCCTCCAATAGTACATTTTCCTCTTTTCTAAAAAAATATTTTTTATATTTTGATAACAGCTATTGTGACTGGACTGAAGTAGTGTCTCATTAAGGTTTTTATTTGGATTTCTCTATTTATGATATTGTATCATTTTCACATACTTGTTGGGCCATTTGTTTATCTGCTTTTGAGAAATGTCTGTTTAGATCTTTATCCTGTTTTTATGCTGTTTTTGGTTGTTTTTATGCTGTTGAGTTCTTAGATTTTCTTACATATTTTGGATATTAACCTCCTGTGAGATGTGTAGTTTACACATATTTTCACCTATTCCACAGGTTCTGTTGCTCTTTTGATTGTGTCCTTTGCTGTACAAGAGCTTTTTAATTTGTGTAGTCCAATTGTCAACTTTCAAATGTGCATTTTTGGTCATATACAAAAATTTGTTGCTTAGTGTCCTGAAGCATTTTCTCTATGTTTTCTTCTAGTATTTTCAAATTTTGTGATCTTTCATTTAAGTCTTTAATCCACTGTGAGTTGGTATTTGTAACTGGTAAGAGAAAGGGTCTAGTTTCATTCATCTACAATGGATATCCAGTTTTTCCAGCACCCTTTATTGAAAAGTTGGCTCTTTCCTCATTATGTATTATTGGCTCCTTTGTCAAAAATCAGTTTTCTTTAAAGCAGTATGGGCTCTTCTGGAATCTCTCTTCTGCCTTGATTTTTTTTTACAGTTCTCAGTATTTAAGCCAGGCCTCATGCATGATAGGCAAGCATTCTAGCACTGAGCTAACTCTCAGTCCCTTAATGTCCTTTCTATGCCAATATCATGTTGTTTCAATTACTGAAGCTTTGTAGTATATTTTGAAGAAAGGTAATGTAATGTCTCCAGCTTTGTTCTTTTGTGTGTCCTTTTTATGAAAATACCAATATTGATTGATTATTTATTTATTTATTTATTTATGTTGTACTAGGAATTGAACCCAGCATCTTTGCACTGAGCTACATCCCTAGCCATTCCTTATTTTTTATTTGAAGACAGAGTCTCACAAAGTCCCTAAATTGTCCAGACTGGGATAGAAATTATGATCCTCCTGCCTCAGCCTCCCAGAGTACTAGGATTATAGCACTGCACTACCACACTGGGGTGTAGCTTTGTAGTATGTTTTGAAGTAATGTAATGCGATATCCGTTCATTTTGCTTAGGATTGCTTTTGTCATTTGGGATCTTTTGTCACTCCATATAAATTTCAAGATTATTTTTCTAATTCTGTAAAGAATGGCACTGGTGTTTTGATGGGGATTTTATTGCATCTGTAAATTGCTTTAAGTAGTAGGGGCATTTTAACAATACTCTTCTAATGCATGCACATCATATATCATTTCATTTATCTACATCTTCTTAAATTTCTTCTGTCAGTGTTTTCTAGTTTTCATTGCAGAGAGTTTCATTTCTTTGGTTAAGTTTTCACTGTGTATTTTTTGTTGCTATTGTTTTCTTCATTTAATTTTTAGATAACAAAGGTTTTAAAGAAGAAGTTAATAATCTTCATTGCTTTTCCATTCCAGTTCCATGTCTTGGTAGATGTTCTTCTGGTGGCTTTTCAAAAATAATAGCTACATATAAACATTTGGATTTTCATAAGAATTGCAGCATAATATATGCATTATCTACAAATTGTCTTCACATCATTTAAGATTGAGGACCTCTCCTTATGTTGGTTATTTTCAAATTACTTTAAGCAATGTGTTACTCATTGATAATACTATGTGCAGTGAATGCTAACGTGAAATACTCCCAATGTTATCTCATTCAACTAATGAGCTATCAATTCTGTCCGTATTTGCAAGTATTGTGCTGTTTCAAAATGATATTTGTTGTAGTTGAAATGATTACATAAAACTCAATGGTACAGCAGCACAACCACTCTGCCTGGTTCCATAATCCCTCCCCTTGAGTAAGTTACAATCTTACCACTGTCCTTTTACATAGAAATGTACTTGCACACATTGATATGTTATTACATTTTGGGCAAAAATTGAAATATATCATGTCCCTTGGTCTACAAATTCCTTGCCTCTTTCTCTATGAAGAATGTCAAAATGATATTTTTATGTTACCTTTTTAAAAAATGTAACCCTTGATCCACCCTCACATATGTGATTTGGTTAGGTGTAATGTAACTATCTCATTTGATTTGGTATTTTCTACTCAATTTGTACAATAAAATGTTGCCTATTAGTTTTGTCCTACAGATATTTTTCAAGTATTAAACTAATACCTATTATTTAAATAATTGTAGCTATATTTGTTTATACTTTTTAATGAAATTAAGTGTGCTGCTCATAATCCTCCTGCTTGCCATATTAGGCATTTTAAACAAAATATGCATGATCCCTTGGCCAACCTCTTGTATTTATTCTGGCAAATACACTTTAATATGAATCTAGTGTGTCAAAATGCACAATTTTAATTATAATTATAACAAATTTTGCAGCTCTAGCATCTATAAAATATTGATTTTTTGCCAAGAGTATAAATATGTTTTTAGTTAATGAACTCTGTTATTTACCATTTGGGAGAGTTTACATTTTTCTTCAATGGATACAAAAAAGTTCATAGCATTTATATTTCTTATTATGGCAATAATTTTCGTTACAGTATATGATCTACTTTTCCATTTTTTGATGATGACTAGTGTATACAAAATCTAGTAATTCTGTAATTTGCTTGTTTTTCCCCCCTCTTCTATCAATTTTGTCAGTTGTTATCATTAATTTTCTTCCTTTACAAATACCATAGTGGTTAACTGTGTAATCTATTTTTTATCTTTTTTTTTTTTTTTTTTGGTACCAGGGATTGAATTCAGGACCTTGCACTTTTGAGGCAGGCGCTGGAACAACTGAGCCAAATCCCCGGCAATGTGTAATCTATTTTTTGAAGTATTGCAGTATTAAAATCATTCCACAACTTCATGTTGTCATAGGAAATACTTCCTGTACATTAAAATACAGATTAACTGAAAAAGAATTGTCCTTTGTGTGTATTGCCCTAGTTTACCCTTGCATAGCACAGGTCTTTCTGTGGATTTTACCTTAGGATCATCCAAACCTGCCCCAGCAGGAATCTGAAACTCAAACTCAATAAAACATTTTGATATGAATAGTGGCGGTTATGTCAATGCAAGTTTCTGTTTTAAAACAAATTATTCAAAAATATACGCATAACTACTGATTAGGAAGGCTTAAAACATGCATTAATATGACTTATATAAATAGATATATTGGATATAAAATCATGTTGTTCTCACCTACAGTGTACGTTTCTATGTGGTTTTTTAGTTAGCTAAACTATTTTCACATCTTTTTCTTTTCCCTTGACATTCCAAAACAACAGTAGAGTTCCTGAGTTGGTTGGGTGAATTTCAGAAAGTAATTATTGCTTAGTGTAGTTTCTGAAAAATACATTAGCATTTGGTAAATATTTATCTTTTAAATTGTTGCTATTTCTATTGTTACTAATATTGCCCAATTCAGTCATTCTTTTTTTGTAGACAGACAATATTAATGATTGATGATGTTAAGTGTCTTGGTTAGGGCTACACTGCATTTGCTATTATTTCTTAAAATTTTATTTGTTAGTTTTATTTCATTGGATATAATGCCAGCTAATTTACTTGAAGGAAAATGGCATGATTGACTCCAAATTGTTTCCATTCATCCCCGGCCCTTAAGCAGTGTTCATAGCATGGAGCATACACCTATTTACAAATGTCTATGATCAGTTACTTACAGATTAACTGGATATGTATAATAAGATAATTTTGGACTTTGTTGTACAAAAAAGGAAAGGTGCAATTTTCTTTACAACTCTTTCAACATCTCATTTTTCTCTGGGTTTGAGGGGGTACAGAATGAATATCTGTATAATAGGAATAGACCTTAGTAATTTTCTTATATTCTTCCAGTAGGTCCTCAACAGTACCTAGTCAGATTATTTCTAGATAATTTTCATCAATTTATCTTCCAACAAAGATTAAATTTGAATACCTCTTTTGATATCTGAATATTTTATTTGACACAGATTTCAACCTCATGTATATTTAAAAATACTTTGCACGAAATAATACATTTAAATTATTTTGAATGATTAATATTCAAAGTTGCATGCTAGTTTAAAGGATTCTCTTTTATTCTCTGGCATAGAATCTGAGCCTCAAGGTGCCAAATGCCTTTTAAAATTAATTATGGTCATATATGTGAAGTTATCTCTTTTATGTTTCTTTTTTGCCTGACAAAATTACTAAAGTGTCACTGCAATTCTCTTTAGGTTTTAACTGACTTTTTTTGATTTCTCTATATTAAAGATAGTGTTAGTGATCATTAAATATAATGCATAGCTACAGTGAGTGACTACTTGTTTC
>NW_004624808.1:1256068-1273305 GCF_000247695.1 Heterocephalus glaber
GGATTCCATTTGTTTCTTATGTTGGGGTTCCATCATGTTCCTGAGCTCCTCTCTAGATTTATTAATCATGTCTTGCACTAAGGGCACAATTTCTCCTGTTATCTGAGAAATTATTTGTGATTTCATTTTTTCCAGATCCCATTTTGTTGCCAGTTCAGTGGGTCGAGGTGGTTGAGTATCAGAGTGTTCCATCTCCTTTCCCTTTGGGGTTGTTGTAGGTGATCTGGATGCCTGATTTTGAGACTTATTTACATGTTTTCTCATTTGTACTAGGGCAGGGGACTGTTAGTGCCTGCACGGATTACCTCCTCTGGGCTGGGAGAGGTGGGACAGGGGCCGGGAGCAGCGGTAGGGATGGTGACCCAAAAGCTATTTCCTGTGGGCTGGGAGCAGCTGGAGGGATGTCGGCCAGGAAACCCCTTCCTCTGGACCAGGAGCAGTGGGGTGGGGTCTCAGAAGCCCCTACCTCTGGGCCAGGAGCAGTGGGACTCAGTACCTTGGTCTGGTGGTCTGGTGTCCTCTGCGTCTTTGTAGTGTGGAACCAGGTGGCTGCCTGTCTGCAGCAGGGTGATTCAGCGTCTTCCATGCTACTCTGGACCTCGGTAGGGTGTGCACAGACCTGCCTGTCTGCAGAGGTCTGACTGGGCCTGTTCCGCGTGACTCGGGACCTCCCTCTGTCATGTTTTTAATGATCCAGTGTTGTAAATTTTCCATGTGGAATCCACCTGAGTTTGAGGACATCTGACTTTATGATCCCACCCCAATAAGATTTGAGCCTTCAGTACTCCTCCATTGTTCTGTGTGCCCCTGAACTGAAACCACTACATCCTCAGCTCTCCTCCACCATGCACCTCTGCTGCTTATTTTTTCATTTTTATTGGCCATATGAATTTAGCCAGGGGGATTAGTTTCTTCCTGTCCACCATTTTTCTACTAGGATATGTAGTGTGGGTCACAGAATGCCACTCACATCTTCCATTCAGGATGTGCAAACACCTGCCCCCTCCAGCTGCCACTGGTGTTAGTACCACGTGACTCACAGTTGAGTCCCCTCCAAGGTCATGCCTTCTCTCTCAGGGCAGAGATAAAGTCCTGTCCACCCCACCCTATGGAGGGACATTACTGAAAGGCTATCTCTACTCTAAGGCTCCCCCACTTTCTCTTTTCCTGCTTTCTCCACACCCTATGGGTATTGCTCCCAAGAACACTCTCCCAAACACCTGTTGTATGAAAATTCCCAACTCAGAGTCTGTTTCTTAGTGAACCCATCGTGACGCGGGATGTTAGTAACTTAGCATATAGTCAGGAATAGGTCCGTACCTAGCATGTTTTAAAATTCTTTTTCTTGCCTGTTGTCATTTTTGTTCATTGTACTTTTCATTCTTTTAATAGAAAACTGCAACGTAGTAATAGGGCAAACAAAAATCTCTTCAATTTGTATGTTTTTCACCTAAGTCTTGATCTGTCATTCCTCGCACTCAGCCAAATATTACCTTCACAATGTAATGTTTCTCTATGGATTGTTTAAATTATTACTTAGTCAAACATAATGATTTTAATAATAGTAAGCCTCTACCATCAGATTTTAAAAATATTGTTAAATATCCTCACTCATATTTCCATGTGGTCATAAAGTCAGAGGTTCACTTCAGCCCTCGATCTCGAGTTAATGCCACCTGGGAAGACAAAACAGAGGAAGAGTACTGGTGGCTGAAATTGTGTTGGTTAGGCTCTGTGTATCCTTAGGCCAACACCACAGTTTTTTCTTAGGCTTTAGCACTTAGCTCGCCTCTGCAATGCTGCTCTACCTTGGAGCCAGCTGACTGTGGGCTGAAAGGTGGGCCAAAATAATCTTCTCTTTCCTTTACGTTTGGGTGTCATGCACTGTGTCTCAGCTATGAGGAAAGTGACTAAGACAGCACTGAACAGACATTGTGATTTATTTTGTGTTCCACATTTTTTCTTTGTTTGTGAGTGGGGACACACTAAGTGTGTTGTGTGATTATAAAAGTTACCTAATCAAATTTGCCTCAGTTTCTGGGTCTGAAAAGTAGGGATAATAGTAGCCCCCCCCCGATAAGTTTATTGTGAGTCTTACATCAGTGATTACATTTAAGTCCCATAGCATAACCCTGGCACATTTTAAGTGGATGATATATGGATGTTATTATTAGCTATAAAACATATTTTCCCCAGCCTTTTCCCTTAGCTGTTCTGTTCTGTTGGTTTCCATTACTATTAGCCATTGGTAATCCCTCACACATTCTCCTGACTCCTGGAAGGCTATTTTGTATTATATGTTAGCCACTGTGGTGGGTACCAGGTGGTGAAAAAAAAATATGGTCCCTGCCCTCATAGAACTTCCAGTGTGCTAGCAGCAGACAGATAATTATACAGTATATAGTTAAATGCTCACATATAAATTCCTAAAGGACATATAGAAGAAAAAAGTCATCTTATTAAATAATACTTAAGAGGACCCAGTGTAGGCAGGTGGTAGACAGGGAATAAAAACACTTTAGCCAAGATTGGATATGTAAATAGTGGGTACTGGGCAACATAATCTGAAAGCTCTAAAGCAGGAAAAAAAACTTGAATGTATTGGCACAGTGCAACATGGAAACACAGTGTTGTATATTAAAATGACTGTTAGTTCTGGACTTGAACTTGAGTCCTAAATACCTCTATTTACTCTGAACTTTGAGCACTTTAACCTCCATGAGCCTGGGTCTTCTTAATTCATAAAATAAGGTCAGACATCACTAATCTTACAGTCACAAAGTCACAAAGATTATGTAAAATCATGCATATAATACACTATTAACACAAAGTTTTGTACAAAGGAAGCACTGAATAAATGTTATCTTTTATTATTTGCAAACCTTATTCCACTCTCTAAGGACTGTACTTGGCGTTCTTGTTGCTTTGCTAGTGACTCATTACATCCATGACCTCCCCACTACAAAGTTGTTCCAGACAGA
Source organism: Heterocephalus glaber (assembly GCF_000247695.1). The sequence continues at coordinate 1,259,050 of NW_004624808.1, forward strand.
AAAAGTTATTTGTGTTTGCTTTCTTGGTAAAAATCTTACTATAGTCATAACAGAGACAATTGAATCTCTGCTACGTACTAACACGACAATAGTCATTTTTACACCTTGACACCTTACAACATATTTGTAAGGTAGGCATTGCTATCCATATTTCAAAAATGTATAAAGCAACATGTACAGAGGGATTGATGTTACATCCTCAAAGTTATACTGTGAGTAAGTGGCTGAGCCACGCTGTTGAAAGACTATCTGGCTCCCTTCCTCACAGTGTGTGCATTGCATCTGAACTGTACTCATTGCTCACACTTGAGCTTGTGCCTGTCTCACCCTCCAGGACACCCATGCTGCTGCTGTCCTCCTGTGTTTGTCTTCACTTCTCCTTTCACACTTAGGGCTTAACCCCATTTTCTTCTCTTCCACCTTGGCTTCTCTGACAGTGATTTGATTCTCCTCTGAAACTATACAGTCTTAGGCTGACTTGAATAAAAATTCCTTTAGTCTTGATTCAATTTACAAAGCTATCTGCCTGAGGGTTTACCCCATGAACAATATCCTAATGAGACTTGCCTCATCCCAGTGTACAGAAGCAATGTCTGCCCTAACTTACTTTGACCTGTACATGGACAAACAGCACGTCACGCCCAGCTCCATCAACACTGTAATGTGTTGGCTTATGAAAACAATTTAAAATTAAGAGCAAAAGACTAGTTTTTACTAAAGCAAGCTCATAGCAATTTAAATAGCTGGTATAGATTATCAATAAACAGCACAGGGTCAGACTTGCTAGCCTTGAAATTAAATAGCAGATTATTCAAGGCACTCATCTTTATTCAACTGTTGTTGCTCTTTGAGTAGAGGAAATCCAGGTGATATTTTATATCCAAAATTTCTTTTTAGGCATTCCAGTCACTTAGAAATGCCCTCCCAAAAAATTAAAAGAGGAAGAAAGAAGAGGCTTTTCAGACAGATTAAGCAGAATGCCAAAAGCGAACCCTTCAGTCTGAATTCAAGTCTCATCTTTGCAAAAAGCAATGGCTTCTTTGTGGAGCAGGCATCCAATTATGTTCACTAATTTCCACACAGCCCATAATAAGAACAAATGATTCACAACTAACAGAACTTTGAGTAAATTAGAATCATGGGTTCTAGCAAGGGAAGTTATTCAGTGAAGTGGTCTGTTTTCTTAGTAACGGAGTTAATTGAAATACTGTACAGAAGATTGCTATGTAGTAAAAAGGAGAGAAAGCTGCTTTCAGGGCCTAAAGAATACAATGTCCCCCTCTCTAGGGTCCCTCTCCAGTGAGGGGGCCAATGAAGGTTTCTGCTGAGCACACCTTAGAAACTATTTGCTTAAGTGACTTCAAAATATGTTTATAATTAAAATATGTTAACAACGAAATGTGTTTGTAAAGAAAAAGAAAAGAAAGTAAAATATATCCACAAAGTAAAGTTTTCCTGTAAGTGTGAAACAACTTTCTTTCCATCTGAGGTACGGCTTTCATTTGCACAGCTTGGAGCTCCTCTTCAATCATTTATCTCATTGCCAGTGGCGATTATGCACACTTTAGTTCACAGTAACAGCCTAACTAACTCATGTCTTCTCCATTCCCACATATTATCCTTAGAGGCTTTAGCCTGCATTCTTCAACTTGAACCAGACGGTGACTGACCAAGAAATCATGATTTCTTGTAGGAAAGCTTTTGAAATAGGAAGCACCTCCACCAAGCAGCCAGTTCAGGATCCGGGGCAAAACTTGACCATCTCCTTTGTTCATCCACTGTATTTACAAACCTTTCATAGAAAAGTCAATAGCTCTGTAACTCTGAAGCTGGATTTTTTAATAGCTAGAAGGGGCATTTGAATGTTACTCTAGACTTCTGCATAATGGAAACTGAATAATACATGGTCACATTTTGTCTGACAAACAACTCAGGGGGAAAAAAAAATTGATGTAAACAGTGAAAGAAATGGATTACTAGCGTATTTTACTAGATGGTTTGATGTAATTGAATTTACATCATTGTCAGCTAAATTTACATCATTTATGCTGAGGTCAGCTGAATAAATATCTTTAAAACATAAATAAAACAAAGTTTAAGCATCTGAATTTTCTAGAGATAATCAGTTCTTGAAGCAACATATACATGTGACTTGACACAGTCTTTTAGGCTATTTAAAAAGTGTGCATTATCTGACATCAGTTATAGCTGAATGTTTTAACTGAAGATAACAAAAAAAGGAGTGCTTATAGTCTGCTCTATAAATTTATTTCAGGAAAAAAGAAGTTATACTTGAAATAAGACTGCGAGTATGGTCTCATAAGTATAGTAGACTTATTGTGTATCAGGAGACCAATACTTTGAAAAGCTAACTAACCAACTTCTTCTGAAGAAAAATACATCTTTTGGTGAACTACTATTAAAAATGATGATTTAGAATTGTTTTCATAAAAGAACCATGTTTGTAAATCTGGGAATATTATCCTTTTGTCCTAAAGTTACATATATGTATAATAGACTGTGTATGTATGTATTATATAGCTATGTGACTCTATTACTAATTATACAGCTACATGTATATATAGTTATCAGTGCTCTGTGTTTTAACAATTTGCAGTAAGTTAAATCCTATAAACTTATATCTCATGACTGTGTAATTTATTTTGCTGAACACTAACAGACATCTGTACATCTATGTGTGTATATGCACATGTGTATGTTTCTGTAAATAATGGTTAACAAATTCAGATAGCTGAAATCATTTGATACAGTGAATTGTTGAGAGAAAAGCAATTTCATTAACTTTTTCAAAAGAAGTAACTAAGACGGCATAAAGTTGATTCTCGTAATATGAAAATGTATTTGTATGTTAACCCAGTCTTACTAAATTTTCTGCTGCAGAGGTAGAACTAGTGTCAACAGCAGAGCCTCCCAGAGTTCTGAAACATTCAGCTAAGGAGGTAGCCAAGCCGAGACTGCAGGTGCATGAGTGAGTTCTTTAAAGTGAAGAAATCACATGCTTTTGGTTGGTAAATCAAGGAAACATCTAAATGGATGTGGGGAGATGCAGTATGAAGCCAAGAGCTTGGAGACTTGAGAGCATCAAGGAAAAAAATTGTCAAAATGAATGAGTATTATGGCATAACAACCTGAAACAATGAAAATACTAAGGCACCTTTAACCTGGCATGTGCTTCTCCTTCAGCCCTCACATGGGTGGGAGTGTAGATATGTTCCAACAGTAACTTATTCAACCGTGACTGCCTCTATTATAAAGTGGGTAAGGGAAAGGTGCCTACAGTTCTTTAGGTCTGCATTATGACCAAGGAATCCATGTAAAAATTGCCTACCTATAAAAGACAGTCAAAATATTCAGCAATTATTGAATAAGATCTCCTAAGATTTGCTTCTGAATAATCGTATCAAGTGGTCTAGAATAGAGCTCTTATAAAATGTTTTCTGAAAATCCCCAAACTCCCATAATATGGAAATTACAAATCCCTGTTCTACATTATTTTAGAAAGAACATATCCCAAGTATCAGAGCTTTAAAAAATATCTTCCAAATGACTTTTCAAGGTCCTAGTGATAGAATAGGGTATTCAGAACTGAGGTGCAGAAATCAGTAAAAAAAAAATTTAAAAATTGACTTAACTGACCATGAATAAAATTTCTAGCTCTAAGAAATTAAGTATATTGCTGAAAATGCTTTCATCTAATCCCAAAGACGTTAACCCCATTGTCCTGCACAAGGTCTTTAGTAATTGTAGGCTTTTAGTCCCAAGAAAGTCAGTTCTGCCAATTTTGAGAAGATTCCACTTCAGCATCTACTCATCTTCAATATTACAAGATTTTTCCTTAAATTTTACTCCTTAAGTTATAACTCAAGACTTGAATTTTAAAAACCTAATGTATCCACTCAATTTCTTTGTGAATTTTCAAAAATGGTAGCTAATATTAAACTATATCTAAGAACTGTAAAACATTTATAAGCCATTATCTCATTGAATTATAACAGCCTTGTGCTGGAAGCAGTTGTTATTCCAGTTTTACAAAACACGGAACCGGTGAAGATGTACTTTATCCAATCATAACATTTATTAAGTAGTAGAGCCACTTGCTCACATTTCTAGTATATCCGATGAGAGGAGCAGTGATGTCATTTCAAGTCATGAGTTTCCAGTGCTTTATTCTGATGGGGAGCTTCTTCCTAGATAACCATAGCAACTACTACTATTTGCCAGGCGCCGTTCTAAGTATTTAATAATATACTCCTCACAAAAACTTAAATATAAGTACTATTATTTGTCCATTTTAAGATGAAGAGAGTGAGTCCTGGGAGTTCAATAGCTTTTCTAAGGTTACACACATAAACATGCAGTCAGCTACTCTGGCTCCAGAATCTCTTCTTTATCATGACATCATACTGCTGGTCCCTGGAACTGAAGACTAATCATTGGTGCCATACCTGATTTATCATTCTGATTTGGAATTAATCTGACTAGTTAATTGAGCTCTATTGACCAACCCACATGTCCACATAGTGTATAGTCAAAAGATTCAATTTAATATCCCTTCAATGTCAATAAAGAAATATTCAAAACATATTCATACTCACCATCTTTTACTCCTTAAAGGTCCAGAGGACTTAATCAAGGGTTTCTTCAGTTCATAGTTACAGGGAAAATCAATTAGGGGCATGTTTAAATCCCCCAAATAGCTCCATTTTTATTATTTGGCAATACAACACCTAGAGTGAAGACACACATTCACTAGAGAAGCTACAGTTAATTTGTAAGGCCCATCACTTAGATCTGCTGATTCCATCTCTATTCCCCATTCAGATCATAATGCCTAAAGAATCACGTTGTTCTTCTTTTCCTCTCCCCTCTCTTTTTTCCCTCAAATGTGTGTGTATGTGGGGAGAGGGAGGGAGGGAGAGAGGGAGAGAAGGAGAGAGAGAGAGAGAGAGAGAGAGAGAGAGAGAGAGAGAGAGAGAGATTTTTTTATAACAAGTTGTCCCATACAATTATAGAAGCTAAAAAGTCTGAGGATCTAAAGTGTGCAAACCTGGGCCCCAGGAGAGCTAATGGAATCAGAACCAGAACTATTGGATAGTTAAGTTCCAATTTGAGCACCAGTGACTCAAGACCCAGAAAGAGCCAATTGTTTTAGTTCAAATTTGAAGCAGCAAAAAACCAGTGTCTCAGCTCAGAGAAGGAGGTATTTCCTTTTCCTCAAGGGCATCTCCACCTTTGTGTTCTATTTAAGCCTTCAAATGATCATATGAGACTGACTCACATTATGGAGGGTAATCAGTCTACTGACTATAATGTTAATCTCATCAAAAAGCACCTTCATAGACACACCCAGACAAATGTTTGACCAAATATCTGGGCACCTGCTGATCAAACAAGCTGACACATAAAATTCACTGCTGCAAGGTTGTATATTGAATAAAAGAGCAATATCTTTAAACAGCGATCCCATTCTGCACAGAGAGGTACTTCATGCTTCAGAAGGCACAGCACTGAGATTCTGAGGATATTCAATTTATGTGAACATCTTTTGATCTCATTCTAGGGACACAGAGTTGAAAAATTTACTTGTGAAGTAAAACAATAAGGAGATTTACCTGTATCCTTTTGAGTTTCCTTGTCTCTTCTGTTCATTTTTTATTCCCTCTATCACTCTTCCTCTCCCTTCCTTCCTCTGTCTCTTCTCCTCTCTTTCTTTCTAGCCCAGAGGTTTGCAGTTTAAGTTAAAATGCACTTGTGGAATAGTCTTACTATGCATTTCTCTCCCTTTCTTGCTATTGCAACAGGATGTTGAATGGACCTTTTCTATAGGAATGGAAAACTTCTTTTTGGTTTATGAGTAATCTGAAAACAGTGGGTGATAAATACTTTCATCTTCTAAATAGCATTTGCTAGACACATTCCCATAATATTACCAGGTTTTGAAGTACTGAAGCCTCCTTCTAAAGGTGATCTCTAGGTTCTTTCTTTCCTAAGCAAATAACTCATCAAGACAAGAGCAGGTAGCAAGGTGTTAAATTCATTGAATGTAGGGAAAGGAACATTCTCTGCAGAGTGAGTTTGGGCCAGGAAAAAGCAGGGAAAGAAGTATACTCTACAGTGGGAGGGTGGATTACTGTGAAAGAACACAGTAGCAGAGAGCTCAATGGTGAGCACACACTCCTTAGGCTGACATCATGTCTAGGCCATCTTATCCAAAACTGCTGAAGTACTCCTGAGAAGTCCATGTGCAGAGCTTTGGGAACTGTCCTGTGGATGTGTCCTGGAGTTTAGCAATTAACAGGACATGTCCACTTTCCTAGCCAGCCTGCCATGCCCTAATCTCCTGCCTCACTAAGACTTAACAAAGTGTGATTAATGGGCCCTGCAAGCCTCATCGTTACTACCAGCCTATATACTGAGAAGACTAGAAAATTTTGAATCTGTTGAATTAGGTACATTCATTGAAATGGGGAGTTAATATGCTTTTCCCACATTTTGAAAAACCATGGAATGCTGAGGTCCCTACAGGCGATTTTCTGAAGTGCTTATAGATATGACCCACAAAGGAGATACCATTTAGTTCCAAGAAACACAAGGCATTCACAATGAAGTCTAAACAAAGATTCCCACAGCTAAATAAATAATCTTTCTTTTCTTTCCTCTCAAATAGCTCTTCTACCTTGATTCTAAGGAAAAGTGGAAAAGAATGGAGGAAAACCCAATCACACAGGCCATTTCCCCTTCTCAACTTCAGGCCCCTAAGCCACAGGGCAAGCCTGAACTGGATGAAGGCATGAGTACAGGAAATGGAAGATGCTTTATATTAGATATAAGATTAAACTTGCTTGGTTTTGAAGGGCTGGGGATGGAACATGGGACCTCAGGTATGCTAGGCAAGTGCTCTACCACTCACCTGCATTCCCCAGCCCCAAGACTGAAGTTTTGATTTGGACTGGGCTGGAATCTCAAGTACTTGAAAAGGAGTCATAGGACTTTTTGTTGTTATTGTTAACTATGCGATGAGAACTCTGTAGAATCTGCAATTTTTAGTGGAAAGGCAAGAAAAGCCATCAGGTAGAGTAAGGAACAGTGCTTGGAGAACAATAAAGTCATTTACTATTTGTGCTTTATCAACTTCAATGCAGTCAATAAACTAGTTACATTTGTGGGGCAGGATCTGGATAGCTGCATTAGTCTGTCTTGTGATGCTACAGCAAAATGCTTGAGGCTGGATATTTTATAAGGAAAAGTTTTTAAAGTTACAGCTTTGGCAGTTGAAAGTCTAAGATCAAGTGGCCCTATCTTGTTGCTCTTTGCTGAGGCCCTACTAGCTGTGGCATGACATCAGGGCTCGGTGCAGGAGAGAGATGTGAGGCCAGGCTCATTCTCTTATAACAACCTGTTCTCCTGGGAACTAATTTAGTCCTGTAGGTACTACGTTAACCACTTCTAAGCTGGTGCCCTCATGACCTAATAACCTTCTACTAGACCCCTTCCTTAAATGTCCAATGCTTCTCAACAGTGTAGCAGCAGAGGCCAAGCTTCCACATAAGCCTTTGGGGGACACAATTAAACCATATGTAAACAATAGGAAGGGTATACTGGAGAAGGGGAAAGGTTTGGGAGAGAAACTGACTATAGCCTACCAGTGTGACTTACTGGTGGAATACCGTTCAGAGTCTAGATACCTTGTCGTCACTCTGTAGAGTAGGTTTCATTATTTATATTCACCCTTGGGGAGATTATTTTTCCATCTGTAAAAGACATCGCTATCCGAAGTTGAGATTACTTTGGGAAATATTGGATCACTGTCTTGGAATAATGGCTATGACATATGGTCTGAGAATTGTGAGTTGATGAAATCTCTGAGAGGTCCAGGCTTTGAGATTTTTATTGCTGTCCAAGCAAACGGCCCCTCAAAGGCTAAGGCAGAATTCTTGTATGCCTTTGTAGGCTTTCAGATGAGTAGAGATAGAGCTGGAGGACAAGGTCAGGTCCAGCCTACAGACTAGCCTAGTCGGGGGTCTGTGCTTAGCAGCAGATGTGAATTAATGATAAAGCTCCAAATATAATGGTGAAACCAAGTGACTTTTCTGGAACTGATGTGGAAGCAAGCCAACTGGACTCAGCAAGTAAGGGTGTAAGGGAAGTGCTGTGGTCAAGTATGTGTACCTTACATAAGACACAGCAATGGTTGCTGGACTAGAGCAACAAAACGGCAAGACTGATGAATGCAGGGCTCTTGGTGACTCACCAGGTGTGGTCACGATTGACTTACATATAATCCAAATGGCACCTATAGATAGCAGCTAACAGGGTTTGAGAGAAACGGAACTAAATAGCTATGGAGGTTTTGTCAGCTGTGTGCAGTATAGAGCAGGCAGATTGATTTTAATTAATTCCCATGAAACACTGTCAGCACATAACTGATACCTAGTCAGACATCTGACAGAATCTCCACATTGGGAAGAAGGAAGGGGCGAAGAGGAATTTTAAGTGGACTAAAGACACAATTTGGAAATTGAAGTAAATGAAAGGAAAATATGCATCTCTGGTCAGTATCTATACCATCCATTGGGTTCAGATTTAATTCAGAGAAAGGGAATGGTAAAAACCTCAAAACTCAAGGTTTTAGTCACTTATCATGAGGATAAGACCGATATAGCAATCAACTGAGATTTCTTAGATCTTCACATGTTGTCTTAGTTACTTTTCTTGTGGCTGAGACAAAATACCCGACATCCACAAGTTAAAAGGAGGAAAGGTTTATTTTGGCTCACAGTTTATAGAGGTTTCAGTCCATAGTTGGCTGGCTCCAGGGCAAAGTGGCATGGCGGAGGGGTATGGCAAAGGAGAAATAGTCCATAGCAAGTCAGGCAGGAAGCAGCAAGCAGCAAGCCTCCCTTTCCTGTTTATCCCATCCGAGCTACAAGCCTTTTGGGTAGTGCCACACACACTCAGAATGAGCCTTCCTATTATCCACACCCAGAACTATGCTAAATGAATCAGTGGACTCATTTAGTTATCACACCCTTAATTTACATTTATACACCCTAGATCCGACCACCCCTGAAAAGTCCCACCTGTGAGCACAGGAGGCTTTGGGGGGACATCGTGATATAAGCCACAACAGACGTGATCAACACCAAGTGTTAAAAGAGATATGAAAATTATCTTTTGACCTGAACAGTCTTTAATGGAAAGTGCAGAATCTCATTTTCTCACTGGCTACTGAAAGTGAATACTTCCTCCCACTCCTAAGCAACAGAATATGGAGTAGTGGGGGACCTCCAGCTCCCTGTCTTCCTCTCGTTTTCTTGCTCTCCATTCCATAGGGGAGAAGTGACCTCAGCCCATCGATGAGTTCTTAACAGTTTGGACTTGGAAGGCCAAGCCCCTTTTCCTGTCTTTCTCATGGAAGAAAGATACTGCAGAGGGTTCCGTGTGACTAGGTAGTTTTCCTTTTATTTTGTATTTTGTATTTTTTAAGGAAAGAACCTAAGTTCCTCTTGTGTATTGTTATTGTATGTGAGCAGGGACTGAGTACCTAGGACATTGAAGTAATCTGTCATCTGGATAAATCCAGGAGGAACTGAAAATTGTTGGTCACCATGAGAATTTGAGACACCTCCCACTATTCCTCATCCAAACCCATAATTTTGAAAACCACAAAATACTTAGGAAAATCTTAGATTTTAGCCAGGCATGGTGGTGGATGCCTATAACCCCAGCACTTTGGGAGGCTGAAGCAGGAGGTTGGCAAGTTTGTGCTCAACCTGGACAATTTAGTGACTTAGCAAGACCCGGTCTCAAAAAAAGTAAAAACAAAAAAAAGAGCTAGAACTGTCTCAAAACTTTAAACAAAACAAAACAAAACAGACCAGGGGATGATGCTTTTTATGAATGCCCTGGGTTCAATCCCTACTATTTCAAAAAAACCCCAAAACCAAACCAAACCAAATAACAACAACAAAAAGCCTTGGGTCTTGACAGAATATAGAATGGAGGTTCAAATCAATCCTATTCAGTTCTTAAAGTGAAAGAGTACCTTAGTTGACATTGAAATTTATATCTTTTTTCCTGCAAAATCATTCTTTCAAAACCATGTTTATAAATGCTTTTTCACAATTTTCACAGGAGAGGATTCACAGTACCTACTTAAATCTCTTTCACAGGAAGAAATGTTAATGTGCTACCCTTGTGATAATCCCAATAAAATGATCTTATTTTTCTCACTGGCATTTGGTAACACTTTGGGCTCTACTGAGGTTGACCTGTCACTGATTTCCACATGGAAAAAGAGTATGAGGCACAAAGACATATAGGTGTTTGCCACACAATAGCTACACCGTTACTACTTGTTGAATTAAATTCAAATGGAATTTAGAAGCCATGACAAGGCAAATAGTATGTTACTCACAAAGGCAAGTGACATAACTTAAGCATTTATTTGGGAAATTATGGCTCATTTCTCATAATTCTCTTATATATCATCAATATAGCTGTATACACAGTAGCTGATTCTGTGGCATCCATTGTCGGTTGGTTTGATTTGGCTAAGAAGGTATGTGTGGGACTGTTTATTTCTTTTTTTTTCTTTTTTTTATTAAATTCTTTTATTGGTACATTGTAGGTATACAACACAATTACATTTCTCATTGGGAATTGTACCTTTACATAATGCATCTTAGTTCTTATTTTTTCCCCATTCCTAGCCCTCCCTTCATGCCCTCTACCCTTCCCTATTTACAAAGACTTTATTTCCATTTTTTCCATTTCTCATCATTTTTCCTTTCCCTTCTTTCCTTTCCCCTGCCCCTCCCACTACCCCTACCCCTTTGGACCTTTTCTTCCTATTTTGCATTATCATTCTAATCAATGGTACTTTTTAGGTATACAGTATAATGACATTCATCATTGGAAATTTGCACCTTTACATAGTCTCTCTTGGTTCTTATTTTTCACCCTTACCCAGCCCTCCCTTCAACCCCTCCATTCCTCCCTATTTACAAAGATTTTGTTCCTATTTTTCCATTTTCTCATATTAATTCCATTTCCTTCTATCCTTTCCCCTAGCCCTCCTACTTCCTTCCCCTTTGCCCCTTTTCTTCCTATTTCACATTACCTATTTACATTTAAGGGACTGTTTATTTCTTAGGAGGAGCCTAATTCAAGTAGTCTGCCTGGAGATGAACGGTGATCCTCAGATGCAAGTACTTTTGGCAGGAAACCAGCAAGCTTCCATTCAGGCTTTCATCCTTATTTCAGATCTTTCTTTATCCTTCCTTGTTATACCTCATCTAAGGAATCACTATAATTGTTTTTCCAAGTGCCAGCTGATATTTTCAGCTTTCTGTCTCTTGACCAAGGGAAAAATGCTGATTTCCTCTTTGCTATTTGGCAAATGTCAAAAGAAAAAGACTGGCTACACTATGCCTTTCTTTCAGCTGCATGAATGAACACCCTGTATTTTTTCTCCAATCAAGAAGAAGATTTAACTAGCTAAAACTTAATTAGCCTAAGCTCCGAGTGTTTTTCCTATTATTTCTCTATTGCTTCTCCTTCATTTGTTCCTTTTTCTCCTCAAAGAATTCTGATCTTATGTATTTAAAATTCCATGAGCTTCACATGTTTGCATATCATGGTTATCTCTAACACTTTACTCTAGATTCCGGAGTAATTTTTTTGAATTCTATATAGATTTGGTTCTCTGCAATAGTATATCTGCTATTCACTGCGATGGTGGTATTTTTTTTTCTACAATTGTGCTTTTCATGTAAAAGTGATCTTGTCTGAGTTCATATTGCTTTGTTATCATTTATGAAAGTCCTCCCAAAACTTTTGGAGAATACAAGATAAATTTTTCTAATATTTTCTCCAGTTCCATCATATAAGTCTATTTCATGGGGAGAAATCTGCCGTTATTCCTTGGACTAGTCTCTTTATATTAGACTCTTGATTGTTTTCAAATGTTTGGTAAGTTGCTCTGTTTTCCCATCCACTAAGTTCTGCTAGTTGGGATGGGTTACAATACAAATAATTTCATTTCTAATAAGAAAAGTGGAGCTTTATATTTTTATAGTTGATTTTGCTAGCTACATTGTCAAGTTGATTGTAAACAAATACAAAGTTGATGGTCAGAGCCCAGCAATTTCATTTCTATTTTTTAAATTAATTTTATTGGTACATTTTAGGTGTATAATATAATGACATTCATCGTTGGAAATTTGCACCTTTACATAATCTCTCTCGGTTCTTATTTTTTCTCCCTTCCCCTGCCCTCCCTTCAACCCCTCCACCCCTCTCTATTTACAAAGACTTTGTTTCCGTTTTTTCCTTTTCTCATATTTTTTCCTTGAAGACTTCCCCCTTTCCAATGTGTCAGTACTGCCTCTTCTGGGCCTATTACAATACTGCCCAATGTCTTTTCAGTGAAACATCCCTAATTAGGGGAATAAAGCAGTCAAGTGAATACCCCTGCTTCCCCTTAGTAGACCGATCCTACAAGTTGAGAGGTTGGCATTCACTCTCACTCCATGCCTGGGGCCATAGGGATGCTTTGCTCACAGATGCCATCTATTTCTCAAGTCTTCCACTGGGTTTTTCAGTCATGTGTAGAAAAATAACAGAATAACATTGCCCTGTTCCTCCTGTTCATAACACATCTTTCAGAACCCCCTCCCATGATTTCTTGCCTATTGATGGAATCCTTCTGTTTTTTCAAAATGGTCTTAACTTTTCCTCTTTTTACATTTATGTGATTATTTCAATCAACAAGAATGTTCAATGTAGACTTACTTTGTCACAGTGAACCACTGAAAACTGTCCCCCAAATTTAACTAAATATTTATATTTATTAAATACAAAGTCATTCAACTTAATGTTAATCCATATTTATCACTAATTAGAAAAAGCATGTTACAGTATCTTTTGGATAGCATGATTACCGTTTAATTTTTTTCAATTGTAGAGAAACACAGGAAGGTCATGAGGTCCTGATGAAGTCATTCTAGGATGTAAGCTTTGAAGAAAATTTGTTCATTTTTCATCCCATGTCCTGTGGAGTGTCCACTGTCTTCCTAATATGTGTATAAATTCCTGATACTTTATCTTCTCCTGCTCACTTCTAATTCTGAGTGCCTATTTCTTTTAACTGTGTGTGCTTTACTTCTCTCGCCCAAATGTGCCCCCTATTCCTTCATTTCCCCAAATCATTTCTTTAACCATTTAACACATGCTGTTAAAGTTACAGTTTATTGTTGTTGAGAAGGAAATATCCCCCACACTCACGGGATTTGCATTTTCACCCAAGGCATTTGTATGCATTACTCATTTGGGTCAATGCAGCAAGAATTACTGTTGACATTCTTTACATTTCTCTCGGTATTCTATCCCAAGGAATTCCTTAGGGACACCTTTCCTCAGAGACTCCTCTCTTCTATAGGCTGCCCAACTTTTGTTCTCTCTCTCTCTCTCTGTCTCTCTCTCTCTTTCCTCCCTCCCTCCCCTCACTCCTCTCTCCTCTATTCTCTCTTCTCCTTCTCTCTCCCATCTCTCTTTCATCTTCTCTCCTCTCCCCTCCCTCCTTTCTCCCAAGTAAACCCTTATGCTATCTTTCTTTTTCTTCTGCAGTTTACTTATTTCATTTCCTTTCTCTGATCAAATGCTTGGGTGCATGGGGCTTCAGCCTTCTCATCTCCACGTGTTTGTAAAGCCTTTACCTAATCAATATATTCTATTTCCTAAAATGAACTGTATCTAATGTCCACTGCTAAAGTAGTTGACGTTACTGACTGCATGCATTTGTGGGTCTACAGAGATATATACATGGACCTGTCCAAAAGAATGATATTCTCTCAGGGCTATGGGATTAGAGGTTACTTTAGCCCCTGTTTTATTACTGAGGATCTGCATTTTCTGTTTTCAAAAATGTATATTTTTTAATAATCTTCAAAAGCAAACAAAAAACTTCCCCCAAACAGTCAACTTCACCAGCTTATCTAATTGTAAATAGAATGTAATCAATCAAAACTTTATCAATAGAGCCAAGGACAAAAAACATATGATTATCTCCATAGACGCAAAAAAAGCATTTGACAAAATCCAACATGCATTTATGATAAAAACCCTACAAAAAATTGGAATAGTTGGTCTCTACCTCAAACTGATAGAAGCCATCTATGAAAAACCAACAGCCAATATCATACTAAATGGTCAAAAACTGAAATCCTTCACACT
>NW_004624808.1:1276400-1296365 GCF_000247695.1 Heterocephalus glaber
ATGAGAAATGGAAAAAATGGAAATAAAGTCTTTGTAAATAGGGAAGGGTGGAAGGCATGAAGGGAGGGCTAGGAGTGGGGAAAAAGTAAGAGCCAAGATGCATTATGTAAAGGTACAATTCCCAATGAGAAATGTAATTGTGTTGTATATCTATAATGTACCAATAAAAGAATTTAATAAAGTGAAAAAAAAAACCTTTCTTTTCAGGTTCTAAAAGTTTTCTTGACAGGAATCTCACTTGTAAATGGAAGAAGTCCCTGACAAGGGAGCTATACTACATATTGTAATACTTATATTTTAAAAGTATATTTTGAAAAAGGGACATAGTGTATATTTTTAAACCGATACTAATAAAATAAATACAATTTTATACACACAATTTGGATATACACATGTTATTCTGTAGAAAAGGTAGACTAAGACATGTGGTGTAGTTTTTCAGAAAGAACAGGGATTTACTTTGTCTTTCTGAATGTTTTTAATTTTTGCTATTAGGTTGATGTATTACTATTATTTGATAAATTGGGGGAAGACCACAAAAATACACAAAACATATAGCAAAGAGATTTTCTAGGGTCTTGTAAATTTATGTTCCATTTGAAAATGTCCTTCATAGATGAGAAAAATCAGGGTTGATGTGTTACACATTAGTACTTTGCACAATATGATTAAGGCAATACAGTTAAGAAATTCTGCTTCTAAATAGTTACATGAGCCTAGGCAAATCATTCTATCTAATATATATTTTTAATCTGCAAAATGAAGAATTTGAACTACATTGTAATATATAACTGCCAAGTCCAATATTTTCTGTGACTCCATTAAACATTAATGAAAGCATCCAGAATGAAGAGAGAATGTTATGGGAGTAGACAGGTAAAAACTCGGTTCTGTGAATAAGAAATAGGGTTCATTTCACCCAGAAGAATTGTCGAAAGCCCAGAACTCTTTGATGCCCCCGCAGTATGTACTGTACAGATCTGATGCCATCCTAACTTACTTTGCCAAATATTTTCTATGTAGTGATGTTTTTCCTATGCGTTATTTCCTGTTACTGACCAAGTTACAAACCAAATCTTTTTCGAGGAGATGTCAGACACTTTGCAAAGTCACACTGCATCTTTCAGATCAATTTGAAAATCATTATGTTCCCTGACTTCTTGAAACAATGGCCCTAGGGACATGAAAGAGTGCCACTTCTCTCTAAGAGCCTGGATTAGACACACAATATCTGGCTCCTCTTATGCCCAAATTTAAATAAATGTTTATATATAGCTATCACGTTTATGAACATAACACAAGACACCCTGTTCAGCTTCTAAACAAAAATACAGGACTGTAATCTAATTTTCATTAGATTAGATAAGGCTACAGAAAGCTACTTTCAGTAACATTCCATTGTCCTTATTTGAAATTGCAGATCTCCTAAAAATAGCGAAGGTAACAGTTTTATAATAGTTACTTACTATTCTGGCCAACTGAAATCCAAAACATTCCCCCTATTCAGGCAAGAGGAAGAAGCTCTTAAAATAAATGATTATAGACCTTTATTGAGTCCAGTTTTGTTGCTGTTGCTTTATTCTTAGTTCCTTAAACCAGGTGCCTCCTATTGCTTCACTGTGAGATCTTCAGGCTATTTTTTAAATTCTACCAAATTTTTTGTTCCAAGTCTGCTCAAAGTATCTAAATCATTATGCCCTCATTCTGTCATGTTTGTTTAAAATGCATATTCATCTATAGGCTTATTTTATTATTTTAAAACACCCAGATATCTTCCATTTTCCAGTGTCTAATCTAAACAGTCCTCAACTGTGTCAAACCAGGAATTCATTAGTTTTATATTTCTTATGTTAATTTCTGTGGCTTTTCCAGTTACTTTCAGTGGAGATCTGTTTTATTAGCTTAATAACACTTCTATCCTTCTGTGCTAATGGGATTTTTCATAAAAAATTCAAAGATTTCATATAGGGCTGAATAAATAAGAAATAATTGAATGATAGGGCTGATAAATGGGACCTCACAAGGCACCAGCTGCTGTAATCCCATCAAGCCCAAGAGTTCTAGTGGCTCTGGCCCCACAGTTCAGCAATGAACAGATAAGTATCAAAGCGGTCATCTGAGCCTGACCTTAGAGTCGAGACAGAATGCAGGCAAACTGACTATTTATTTAAAGACAACATTACAAGGGGCTGACCTAACAAATCAAGGACGATGACTAATGTATTCTACAGACAGAAGCAAAGCAGATGCACAACTATTCCCAAAGGTTAGGAGCCATCCATTGAACTCCATTAAGCAATCAAATACCAGATGACTCAGAGTCACACTGTTCTTATGTTGGGAAAACTTCCACTACACCCACCTCATCCATTAGTGCCTCAACCCCTCAGCAAGAAAGGTCTTTAACCTGAGTGAATATGTAATCATAAGGAGGATTCTACTTGAGAGAGGTCTAATTTGAGCAGCACTCTAATAGGCTCAATTTTAATGATTATTCTCCAGGGATGAACACATTATACAAGGAGAGCTCTGGAAGTGGCACCGAGGGCATGCTTGTGGCTGAGGAGTTCAGAGGATCTTTTTTAAGGTTCACAACATCTTAAAGTGATCATGGGGGACTCAAGAAAACATCTGTGGGCTCATGAGTCTTGGATGTGCTACAGTGACCTGTTTATTTTTGCTTTTTATTTTTTTAATTATAGCAATATATGCATCATGTAAAATTTACCATGTTAACCATATGTAAGTGTACCATTCTGACAAATCAGTGGCATTTAGTACATTTACATTATTGTGTTATCATCACTACTATCCACTCACAGAATTCTTTCCATGTTATAAAACTGAAACATGGTATCCAATACAAAAATTCCTCATTTCTCCTCCCACTCAGCTACCTTACTACTTTCTGTCCCTATGAATTTGAATGTGCTAAGTAGCTCAAATCAGCAGAGGTGTGAAGTATTTGTCTTTTGTGATTGACTAATTTTACTTAGCATAACACCCTCAAGATTCATTTCCATTGTAGCATTGTCAGAATTTGCTTCATTTTTAAGACTGGATAATATTTCATTTTATTCATATGCCACATTTTATTTGTTATTTCATTGGTCCAAGGATACTTGGGATAAAATGGCCCATTTCTGAATGAAAATCAGATGATTCCTGTACATAATCTGGAGCTCGACTGTGATAGAAAAGCTCCTGGGACATCATGACAGTTTGGCCTTCAGAGAAAACAATGAAAGTGACAAAAATGTCAATGGCATAATTTCTTTTTTGGGGGAAGTACGGACACGGTACCCATTCATTGTTTTTGCTTGATATCTTGTGGTTTTGATAACAAGCATTTTGTTGCAATCCTGGAAATCAAATGCAGGGCCATGCATATGCTAAGCAAGCACTCTACCTCTGACTACAGCCTATATTGGTCAGCTTTCTCTCATCAGGGCACAATACCTGATAATTGCAACTTAAAGAATGAGAGATTTAATTTTAGCTTGCAATTTTAGGGGTTTCAGTCCATGGTTGGCTGGCTCCAATTCAGGAACATCGTGGCAGAAGGCATGGTAGGACAAAGCTCTCACCTTGTGGTGGCCAGGAAGCAAAGTAGGAACAGGAAAAGAGCCAGAGAGGAAGGGACCAGGGATAGTATATGTACTCCCAGGTCTTGCCTCCAGTGACTCACCTCCAACTGGGCCCCATCTCCTAAGAGCACATTCAGCTATGAACTCAACAATGGATGCATCTACTGATGAGTATAGTGACCCCATGAACCACTTTCCAAAAGCCCCACCTCTGAACATATGAGATTTTTGGGGGACATTTTGAGATCCAAACCATAACCCCAACCCCAATAACATCTTTTTTCACAAGAGCAATAATAAATTACTAGTTTAAACAAATAAAATTCTAACAGCCCAGAAGTCTCTTAAAATACTTGACACAGTTAGTAATGTCATACTTCTAATTAAATTCCATGGGATTATGTAAAAGTTCATTTTATAAAGATGTATAAAATCCTACACATTTTTAATGTATTATAGGTGAAAAGTGACACTTTTGTAATAGCAATATGCATATTTCATAAGTTGTGACGTTCTTAGAAAGATCTTTAAAAACCTTTAAGATACCAAAACAATTAAAAAATTCATAACAGGACAGTGCAAGTATTATCAGCCTGCTCTTATATTATGGCTTGGCACCCAATGCCTACCCTTGAAGCCTCTTGTGTTTTCTCTTATCGATGATTCTGACTCTCTTTTGAAAGTCAGCTTCCTTGTTTTTCCTTAGTCCTTAATCATTCTTTCCTTGCCTGTATCTCAACCTGCTCTGGAACACTGGGCTGCTTCATAAGCTGTGCTCAGCCCCTTGATGACTCTGAGGGAAGACACAGATGGGAATGGAATATGACAGCCAGCTAAAAGATCCTTAGACTCCCATCCACACAGATACATCAGAATTGCCCAAAAGCACATTAGATTATGATGAACTATCAGTAACAAAGAACACAAAGATAGAATGTTCTTGCTAATAAAAGAAAATTTTAAATAGCTATTTTGTTCTTAAGAAGATTAATTGTTGGTTTGGATTTTAAGGCATGTACCACACTAGATTATGCAAACAGATAGTGGTGATATAAATTCTACTCTACTATAGATAAATGTCTGAAAAAACAAATGTTTTCAAGGAAGGTTTTCCTTGGGTTCTTTCTCCCTTGAGCCTCATAGATATTTGGATTTCTTCATGATCTTAATTGCAGTCTATACTTAAATTTGGATCATCCAAATCCATGTGGATATTGATGTGAAAACAAATATAAAGAGCATGACAACATTTGCCTATACTTCCCATAGTGGCTGATTTTGGTTACAACCAAAGAGATATGGTTACATTCATCTAAACCTAAAATCCCCAAAACGCTAGCTGAGCAGATGAAAGAAAGAACTGCTACTGAGATAAGCATCTCTCTCTCCCTCCCTCCTTTCTTTCCTCCTTAACTTCATCCCTTTCTGCCTGCATCTCTCTCTCCTCTACACACACACACACACACACACACACACACACACACACACAGAGTATTTCTTTCCACCTAAGTTGGGCAATTTGAGGCAAATGTATTCTGCTATCTTGCTTTCACCTGTCCTCTATATAAAAATAAGTTAGAATAAATTATCTTTGAGACCCTTCCCAGTTCTAACATTCTTTGCTTTGTAGTCCATGAATAATGATGACACTGATCTTACATTGCTACTTCTCTTTTAAAAGGACCTATACTCCAGGAAAGAAAGTTTGATGATTATAAAAATCACTTCCTGGAAAGGAGACAAGCCATTTTCATAATGAATATGATCCATGTATCTAGCTTTTAAAAAGTAATTTACTTGCCTAGTTGCTAAACTGAAGATTATCATAGTGATAAGGACATTAATGGTTAACATGTATGTGCATTTATAAAATCTATTCCACATTGGTAAGGCTGAAGCATAGCCTAGAGAATTTCATTGTATAGATGAAAATCTTAAAGGTGAGTTACAATTGAATTGAGATCTAAGCCTATAGGCAATGTATTTAAATTTAAATTTGTCATATGTCAGTATTTCTGAACATACTAAGAAGTTAGCTACAAGTGTTTCATTTGTCTTTAAAAAGTGACTAAAAATTATATCTCTGAGCAAAAATGACTTATTTAAATGATTGATGATGACATTCAATTTCATAAAATAAAGCACATCTAAAAATATGTTTGTCTTTCTGAGACCAAACCAATGAGCAAACGTGCTTACTTGCTATATCAAGTATGACCTATAGCTTTATAAGCAGACCAAGATTAATGGTAGGAGTATCTGTAACCAAGATATGAAACTATTGATTTGGGAAGACACATCATGCTTCTGATTTTATCTCCAAAGTATCTCTGAGCATAAACAACAGTAAGTAGATAAAGGGCAATGAAGTGGGGGTTGTGCTAACTGATCTCCTCAAACTTCCATTCCTCACCGAAACTGGAAATTGTGGGCAGTTCCGGGCACTGGAAAAGAGAATCCCTGTAACTGCGAATGGTTCTCACTTTGTCGTCTTCAAATGCGATAACTGTCCTGAAAGGAAAACTTTTGGGAACTGAGTTGCTCCCAGGAATCTGAAATAACACAATAGATGCCTGACTGGACTCTCTTACAACTCAAAATATTGTTCTTGGCTTTTATAATAGGCAACCTACATGAGCATTTTGAAAATAAATCTTTGTGTTGTGACATTTGGACTTGTGGGCAAATCTACTACTATATGTAACTTCCCCGGGCTGAATTTTGAAGGACTGAAAAAACCTTTTTGTATTTATTTACCTTTCTTTTATTATCTGTTATATAGTCAGATACTAAATGTTGAAAAATCAATGAGAATATATAAAATGTGATTTGTTATCTTAAATTAAAAAAAAAAGAGATGAAAGAAAAATGTGGTGACAATGTTACCTGGGCTTGAAGTAAAATTGTAGATCCCAATTTTCTATACATCTAGACATCTATGAATTATGAATTGTCTCCAAGAGACCTAGCAGCCACTAGGAAAAGAGAAAATCTACATGTTGTGAAATCTATAATGTTCATGAAGAACTATATGAATTACATAATAGCAATGGATGTGCAGTTATTCCTGGTGGAGAAATAGACCAGGAAGTTTTTCCAGACATGCATGTAAATAGTATTACTGGTAGTCTAATGATTAAAGTCTCTAGCACTAGCTCCGTATGTAACAATTGAATTTCATTATGATGTTGCTCAACATGACCATTCGTGGAGGTTAATGGTGTGGTATCATAGCAAAGCATAATTTGAGAAAAGCCTTGCTCTCTGCTGAAATGCCTGAATTCGAGGATGCACTGGAAGAGTGGATGGACCATGTCTACTTTAGAAATTCTCCAGTTTAAGGAGCTGTTCTCTTCCATTTAGCTTTTGACCCAGATTAAGTGGCAGAGATCTTGGGCTTATTCTTCCTGGTAAACAAAGCTGTGCTGTTTTGTGTTGCAGTTCAAGTTGTGTGCAACCAAACCTACATGTTTTTATAGACAATGGAGCTGAGAAAAACATAAATGTCATTTCTTGAAGTCTGGGGAACAGTGAAATAAAGGATCAGTTGAAGTATATTTCTAAATGAAAGATAACATTAATAGAAAGGTTTAATTGAATAATTACTATTGTCAGACATTTTTCCAAGTGCTTTATATCACAGTCACATTTAATCATCACATTAACCATTTTATATCCATTTCCATAAGAGAAAGCTTGAAACCCGAAACTTGCCCAATATCCTTGAATTTGAAAGTGATGAGGCCAGAATTTAAAACCAGCTTGTATGGCTCCAGATTCCACATGATTAACTGCTATAAAGTATTGCCTCCTTGTAAGAGAGCTTTTCTCGTTACCTTAAAATGATATCTCTAAAAGGAGCAGAGGGGTCACCAGATGGCAGAAAATTTTATGAAGACAGTTCAGCTGTGATGTTGACCTTGGATTACCCAAGTAAAGTCATGTAAATACTCCCAAAGTCCTGATGCTACTTTGGTCTCACAAGCAAGGGAAAGACTTGTGGTTGATGCAAACTTGGGTAATTTTGTGCCCCTGTTTTTCAGTTTCTCCAACTGTACAACAATAGTTTTGAACTAGAATCTGAGGAATCTTAACTGGGGAAACCTACGAAACTTTCCAAGCACATATGCTCAGGTTCTGTCTGAGATTTCCTGAATTCCTACTGTGAGAATGTAAAGTTTTCTAAGACAAGCTTCTCTTTTGCAAAGGCCTTTATAATTTGATGCATAAGGAAACAATTCTACCTATGTAAATGTTTTCACTGTGCTCAAACTATAAGTGCCTGCCTGAATCTGGTTAGGTGTATGGCAGCAGAAACTCTATTACTCTTTCATGGTAAAGGATGCTTGCAAAAGGATATGGGGGAAATCTGAGAAGCAGCAGCCAAATCAAACCTGTATGGACGCAGAGCAGGCTGCTGAAGTGAGCCCACCTCCAGCATTCACTACTGGAGTGAGCAAAAAATGAGAGAAATTACAATCAAACAGTGAAGACTCATGGTAAAAGCCGCTGACGTTGCAGCCACCATGGCTTGAAATCCCAGATTTGCCACTTACCAGCTATGTCACCTAGAGCGAATTTGACTTCTCTGAGCTTTACTTCCTGTAATTGGAACACGGAAACAAATAGTTCTAGATTTCTGAGGGTTTCATTTGGATTTTGTTTTGTTCTTATTTTTCTCCTCAACATTTACAGTGTCCTTTCTATTTGCCGGGTGCTATTGTAAGGGCTTTCCGTGTGTTGCTTCATTTCATCTTTACCAGAGGCAAACGAATATGTTCAAGTCACCCAGCTAGTATGCAGCTGGTCTGCATCCAGTTAGTCTCATTTCAGAGGACACTCTCCACCTCTGAGGTATGAGTGCTTAAGGATTACTTGTTCCCCTCTCCTTTCTTTCTGCGTAGCACAAACAACAGTTCCAAATGGACAGAAGCTACCACATTGCTTCTTCACAAGCTAA
Source organism: Heterocephalus glaber (assembly GCF_000247695.1). The sequence continues at coordinate 1,284,948 of NW_004624808.1, forward strand.
GTCCATTAAATCCTCTCCATTATGAAAATGGCTTCTCTAGTTCCAGAAAGTGCTTTTTACAAGATTCATTAACCTCCCTTTCTCCATGTGCATGTCATTTTACAAGGTGGCAGAAGTATAGCTATCAGTGCCATAGATTTTTGTAGACTCAATGGAATAACATTGGATCTGGAAAGGGCCCTAGGCATATATAGTCTATTCTTCTCATTTTACACATGGGGAAACTGAGGCCTTAGAGTGAATAAGTGATTTAAGCATGAAAACTCACCATGCCATGACTAAACCAGAACAAAAACTCAGATTTTCTAAGTCAATGTCCACTTTCCTATTCACTAATTCAAGTCACCAACCTTGCAAGCATGAGCCACTGGTGAGTCACACATTCATTCCTTTATATTTTTATGAGTACTTGTTCATAGTAAATAATAAGTACATTCATCATGGGGAGTTGGTACATGTACATATCACATTTAATTCTTTTTGCCCTCCCTCTGCCCTTTCCATTTCTTGGTCTTTTTCTCTATTACAAAAGATCTATCTATCTCTCTATCTCCGATTGTCTATCTTTCATATTACTCTTTATTTGTACTTTGTATTTTTCATACAAGAGAAATCATGTGATATTTAACTTCCTGTGTCTGATTTATTTCATTCAACATAGTCTCAAGGTGCATCCATTTTCCTATTAATGACTCAAATTTATCCTTTATAGCAGAATAGTTTCCATTTTGTATAAATACCACATGTTCTTTATCCATTCATCTGTTGATGGACATATAGGCTACTTCCAATATTTAGCTATTATGAGTTGTGCTGCTATAAACAGGTACAGGCACATATTATTTTAATGTGATGTCTTTAACTCTTTTGGTAAGATACCTAGATGGAGAATCGCTGGGTCAAATGTAACTTCTATTCATAGCTTTTTGAGGAATCTCCAAAAGATTTTCATAATGGTCGTATTAGTTTACATTCCCACCAACAATGTAGAAGTGTTCCTTTTATCCCGTAGAAGCACCAGCATTTGTCATTATTTGATTTCTTGATGAAAGCCATTCTTTCTGGAGTAAGATGAAATCAGTGCTGTTTTAATTTGTATTTCTCTAATGGTTAGAGATGTTGAACATTTTTTCATGTACTTATTGGCCATTTGTACTTCTTTGAGAAGTGTCCATTCATTTCTGTTGCCCACTTTTATTGGTTCTTTTATTTTGAGGGGTCTAGTTTTGGAGTTCTTTCTGTATTCTAGATATTAGTTCTTTGTTGGAAGAATTACTGACAAATGTTTTCCCATTCTGTAGGTTGTCTCTTCAATCTGTTGGTTGTTTCCTTTGCTGTGACAGTTTTTAATTTGATAAAAATCTCAATTGTTTATTATTTATGTTATTTCGTATGCAACTGGGGCGCTGTTCACAAAGTCCTTGCCTATGCCTATGATTTCTACAGTTTGACTTATTTTATTTTCCAGTAGATTTTTTTCTGTTCTAACATTTAAATCTTTGACTCATTGTTATTTTAATTAGTATATGGTTAGGGGTCTAGCTTTAATCTTCTGCATGTGGATAGCTAATTATACCAGCATCATTTGCTAAAGAGACTGTCTTTCCTCTATTGTATGTTTTGGCACCTTCATCAAAGATCAGATAGCTGAATGTGTCTGGTGTTGTTTCTGCATCCTCTATTCGGTTCCATTGATCCACATGTTTACTTTTGTACCAATACCATGTTGTTTTTATCACTGTAGCTTTGTAATATATTTTCAAAATTGGGATTTTGATGCTCCTGCTTTCCTCTTGTTGCCCAGCATTGCTTCGGAATTCTGAGTCTCTTCTAGTTCCAGTTAATTTTAGGATTGCTTTCTTTAGTTCTGTGAGGAATTCTAGGAGTCTTTTGGTGGAATTGTTTGGGTATTCTATGTAAAGGATTATGTAAAGTTTTGAAGAGATATTTAATGAGCATTTACTAGGGGCTAGGCTTTGTGTGATGTCCTGGACTGAGGAGAAATAAGCAAGAGCTTGTGCTAGGCTTGGGCAACCCAACATCACTAGTAGTGGAGGACAGGGAAAGATGGAGGAGGGCAAGCAGAACTGCATCAATAAGTAACTTTTACTTTTGGCTGCAACCTAGAATTACCACGGGATGTCTTAAAGATGCCAGTTCCAAAAATGTTGAAAGATTCATCTTAAATGAGGTTAATAAGAATCTCTGCATAGTGCCTGGTCATCTGTTGTCCCCCATGTGATTTTAATGTGCCCCCGAAGTTAGAACTTGCCGCTTCTGCATGCATATTCTCAGTAGGCGAGAAGTGTACACAGAGGTTAGTGCTCATGTGAAATGCTAAGGCTTAGCAGAAAATTGCCTTTGGAGTTTAAAGAAAGCCTGGCTAGAGAGACAATGACTCCAGGAGCAACCAAAGTATATTAAACCACAGCTTATACCTGAGCACACTCATAAGTAGGTCAAGCCACACTGCATTATACTGGGTCCTTTCTCAATCCTTACGTTCAGGGATTTTTTTTAAATTTATGAATCACCTGTTCACTGTGAAGCACTGTGTGAAGCAATTAGACCTATATGAGTGAATCTAACTCTTATTCCACTATATAGTAGAGCTATTATTATGCCAGTTGTTCCAACTGAGGAAACTGAGACTCAACACTAGTTTGCTGTCGACCACAGAAGAAGTGTCTGAACCAAGATTTGAGCGTATCTTCTGACTTCAAGACCCCTTTCCACTGTGTCAGGTTGCAAAGAAAAAAACCTTTAGAAACCGTGATATGCTCTTAAGTCACATGCGATTGAAATTGCACAGGTATCATAATGCTCAATACCATATTAGACTGGCCTTTTCCCACCCCGATTCTGTTCTTTCCCGTAGTGCCTGCTTGCTTTTAATATGCCTTCCTGACACCTCAGCCAAAGAAGCAAGCACCAAAGCTAGAAAAAGGCAAGACACTTGCCAATCAGCCCTCTCTTTTCCTGGAGGAATGAATATGTCATATCTTTGACTTTGAAATCACTTCCTGTAATGAGTTTTGCCAGAGAACAGGCATAAAGAATTGTGTCTTATTCTTAGCACATATTCTCAGCATGCCTTTTAATGACTCCTATGGAACCAGTTCCAAGCATGCTGTGCTTCTGTCTATACAGAGCATTAGCAAGCACAAACAAACACTTTTCTACAATGGTTGAAATTAACAAGACAATGTCGAATACATCTCTGCTCTTTTGTTGTTGAAAACTAAAATATGTATTTACTTTCTTCCGAAGTAACCCAGAATTTCAGACTACACTGTGCCTGTCTGTTTTGGCTGCATTTAAGGAAAGCATGCCAGTTGACATACTATGTAGATTTGAGCCCTGGCCTGTGAGTATTTTCATCTGCTTCTTGGAGGTGGTAGGAAGAATGGTGGAGGTATTTTTATTTCATCTGTTGGCAGCCCATACCCACGTCCAACGTGCTCATAAAAAGTCTCTGCAGTGAAAAGCCAGCATAGAGTGTCAGAAGAAATAAAAGGCAAACCAAATTTAATCTTGGGATTTTTATGGGTACTGTGAGGGAAAAGTAAATGTCACAATGCTGCCTGCAAGATGCTACCACTTGCATGCCAGCTTCCCTTTCTAGTGTAGCGGCTTATCAACAAAGTTCAGTAGTCACTGACTGAGATGCTGAGATGCTTTTTAGAATAAAAAAGACATCACAGGCACAGTGGCTCTGCACACAATCTCAGCCAAATGGAGAGACTGAATCTTGTGATTCCCATAGCTTATGCTGCACTGCGGACCTTGAGGAGGAGCCGTGGCACATGTGTAATCTGACACACATCCCAAAGTCATTTATGCTCATGCAGGAGATAGCATCAGTGGGGTAGAATCATAATCATAAAAAGCTTATTAAAGCAAACAGCCACTATCATTTCATTCTACTCCGTGGCAGTGGCCAAGGACTTCGTCATCCGGTTTCCACACTAAATTAGTCAAATCCAACTTCCAAAGGCTTCACTTAAGTCTGAGCACAGATAAGAGATCATTAGTGTCTCTCTCTCTCTCTCTCTCTCTCTCGCTCTCTCTCACACTCACACACACATACACAAATAATGTTGAGTTTTCTCTCACTCTCCTAGTGATGTTCAGGCCTGGCAATGGGTATCAGCCATCATCAAACATGTGAGTGTTTATAAATTTTACATAGATAGAAGTGCTTGTGGAAAGTGCTTGGGAAGACCATAACAAAGGCACTGTGCAGGTTGCAAAATATCCTTTCCAGAAAACTAAAAAACCTGGTTAGTTTTTTCCAGGACCTAACTGCTCTCCCTGCAACTGCCCAAAAGCAGAGTAGCACTGCAGTCGGCCTGGACACATCCCGGGTGAGGGTCTGGGCTACTACTGGGTCTTCAGGGAAAACACGCTCTCAGGGGCTTGAGGGAGGAAGGCTCTCCCTGCCTCCTCTAAAATGTGTCTCTACTGGGCTAGTTGAAGCCCTCAGGCTCTTACGCATCCAGCAAACTGGTACTCTGCGGACCACATAGTGCTTGCAAATTGGGCTCTTGGAGCTGTCAAAATATTTTGGGGCCACAAAAGCCTGGTAGGCTAGGGCTGAGTGCCATGGTAAGTGAAGAAAGAAAAAAACCCATGAAGGGAATTTCTCTTTTCCCCCTGGAATTCCAAACTAAAAAACAAAGCACGGTGACACTATAACTGCCACAAATACTAACAGCACAGGGGGAAAACACCCACAATCGTGTGTGTGTGTGCACGTGTATGCACACACATACACACGAATCCATTTGTAGGGTGTTTGTGAACATGGCATGAAATAATGTATGCCAAGCACTTCAAATATTGTGTGGCACCAATTGAATGCTATGTAATCATTATTATTATTGCTTTAAAACAGGCCTGCGTCCATAATGGATACATTAAAAGAGTTAAACACCCCAGTTACTAAAGATATTTGCTTCTCTGTCAGATCCTTTTTTTTTTTTTTTTACTCTTAAGTCCTTTTATTGGTACATTTTAGGTATAAAATACGTTTACATTTATCACTGGGTGCTTGTAGCTGTACATGATGTATCACAGTTCTTATTTTTTCCCCATTACCTGTGCACCCTTCACCCCCTCCACCCTTCCCTATTTACATAGACTTCATTTGCATTTTTTTCTTTTTTCATAATTTTTCCTTTCCCTTCTTTCCTTTCCCCTCCCCCTCCCTTCACCCCTACCTCTTTGGACCTTTTTTCCTATTTCAAATGATCAATTATTCATTTTAATCACTTTAACCCTTATTTACACTTTCAGTTTCTCACACTAGAGAAACTGTTCGGTATCTCAGTCAAATCTTAACAAGAATTGGTCAAATTGTAAGAGGGCTCATCTTTGAGCATTCAAATTAATACCAGATAGGGAAGGAAAGAATGGGAGCAATTAAGAATGTGCCTGCCCTTCCTCACCTCATCTTGAATGTAAGGAGTCTTGTAAACTTGTAAACTTGTTCCCAAGCTTCTAGAAACCAAACGCTGAAGTTCTTTTCCTGCCTGCTTACCTTCTACTGGAGGTCGGGACTGTCTGGCTTTTCTCCAGTGTGATGGTCAGGCTCTCTGTGTTTCTTTAACACAACTTAGACTGAATCTCCCTGCTTGACATCTGGGCTGGGGGAGGCTGTCCGTATTTGTGACCTGTGAATGGCTATATCCACTGGAGTACTTGTCACACACAAGCCTAATCATCGCCTACTCAATTTTCTCTTCAAGTTATCATGCTTGAGACATTTAGAAACCTGGAATGTGAGAGCCGGGAGGAGCCTTGGATATCAATTGGCCCAACCTCTTCATTTTATACTCACAACTGATAACTGCATTCCAATTTGTCACCAGTCTTGCTTCTGGCATAAGGAGGGCTTTGAAGACTGGGAAAATGGGAAATACTCCTTTCCCCTACTTTCCCTGAAAGGCCAAGGTCACAGCCACCCCTCCCTCTGCCAGCCTCACACATTTTGTACTATTTCCATCTGCTGCTAGGTGAGGCTGCTTCTGAAGCAACAGCCTTTTTTTCTGGGGGAAGAACAAAACCCTGGCCTCCCAGCAGTAGAGATATTTATAAGAGTTCAAGGAAGGTCAAAAAGGGTAAATTGCCCTGTGACTTTATGTAATCAGCATCTTTCCAGCATGCTATAGGGTGAGGCTGATTACATGGAAGGTAAAGGTGAAGAAACAGGGGCATAAATAACCACAGAAAATGAAGCTTGAGTGATTTATGGTCCTCATCTTTTCTTCTGTCATGACACAGCATTCTGCTAACTCTTTTTGTAAGAGCACTTAGGAAGAACAAGCCTTAAAGATTCTTCTCCAGTTTATCTAATAGGAAGTGATTTTTTTATTATGTGGGATTTTCTTTAGTTTTAAAAGTCAAGAAAGAGTATGATCATAGATTGGAAAAATTCTCCAGAATGGGGAGCTGTAATTATTGAGGTATCATTTCTGTTTGGAAGAATTAGGGAAGTCTTCAGGGAGGAGGTGTAACTTTCACACTTCTTTTCCCTCTCTCCTGTGTCATTCTCCCTTCATAGATGACTGAGAGACTACATTGAGGCTAAACTGAGGTAAGCCTCTCCCCCTTCTCTTTCTCTCTCTCTCTCTTTCTCTGTTATACACATGCACACATACACATACACACACACACAACTTTGCATATAAAGCTCAAGTGACCACCACATTACCACACTCTGGGAAGTTTCTGTTTCTGGTTAACCTCTCTTTAGCACTCAGTACGTTGTACTGTAAGGGCTCACCAGGTGATTGTAAGCTCCATGAAAACAGAAGCCTTGTCTATCTAATTTACCGCTGTATGCTCCCAACCAGGCAGAATGCCTAGCTGAGAAGAAGTGCCCGATAAATAGCAGTTGAAAGAGTGAGTGGAGGGTTATGGAAGCAGTTCCTTGGAGATGTGTGTGCTGTGATTTTAAACCAAATTGAGGAGGACATATTCCTAAGCAGAGTTTCCCCACCTCTTTGACCTTTATGAGGGTTACACTCTCTTTCTGCCTTCTTCTTGCAGGGTTCCATTGCTTTGGAAGATGTAGAGTACTGGTTTAATGACATAATGAATACTTCACAGAAATCATTTAATAAGACAATGGTAATAGACCTAGATGTTTTAGGATGGCCCCTTTCTATATAAAATGTACAAAGTTAAGAATAAATTGTAAGTCCTAACTAAATTATAAGTCTCTACATAAGTGCTGTGTGTAGGACACGAATGGTAGCCAAATTATAGATATTCCCCCTAAAAATAATCTGCTTTACAATCAATTCTTGTGACTTAGGTTATCGCATATAGTCATCAAGTACATATCCATACCGAAAAGTGGGTATCAGCTAATGGTCATGCTATGGAGAGACTTTTAGCACATTGTTTAAACCAAGCATTTGTAGATGTTTCTGTTGAAAGTAGAATCATTTTAGAAGCCATGTATTCATCTATAAAACCTTCAGTTCATGAGACAAAGTGATGATATCTATATTTCTCATTGGTACTTTGTAATTCTACACAACTGGCAGTATGGATTTAGTAAATGTTTTTCATGACAAGTCTTTGTTAATTATACAAAGCTTTGGTAAATATAACTGCACATCCTGTATGATAGCAACATTCAAGCTTCTAAAAGAATCTAGAATTGAAATGTGTTATGTCCATGTACCAGTTCCCTACAGTGAATGTAGTCATTATATACTGAAACATGCACTAAAAGATAAAATAAGATTCTAAAAGAATCTGACTCCTCCCTTTTTTCTCCTGTTGCAAAGATAATTTATATAGGTTCTCCAACTCCTAATCTCTCTTTTTCATTAGGACTTCCATACCCTACTTTCAGCTATTTCAGCTCCTGTTCTATCTTTGAAATTGTTCTTCTTTCCTCTAGTTTCCTCCCACTCTCATCCATTATCCAAAGCACCAAATGATTTTTCTAAATACAGATTCCACCATGTTACTTCCCTCCTCAAAGCTACATTGCCTTCAGTCTCTGCAGTTTGGCATTGAAGCCCTTTGTAATTCACCTGCAGCCAACCACATCTTTCTCATCCTTGCCTTCCTCCCCTTACAGTCTAGGCTGGAGTTGTACCAGATGCCTCATCACAACCAAAACATGCCATACACTTGCATGGGTCTTTGCTTTTGCAGCTACTCTTTTCTTATCCAACTTTTACAATTCTACTTATCCCTCTAGGTCTAGCTCTAGTGCAAATTTTACTAGGTCTTCCTATCCAGATAGAGATTAGGCGGCCACTTTCATGGTGTTTACAGCTCTGCTTTAGCATTCATTTTATACATGTCTTTATGCGCCATTTGATTGTGAACTTCTTAAGGATTAGAGCTGCAGTTTTGCATAGTGTTTAATAAATGTTTGTTACATGAATGAATGAGTTAATTATTTCCTTCTGCTATGGATATTAGTCAGCAATGAAAATAGTCCTTTTACATTTAGGAAGCTCTCTATTTTCATGTAGTCTAATGAGGCATTGTAAGTTTACCAGAGGTCTAGGAAAAGCAGTGTAATAAATGGGAAAGTATTTTTAAGTAGGAATGTGTGGGCATTAACTTAAACCTTTTAAAGACAGATGTTACACTTCAGAAAACATTATGAATGCACATGTTTTTTTAAAAAAAACAGTTGGTTGCATAGTATACAAGACTAAATTATTTTTTTACTCCTGGGGCCAATAAGGTGATAATTCATATTTCAATATACCCCCTTGCTAGTGTTTACCATGTGAAAAAAACCCCATGAAATTCTTTTATACAGACTTCTCTCTGGTGTCCTCTAAAAAGTGAAATGAAATATATTTTCTTATTAATTGTTCTTGATTTTCATCATTTCATAAGATTTCCAAGTATCTTGCAGTAGCATGGTTTAAAAACTAAATTCCTAGATGCTCTTATGATTCATAAGCATGACGATTAGGTTTTTACATCATCCTTGAGATGTGTATTCCTCAAACCTTATTACAGCACTGGCACATTACCTATCTGATGTGAAAAAACCAACCTCAATTGCTGGTTGCAGGTAAAAATTATTTGTTCAATTTACAGAACTGGAATTTTCTTTATCAAAAATTTAATCCACAGGTTTACTTTAGGGCAATTAGAAACAGCACAATTTTAAAAACAAGCCATAGAATCATGCATTTTTAAATTACATTTGGTTTTAAGACCAATTTTGTCCAATGTAGGTGACAGATTCAAGGAGACTTTGATATAATCACTATTTATAAGAAAAATAGACTTTGATCAAATATCACACATGTTATATTTTTAACAATCCACACATTTTTAAATCTCCCAACTCTAGGGCCCAGGGATGTGGCTTAGTGGTAGAGTACTTGCATAGTATGTGCGAAGCTGTAGGTTCAATCTTCAGCATTGCGAAAAAAAAATTAAATCTCCCAGCTCTAAATATAACCAAAATTAAAGAATTCTTAATTTGTCTATTGAAGAAATTAAGCCAAAGATCTATGTAATTATTTACCAAATCAGCTTCTAAAATTTAGTTTGACAGTCATGACTTGGTTTCATTTTTTGCAGCAATCATGAGTGGAATTCAGGGTTCTTAGGGTTATTAGGAAAAAACCAAAAGTAAATGAAACAGATAATGTTAGAAGTTTTATGAGTCACAAGCTAGCTCTCTACTGTGATTCAGCAGCTTTTGTAGTTGCAGAGAGAGGTTTGCAGATCTGCAGCCATCTGACCAGTCCCAGACCTGGACAGGAAAGGCGTATGGTGGCTGAATGAAGTTGTCCAGAAGTGCAGAACCTCTCCTTTCTCCCAGGCTAGGGCTTCCGGATTATTTGGAGCTATTAGAATTTTGTCAGGTGAAGAAATCAACAGATATGGTGCTGAGTGGTTTTATTTTTATTTTTTTTAGACAAAGTGAATATAAACCTTAAGTATTGAGATGAACATATAATCTGAGCTTACTAAGGCACACCAACACCTAAGCAGCTCTTCAATAACTGACGTATTTTCAGGTCCAGAAAACCAAATACATCAGTCAAAGGCAAAGTTGTCTGTACAACTTGTTCGTTTGCATTCTAAGTAAGACTAACAGTTTGTGGGTCAGATATAAACAGAAGACTGATATGAAGTCCCATGGTCTCAGGGTTCTGAATGCTCTGGGCTTTAAGGACAGTGCTGAGGTTTCACTTCAAGCTCTCTGTATGTGCCTGACAAATGTTTACTAGAAGTGTGTGCATGGGGTCTGGGGAGATTTTGCTTGTATTATGCTAGCATGATGTGACCTTTCTAATTTACTATTTAAGGAGTTTTACTATGAATAACAAGAAAACTTATCCAGGTGCCATTTAATAGAAATCCTCAATTTTTGGAAACAGTTTCATTTGTAATTATGCAATAGAATGTAACAGAAATATTCTGATCCTGGCAGTTAGGATTTCATCATTTCCACCCTTGCTGTAACTTATTATGTCAACTTTTCCAAGTTCCCTTCACCTGAAAATGCTTCTGTTTTTGATGGTCTTCAATGGAGGAAATTCTACTCCTTTCTTTTTAGGGCAGTTCTGATGAGTGAAATCATTATTCTTGTGGCCATAGCTAAGGTGAAAGAGGTGTAAGTGCAGAGGTTTTAAAATTACACGATTTCATATTTATGCCAGAGTTACGGGCTTCCAGGCCGTTTCACTGCTCCCAGTCCAGAGGCAGGGGCTTCCGGGCTGCTGTTCCACTGCTTCCACCTCCACCGCTCCCAGCCCAGAGAAGGTGAGTCGTGTGGGCACCCACAGCGTCCCCCAACCATCAAAATGAGAAGACACATAAACAAGTCTCAAAACAAGACTTCCAGATCACCTGCAGCAACCCCAAAGGGAAACGAGATGGAACACTCTGATACTCAACCACCTGAACCCGCTGAACTGGCAACAAAAGAGGATCTGGAAAAAATGAAATCAGAAATAATTTCTCAGATAACAGCAGAGATTGTGCTCATAGTGCAAGACATGAATGATAAATCTAGAGAAGAGCTGAAAAACATGATGGAATCCCAACATAGGAAATAAATGGAATCCATAAAACAGATGCAAACAGTTTTCCAGAAGATAAAAAACTTCACTGAAAGTCTACACAGGAGAATGAGCCAATGTGAGGACATAATTTCAGATATAGAAGATAAGATTGCAATTAGTGACCAGGAAAAGAAAAATTGCTTCAAAATTGTAAGGGACCACAAGAAATCAATCCAGCAGTTGCTAGACGATGCAAAGAAGAATAACATAAGACTGACTGGAGTCAACAAAGAAACAGGAGACAGTGCAGATGACATAAAAAAAACTGTTCACAGAAGTGATGGCAGAAAACTTCCCAAGCAGGGGAAAAGAACTTGACCTACAGATAAATGAGGCATATAGGACT
>NW_004624808.1:1300745-1375155 GCF_000247695.1 Heterocephalus glaber
TTTCCAATGATGAATGTCATTATATTGTATACCTAAAATGTACCAATAAAATAAAAGTTAAAAAACAATAGTAAAATTACACCATTTCTTTCCTATAACACATACGCAAATCACTTTTTTTTTACTTGCCCTCAAAAAACAAATTTCTCTTCTCACATTGCAAAATTATCTGACTGCTTTCGCTAGCAATACACTAGGGAGATAACAGCAGGCTGTACACAAAACAGAGGCACGAGATTGCCAGCACTACCGCAGCTTTAGCCCTGGATGCTTTTTATTTTTCTTAAACACACACAGACAGAGCCTGAATTTGCTAAAATGTTGTAGAAGGAGTAAATAAAAATTACTTAAATGAAGAAGTACCCATGCTTCCACTTTGTTCAAGACCACATGAAAAGGGACAATGTGATGAAACACAACTTGTCAGAGAAACAGTGGGTTGTAGGATGCTCATAAAATAGTGGCCATACCTAGAAACAGGTCTCCCTTAGTCAAGGGGGATTTGTGGCAACCTCACCTCATGGAGTTGCTGGTGTCAGTGACCCATGGTAAGTCCCACAACTTAGTGTATCTTAATTCTTTTTATTCTCCTTCCCCTTCCCATTCTCTTCCCTCCGTGTTTCTAGATCCTCTCCCACCCATTTTCTTCTTCTTTTTCTTTTTTCTTTTTTTGGAACACATATCGATTACAATCACTGTAGAAAGAGGACCAACACTGCAAAGGTGGGAGATGGAGAGGGGGCATAAAAGGATTTGCGGTGTGTTGGATACATGTACCAATCGCCCATAGTGGATATAATCATAATCATCATTACGATTGGAAAGAAAGATGCTGGGGTTTTTTTTTTTTTTTTTGGTTTTTTGGTTTGTTTAATGTACCAGGGACTGTTTTTAAGTCCTTGCTCTTGCGAGGCAGGTGGCAGCACCACTTAGCTAAATCCCTGGCCCAAGATGCTGTTTTTCTTTACCCATTGTACCTTGTGCCTTTTCCTAGAGAATATAGTATTATTATGCTAAGACTATGCTCATGATGAAAGATGGATGTGTTACCAAATATAACTCTCTAAAAGGTCAATTTGTCCTCTCTGCTTGTGAGTATCCTGTGGTTCAGCATGGGAGGAGGGTCTCTTGGCTTCATCTACTCTCCACTTCCCTAATTGCAAGGACTCATCTACTTAATTCTCAATCACCATCCCAGCTTCCTGGACCAAAGTCTCCTCTCTCCCCAAATGCTCAGCTCCCCATTTCTGCCAGATGCCTCATTGCTTCTCTGTTAATCCAGGGAGACCTAGTGAAGGAGGGGGCAGGATACAAGTTGAGACGCAGGCAGAATTGATCGCATATGCACCTTTGCCACTGTTCTCTTTGTATAACAAAACTGCTCTAGTTTTTTAAACTATTAGCTCATTGATCCACATAAGCACTCTGTAAGGGAAAGGTGATCATTGTCATTTTGTTCAAATGACGAAACTGAGGCTCTGAGAAGTTAAGTGAATTGCCAAGGTCACAGAGCAGCTGAGCGGCAGAGCTCCCTTTCAAACACTGGCACACTGGTTCCATAGTGCCTTCTCGTCAGCATTTATCCCTGCTGAATCCTACTGCTGCACTACCTGGCTTCCCCCCACAGTCGCTGGGTGACTGCAGCCAGTACTAAAACGACTCAAGCTCTGTTTCATCATTGAAACAGATACAACAGTTTCCAGTGGTCATTAGGATTAGCATGAAAAATGCATGTGAAGAACTCGACAAGGCCTCATACAAGTATTAGTTTTTCTGTAACCTTCGTTTTACTTGAAAAGGATTCCATGATTTATAAAATCAAGTCCAAATTTTTTATTGTGGTTTTCAGAAGTATCAGAAGGTAAATTAAGCCTGTCACGCCATTGTCTTCCCTGTTTCCTGCTCGCCCATTCCTGTCTACCTTTTTTCAAGCTTTCTGATTTCCCAACTCTTGCCTCACTTTAAGGCTCCTTTTGTGTCCTGCCTGCTCCGAGCAGCCTTCTCAGACAATGCCAGTCTAGTCTTTATTGATCTTTTCCGTTTCTGATCCTGACCTCCTGTGTCTCTTTCAAGGATAAGTAGCTCATCTGCCCAAATTGGTTATAAATTCCCTGAGAGCAGGCACCTTATCTTATTGCAAGTGTATATTTGGACTTTCCCAGACCGCAGGAGGTCCTTGCAGCAGCTTGGGTGGCTGGGAAGTTTCCTTTGTCCCCAGCCTCTTGAGGCAGCGCTGGGCACCCTAGCCTTCGGGAACACTTGTGGATTTGTTTTAGACGTACAGCAGCATCTGCTCAAGTGTTCAGCACACAGTGAGCACGCCATAAATCATATTTTTAGAGACAATCTGTTATCACATAAGAACTACCAGAAATTACTCATACTCTTTGTGAAATGGATTTATACAATTATGATGTTTAAGAGCTGAAATAAGGATGAAGGAAAGAAAATCATGAGGCTTTTTTTTTTTTTAAGCCAAAAGGAGCATTAGAACTTCCAGCCCAAATGTTTTCACTGGTGTGTCGCAGAACAGGTGTGAGGTTTGTTGAAAATATATTTATTATTAAAGACAATGTTTCGAGTTTGAGAATGATTTCCTATTTTTAATGAATTAAAGTAGATTTCGATATTCCTTAGTAATGAGCTTGTTTTTATTCAGTTGCTTTCTTGAATGAGGAGGCTAACTTCAGGTGAGGCATCTGATACTCAGGAGGGAAGGATGTGGAACAATGTCACCCAGAAAGTTATTGAAGAATGAAAGATAAATTCTAGGACTTCTTGTCCTCGGGTCCTCCTCTATCAGTGAATGAGAAGGAATCTGTGTGACTGAAGAATAAATCAAGACACAATCTGGTAAAACTGAAATTCCTACAGAATGAAAATATTTGCCTCCTGGTTAATGATCATTCAAGGCTTGGGAAATGTTTCTCTCGAAGAGTCAAGACAAGATGGATTTGCGCGAGTCTCTATTTTCTGGCTCAGTTATAAATCACATACATATTTATATTTACCCCTAAGACTTGACTTTGTCTTTGTATAAACACTCATCCTTGGATATTTGATTTTGTTCTAGAAACGAAGACAGAAAATCTGACTGAAAACATCAACACAGGCAGAGCTAACCCCCATTTCAATGTATAAGAGCAAAAAATTGACTTATTCTTAAAATTTAACATTTAAGCTGTTTGTATAGTAGAACCGAACAAATTCCTGATCAACCTGCATAAAACAAAATCGGAATAAATGCAGTTTAAAACTAATCAGATTCTTTCAGCATGCTCTTCCTCCAAATTGCCCAGATTATTGCTTAAAATGTACTTGCTTTTCAGGGATAAATAAAATATATTTGGCTCCAAACTTTCCAGTTCAACATCTGAAATGTAATCACACTATAAATCTTTAGTATTCCAATGGAACTCTTTTAACTTTATTTTTTTAAATGGTGGTTTGTATAAGAATAACTTGTATTTTTTTTTTGTAACTTTTGTAACATGACAGAAGAAAACATAGCAAAATGTTGTTGGATTTTTTTTTCTTTCATTCACTAATGCTTTAATAAGCCCCTCAGAAACATCCAGAAAGCAGAGAAACTTTCTGAATGGAGATTTTTTCTCTTTCCATTTTTGCAAAAGATCATGTCAGCTGAGTATTACAAGATTGAAGGCTTTATTTCTTTGTTTCCAATTAAAGCCTCTTGAACCAGATAGAGACACTTAGGCCCAGCAATAAAACTATGACTGAAATTTATGACCAGGAAGAGGCCAAGTAGCACTTGTCAGCTGAGAGGCTTGCTCACTGGAATGAATCATTGCATTTCTGAAGCTCAGCTGATTTTTCCAGGGATCCATCAGTTTCCCTGATGGTGAAAAAGTTAGCAGTGTTGATTAAGAAGGTGGAATAATGAACAAATAAATGGTAAAAGCACCATTTCCTCTGAAATGTGAGAATGGGACCTTCTTAAATAGGTTCATAATTGAATTTGTTCCATCATTTCACAGATTAACTAAATTCTTTAATCAACAGAAAAGACAACGCCCTTGAAAAGCAGATGAATAGGCCTTCCCCAAGATAAGCCATAGGATGTTCTGATTTATCAAGAAGTAAACAAAGGGATTTAAACCTCCTTATGTCAAAATTAGGAAGAGATATCAACCCAAGATAAATGGTTGCATTTGAATGTTGTAGAAATAAAATGAAATTATGGATATGTTCTAACTCCATAACGGAAAGGAAAAGAGGTATAAGAGATTTTAGGCTTGGCGTTTAATGGTCTCAATGCTTTACTTTGTTTCATATGTAGCAGCCATTCCCAGAGTAGCCTAGATCCTAGACTGCCAAAGTGGGATGTACCCATTGAGTTTATTCAGTCCAACACTCCCTCAAATGGGGAAGCTGAGGCCCAATCAGAGCCATGACTTGCTCTCACAACTTTAGAGCCCCATGAAGATCAGAACCTCAGATGCTAGGACTCATCACTGGGAAACACCATCTGTAGGCTCTCGTTTTGTGTAACTAAGACTTAATGAAACAATCTGACACAAATATAATTTAATATGGTATTGAACCCAAAGAATTTCTCTCCTATCTGGGAGACTTAAGGAACAAGCCAATCAAGTACACAGAGGTCTGGGAAGAACTAAATGATAAGCTCTGGAAGAATTCATCATTCAAGCTTGTCAGGGAATACATTTTCTCCCAACTCAGAATCTCCCAATTCCAAAAGCCAATAACAAGGCAACCTCCCAGCTCAGTAGTAAAGCTGCTTTTAACTCCAGAATGAGATCATTGGGTTCAGTGGACACACCAAAGTATCACTGACAATTGGGCCTGCCAGCATGTAATAAACTTTGTGTCTTGCCTGTGTATTACCACAAGTAGTCTGCCATTGTCTTCTCATTGTCTTCAATCTTTTGCATATGTGTGTGTTTCTTGTAAGCTCTGAAAGTGTCAAGACTAAATATTTAAGACTTTCTGAAACAGTTAATGATTCTTTGTGATTATGCTTTGCATTTAGATGCTGCAGTTTTCAACCCTTTCCTCAAAGTTCATAGGAGAGGGAATGTCTCAGCCATTCATTCATTCATTCATTCAAGAAATATTTATAGGAGAGCTGTTATGATCCAAATCACTGTTAACTGTTAACAATGTGAAAGTGAAAGTGGATTGACAAGTGAGGTATTTCACCAAGGATTACCCAGAGTAAATATCATTCACCAATCCATTCTCCCTGGTAGACTGAGTGTTGTAAGCGACATTCTGTCAAGATTACAATGTCCAAAAATGTCAGGTAACAATCTGACAGATATCTAACTCAAATGTTGCTTTTTATGACAAATGTTGATGGCAAACAAAATAGTATTTTTAAATGAAATGAATAAAAATAATGTGCTATCATTTACAAAGTAGTTGTTCAGGGAAACATGAATCAGGTGCCATTCCAGACCCTATCCAGGAGCAACAGAATCTATTTTAATAGTTGTATCAACAGATACATTGTGGACTTGTTGATGAACACCTGCATACTGCATGTGCTCCAAATGAGGAATGTACACTATTTTTATTTCCTTCCTTTTCAACCAATCTTTTCAAAGGATTCATATATTAGCACTGGAGCTCATTCTTTAAGGAAATATTTTAAAATGTGGATATTTCAATTCTTTCAGCTGCCCCATGAATGCTACCTTTCATTATATTGTGCATATATTAGCCTTCTCAACAGAGGGTAATCCATTTTAAGTTCTCACATCCATCACAGGAATCTCATATCCTTTGTCTTGTTATACATTTGTGAATGAAGTGTACCTGGAATGTACCTGGATATATTCTGATATTTTAATCAAAAACAAATAGTCAAACAAGTCATTCTGCCATGACATCCCCATAATCAAAGGAACAAATGAACATCTTTCTCTCTCTCTCTTTCTCTCTCTCTCTGGTTATTTAACTCTAGTCATTAAGTATATAATGATAGCATTTCCATGAATGAATTTATACTTTCTATATTTTGGATTTACATATCTATTTATATCTTACTTTATAAAATATTTATTTGATTACTTATGATATTGAAACAAAATTTTGTGATCCAAAACAGTCAGGTTCAGTGTAGGTGTGCATGTGTGTGTGTGTGTGTGTGTGTATGTGTGTGTGTGTATGTGCTGGGTAGAGTGAGGAGTCAGTAGACTTTGTTTCAATTCCTAGAGAGACATCTCTAACTAAGTTGTTATTGTTTCACTTTTGATTTTTAAATTATGATACTAACAGATATTCATGGAGAAGTATTAGTGTATGTGTTTTAAAAGCTCATTTTACCCTAAACATATAGATTATGATGAGATAAAGAAAAAAACCTTAATTTGTACACATTTGAGCAGCATATATCAAGGCAAAGAGGATGGTGTGTGCATTATTTTTTCATTAGTTACTCTTAAGATTCTGAAAAATTAAAAAAAGAGATTCTGAAAAATTTTTCTAATTCAAATGTTCATTTTTAGTGAATGTTTATTTAACTGAAAACTACAACATAAAATAACTGTTTATCCAATAAAATACAATATCATTTGATCACATTTTCAATATTTCATTTTGTCTATTAACAGCCCAAAATATGACATTTATTTTCTTAACCAATATGACTATTTGGCACACAAGTCTATTTACATGAGAGCTTGTTTGATTTGCTGTTTATTCCAATAACTTGAGAACAATCATTTGCAACTAAATCTAACAGTATTTGAACATGTACTTTCAAGCTAAAATACTGCTAAAAAATTCCAACACACATGCAATTCAATATGTTTACAGAATGACATATATTTATTACAAAACCTGTGACTCTAAGCACTTAATAGTGTGAATACAGGAGTCACTCTACCCTCTAAGAAAACGTGGTTGTATCTGGGAGAGGAGATGCTGTTGAGCAGGAGTCCTGTGTTCAACTCAGCTGAAATGGGCTGGCTACTCGGCCTGTTCAGGAATGCTAGTGTGCCATCCTGGAGTTGCTCGATGGCTCGATTCACACAAAACTGCAGCAGACTTTCCAGTATAAGCCGTTAGTGACCAAGACACTGGCAGCACAAGCAGCATTGGCAAAACACTCTCATTATGCACGTGGGCTCTGTTTTAAGCAAAGTCAATATCGAAAATCCAAACATACAAAACAGATAAATTAGAGAATGATTATTTGTATTATAAAATGCATTTCTGCTTTATAAAAAGATTTACAAGTTTCCTCTAATTGGCAACTCCCTTGATGAATTTAAAATGCAACTTGATTTACAAAACTGCAATTTACGTGTGACTTTATGCACAACCTTGTGAGAAGCAAAGTACGCATATATACAGTACTTAATTTTCTCTCCCAATTAAGTGTCCTGTCATTGTTTTTGGAAGAGACACTTAAGCCAAAATATTACTTTTTAAGCCACTGAGATAGACAGTAAATATTGCCTGTAAAACACGAATATCCCAGAAAATGTAAGTACATCTGTGATGCCATATTTACAATCTTGCCAGTCACCTTTGCAAAGTAGATCTGTAGACAAATACATCTAAAGCTATCTACAGGCCCTAAGATTAGCCCACCTTTGTGGTGGGTTTGTTTTATTTTGGTGGCACTTTTTCCTTTTTAGTTATGTAATTCCAAGCAGATAGTAGTGTTTCCATCGCTGTTGCCAGTCTATTTATATCAGTTTTGTTTTTTGTTCTTTTTGGTACCGGGGATCTAACTTGGGACCTTGCGCTTGCGAAGCAGGCGGCAGAACCACTGAGCTAAATCCCTGGCCCTATTTATATCAGTTTTATACCTTGATGCACAGAAACATTTAAAAAAAACTCAACCTCCTGCATTGCATGACTGTTCCCACGGTTTTCTCTGAGTGATTGTCCTTCAGGTAAAGTTTTCCTTTATTTGCACTAAGCTACTTGCCAGGTGGAAAGAGGCTATTATTTGGGGTGGGGAGTAAAGAGGGCAGAGTGAGGGCAGCAGAGATCCTGTCCACTGTCTCTCTGCTCCCTCAACACAGGGCAGAGCCTGGCACCTAGGAAGCAAGCACTCAAGAAATATTCACTGAATGAAGAAATGAATGGATTAGTAGGATTGGCTGAAAGACTTTCTGCACTCTAACATCCAGTCCAGTATGTTTGAAAATGAATCCAATCCAGTATTCATTTGAAAATGAATTTTCAGGATCTGAAAAATTATAAAACCTCTCTCTCGTCCATTACTTACTTTTTGTAAAATCCTTAAAATATTGAGCCCTTGATGACATGGAATCATTTTAAAAAATTAAGTCACCATAGAGGTGAGAGGACAAAAAAAGAGGAGCCTAAAGTGTCATTTCCTTACTCACCAAATGCGGGAGGAAACAAGGCACACAGGTTGACTAAAATACAGAACCAAATTAGACTCTTGGCAAGGTGTCGAGTCAGAGAAGTGGTTCTCAATACAAATTTAGCTACAGGTATACACAGAAGCAGTGAAAGCAACTAATTAAGAGCTAGACTCAAAGGGAATTACCATTTGCCATTTGTAGGGCCACATAGCTAGGTCTGTCCCAGGCAGAACCCTGGGAATGGCATTCTGTTGGCCAGAATCTTTTCACAGTGCTGCAGCTCACACCCATTACAAGCTGCATGTGAAGGAAAAGAAATAAAATCCATCTGGAGGAGATAAAAATAAAAACACTAAAACAAAATATGTTTGAAAATGCTTGGGCATGTAAAACAAAATAGAATATAGTCCATAAGGATGCTAATAAATTAATAAAACTGAAAGTATTCATGACTGCATTAGAAAGTAAAGCCTCTAAGTATAATGGTTCATTATGCTTTTAAATGAATTAGTCTGGGCTACATGCAAACAATTTCACCTTAAAACCTAATACAAATGAAGTATGACTCTAGAAAAGCAGGAGAATAGAGAATTGAAGCATAATAACAAAAGAATTAAAAGATTAATGAATGATTTTGTTGTGGGCACTGGCATTTTATAGGGGTGGCTTTATTTTCATGAGAATAAGAATAAATACTGAAGTGGAATCAATACATTGATAGCTTTCATAATATGTTTTAAGCCTAAAATCTATCTTAATGGAATATATGTTAATTCGCCTTCATAAAAACTTCCTAAAATATCTACCTCTGTATTCGGTATTTATTATTGCACCTAGTGAGGGCAGCCACAAGAAAATTTTGGAAACTCTTTTCTGTATAAATACTTCACTCAATGATGAGGCCGACCCCAGGAGTAATCTCCAAACTCAAGTAGTGCAACACCCTAGCGCCTCTTCTATGAAAAGAAAAATTTCTGTATGTTAACTTTCCTGTAGATCATTTCAGCCCACCATTTTCAATTTTGATCTAATGGATTTAAACAGTAATTATGATCTCTAATCAAAGATTGAACATATTAGCTTGCTCTTATAGATACTCAAGAGATTTTAGACTGGTAAAGGCATTTTTTTTTCTCAGTGCCCTTTACATTTACATATGTACACAGTTCTCTTCTATTGTTCAAAAACTATTTTGCACCATTCATTATTGATCCAAATAATTTGGATTTCAGTAATTTCTAATTGAAAGCCCATCACATGAATGGTTAATAGTGACAGACAATATACGATTACTCATTTTAAAGCTTTAAAAATAAGTTATCAGGATCCACTTCAATCTCCACATGATAATAAAGGATTATTATGTGCAGTAACCTATTTATGAAAAGGAAACAGTGTGCTTCTTTCAGACGCCATCACTTGCTTTAATAAGGAATTGAAAAGCTGGACTACTTTATATGCAGATCACCATCTCAGTTGCATAAGGATTTACAATAGACAAAAAACAAAACTATTTTTTGTTGTAAAGAAGGGCTGTTTGTTTAAATCACACAATAATGTTTGCATCTAAAAATTATTTACAGGCTAATAAGGCTTTGTAAATGTTATAGAGACTTGGTTAGTTAAACTCAATTTAATGCGAAGACCAAAATGAAAGGCTTGCTCAAGCTGACAGGACATTTTCAAGTCAAACATACCTAAAGAAGGCAGAAAGGAAAAACACGATTACTGTCGTGGTTTAGGTAACTATTAAGAGATTTGGAGATGCAAATAGTACACGAATTGATATCACCCCATTAATGCTTCAATTAAACTCAAGGGAAAATGCTGCTTTGTCAGAACATGTGAAAATGGAGGAGAATTCTGAGTCTAACCTTTGACCTTAAAAGGAATAGAAAGTAATGCATACATTTGTATCTCTGATGTCTTGAATTAGCAAAGAATTTATTTGGGAAGTTTTAATCTCACCTTTGAAGTCTTCCTTCAAGGTATTTCATGGCTCCTGTGTCTTTATTAAATGAGGTGTGTGGCGGCCTCTACTGGTGTGTGTTTATAGAAAATGTTTCAATAGGCAGAAAAAATATTAATTTCAATTAAAAAGTTAGAAATACAGACTCTTTCTTTTAAATATACAAAAATATCTAATTTAATGCAGAAAAAATATATTACAAGTTGGGTAATGTATTCTTAATTAGGAAAATAATCTAAAACACTGATCATGTTAGTGTAACATAATAATTTACGGGAGGGCATTAATTGTTTGATCTACTCTTATATTGGGTTAAATATATTTTATTAATGAATTACTAATCCCATCTGAGGCAGTTTACTACCTCTAGTCCACTGTTAAATCCCTTTAGTTGACTTAAATAAAATCACTTAAAACAAACCCAGAGGAAAGGACATATTTTACCGTTAAGTCTATAAAGTCCTAAACTAGAATCATTTAATGACAGGCTAGTTTCCATAAATCAAGCAAACTGTACCTTGACTGAATATAGCTGACATATAGATCTATTTTATAGTGTTTTCATTTTGAAAAATACAACACATTAAAATATGTTCAATTTATCAAAGCTAAAAGCAACATTTAAGTAATGTACTTAAAGTGCGAAGGCACTTTAACACAAAGAAGCGATGCCTGGTGGCTGTACTTCATAACTGAAGATGAAAATACCATGTATTGTTATTTACAAAAGAAGTTGCAGTCCCAAAAGATCTTTGGAGATCTTCTACAAAATACACTAATCATCCATTTTCATTGGAACAGTTTGCCTATTCTTCCTTCATTCACTATAATGTCCTCTTTCTACTCCCACACTGGAAAAAAGAAAGAAGAAATCAGAAACAAAATCACAAACAAAATACATGAAAAAATGCACTGTAGAAACATTCGTGTTCACTGATGGTTCCTAAGAAGAGAAGGAAAAAAATAGTGAGGGGAGAGTGAAAGAGAAATAATTTAAAGGAAAAACTTGCAACAGCAATACTGCTGCTTCACCCCATCTCCCACACATTTTCAAAGTCCCCCCATTACCACCTTGAAGGGGAGAACACAAACAAACACAAAAGCAAATGCAGTGCTTCCAACAGTTTGGAGCAGCATCCTTTGATGCCTTAGGGTTGCAAATGACTTCCCTTCACAGCTGACTGATTGCAGTTTGCTTTTCCAGAACTTCGAGGTAGTCTGGTTCTGATTGCCGCTTAGCTTGCAGTAAAGGGTGGTCGGGCTTTGACTGCCCCACAAAGCATTTCCTGGGGGTTCCATATAAAACGGTTTTATTGATTCTGTCTTGGTTTTGGCGTCGAGATTCATATGAAGGGGCGAACTGCCTTTTAGGTAAGGTACAAAAGTTATAGTGGACGAGGCCTGCACTGGGGAGTTCCTTGGCACGCTCAGCAATATTTTGATACAGCAGCTCAGACCCTCTTGATGTGGCCTGCTTTTCCAGCAACTCGGTGGTACTTATTGTGTAAGCTAGTGTGGCTGGCTCTTCCTTTTTCTCCTCCAGGTTGCCATAGTTGAATTCTTGCAGGTTTCGGTAATAGGCTACTTGGTCACCTTCCTTCTGCATGTAGATGGGGTTTTGGCACATTTGACCCACAGGTGGAGGGATATAGTTATAGACATGGCCATCGGTTTTATCATGAGTCTCCGTGTTGTAAGACCCATACTGTAACTGGAAGGAATTTACGTCTAGGTTGTTGGCACTCCGGGGAACATTTCGCACTCCCTTTCGGCGTTTCAGGACAAAGACAAACAAACCAGCCCCAAAACAGACTGACAGGATAAAAACAACAAGCAATCCTAAAATTAAGACAGACAGTGGAACTTCCGTATGCAGTTCAGGATAGGAACTGGGAGACACGCCGAGTGACCTAGGAGTGTCCGTGTTGTGATTCATTGACAAAAGGGTCCCGTCTGACAAATTCGGACTGTCTGGACAAATGGCCTCCCTGCCCAGGAATTTCAGTATCTCCCCTGCATGCTGAGCGGGAGACTCACAAGTCACCTCATTGATGATGACAGGGGAGTTGGCATGCTCTGTCCAGTCCTTCAGACCCATGATATCACAGGTGCAGTCCCATGGGTTCTCCTGCAGATCGATCTGGATATAAGACGGAAGCTGATCCAGGACCCCTTTCACAGGCAGGTGTGAAAAATGGTTGTTTCTCAGATTTAGCCTGGTGAGGGCTGTGCCCCCAAAGATATTATCGGGCAAGGACCGCAACAGGTTGTTATTCAGAAACAGGAGCTGGAGGTTAATCAAAGCATCAAAGGTCAGCGGCTTGATTTCCTTAATGACATTATACTCTAAGTAGAGATACTGCAAGCTCTGCAGCCCGTCAAACATAGAAGGATACAGCACTTCAAGGTAATTGCCATTCAGATAAAGTCTGCGTAAACTGGTCAGGTTTGTGAAGGCACCTTCCTGAATGACTGCGATCCTGTTGTTTCCTAGGTGCAACAAATCCAAAGAACTGTAGTCTAAAAGGTCATTCTTATAGACAGTTTCAAGATAGTTCCCTGTTAGATAGAGTTTCTTTGGACTGGTAGGTTTGGGCTGCAGGTCGGAGATATTAGTGAACTTTCTTTCTTGGCAGTTAACGTTGAGACCATTGTCGGAGCTCTGAGAGGTGCAGACACAGCTACTGGGGCAGGTGAGGGGCACAGGGGACTTGGTCTGGTACACCATGATCGGGCCAAAGCTCTGCCTGTCCTTTGACACAGTCACTCGGGGGGTTGGACGATTCCTCATTTTGGGTGGCCGGCTGGCTTTCGGAGCCCTGGTTGGGTTGAGAGCAGGATTCATTGTAGGTGACAGCCTTTGGACATGTGTGTCACCATGGCTGCCCCTTTGACTGGAATCACCAGCGCTTTTTCTGGGACAGAGGTCTTGCCTGGTCAGTTGGGTCACATCTTTCCCATGCAACCGGAAGGGAGTTTCGCAGACAATCTCCCCCACAAAAACGGTTATGGTGTCCAGCCAAGCCTTGAGAGCAAGTAGGTCACAAGTGCAATTCCAGGGGTTTTCCTCCAGCTGGATCTCCATGATCCCTCCGATGTGTTCAAGGACGCCTGCAAAAGGCATCACCTTCAGTCGGTTCCCCCTCAGGTCTAAGTGGGTCAGCAGGACAAATCGAAACACATTGCTGGGCAGCGACAGCAGAAGGTTGTCATTCAAGATGAGTACTTTGAGCTTATTAAGTCTGCTGAATGTCCCTGCCTCAATGGCACTGATGTAATTGTAGTCAGCTTGGAGGTACTCCAGGCTCTCCAGGCCCAGGAAAGTGTCCTCCCGCAGTACCTCCAACTTGTTGTTATTGAGGTGCAGTCTCTTGAGGGTTTTCAGGCCACTGAACGCCCCAGTTCGAATCTCCTGCAGTCCGTTGTTACCTAGGTGAAGGGTCACCGCATTGGAGTAATTGACAAATTCGTTTGGGTACAGTCTTGTCAGGAGGTTCCCATTGAGAAAAAGCTGATAGATTCGATATTGGGGGGGCTGAAGCAGGCTGACAGTTGTAAATCCTTTGTTTTCACAGTTAATATTCAGTACGTTTTCCTTCTCTTCGCACAGGCAACGGATCTTGCAAATGTCTTTGGCAGTTTTGCGACTCTCCGTCTGTAAAATCCCAGCCACTGTTAACACACTGAGGAACCAAACGCCGCTCAGCATCTTTAGGCACCTTCGGTGTCAGCTCAGGTACCTACAGGCAAACCTTGAGTGGGGGGCAGGGGGAGGAAGCGGGGTGCGGGGAAGAAAGAAACAAGGAAGCCCGATTAAAATGGCAAAGCAAGGAGGAGGCAGAGTGGAAGGTAGGGAGAATAAGGAGGTGGGCAACACAGCAGAATGAAATCACTGCATTTTTCCAAGCGGTGTCTTCTCTCCTCTCCCTTCCCACTCCCCCAGGCCACCCACACGCGCGTTCCCGAATACACGCTTGCACCTGATTTCCCGGCGGGTCGCAGCCAGCCTCGGAGTCATTAGTAATTGAGTTGTCCTACTAAATCCAGCCCATCTCCTCCTCCCCTGGGGTATCTCGAAGAGATCTCAGAGCGGCTCGCCCGTCTTGGGCTCGCAGAAGAAATTGCTTTACTTTTTTCTTTTCTTTCTTTCTTTCTTTCTTTCTTTCTTTCTTTCTTTTTTTTTTTTTAACTGAGCAAAAAGGGGGTGGGAAAATCAGCCATGGGGGGCTGGCGGCGGGGATAGAGATGCGAGAGCCAAGACAGCTCGGGGTGGGGGTACTCACACATCAGGAGATGACAGGACCCCCCTCCTCTGCAGTCCGCCAGGAGTTTAGCATCTTCAGCAAGAGAGGGAGAGCAAGGTAAAAGAAGACGCCGCTTCCAGGGGGCAATGCCCGGCTTTTTGTTGGTGGCTTTAATTTGGTTGAGGGGTGCGGCAGGAGAGGAAGGCGAGGGTCGGAGCGCAGGGAAGCTGCGCCTCCGGGGGACGGGGTGCGATTGCGCAGGGAGGTCGGGGAGCCGGCCGGCTCGGGAGACAAGCAGCGGCCGTGGCAGAGCCTGGGTGCGCGCCACTTCCAATCCGGTGGCGGCGGCAGCAGTGCGTCTGGCAGTTTGAATTTGAGAGGCTCTGCAGGCTCTCCGGGACGGGACTCGGGTGACGTCACGGGGAAGGGTGGGGGCAGGGGCTCGAGGGCGCGCGGTGGGGGAGGGGGGGCAGATGCTTCCCTTCCCGGCTGCGTCAGTGGATTCTGAACTACTCCATCTCCAACTTGGCTGGCGGCGGGAGAAGCCCCCGCGGAGGGCTTTCTCAGGGAGCGACTTACTGTGGTGCGAGAACCACCAGGAGTCCTCCTCCGGCCCTTCTGAGCTGTCGCTTCTACCCCCTCTCCTACACACTGCTTGAAGGACAGCCACCTGGGCAGTCGGGGGCGGGGGGCTCTCACCCTAGATTCTCAAGCTAGGTCCAGACCCTCAGGAAAGACTGTGTGCGTGCGTGAGTGTGTGTGTTGTGTGCGCGCGCGTGTGTGCGCGCGGTGCTCGCTAGCCAGCTTGGATGCTGGGTGCAGAGTGAGGTGTTTGTGCTTACCAGTTTGCCTGTGTAGGAGGGCAAGGAGTTCTCCTAGGGGATTGATGCTACAGAGCTTTGTTTCAGGGCTGTGAGCATCACTTTCTTGGTGGTGACCAGCCAAACACATATTACCCTGCGCTCCCAAAGCCAGCTCAACGCTATCTTGTGCACTGAGTTAAAAAGCAAACCCTTCTCCTAGTGAGCTTTATACCTAGCGAGGTAATGAGGTTCAACCGTGTGCTTTCTGCCTGGAGGAAGAAGAGGAGTAGGTGTCAGAAAGGCACTGCCACGCTGAGCCTGAGCTGAGGGAGGGAGCCCACAGGAGGGCGGTTGAGGCCTCCTGCCTGTAGGGGAAGGGGAGCCATGGAATAGAGGAAGGCAGTAGAGGAGGACTGACTCCTGAGGAGGAAAGGGAAGGGAAAACGTGTGTGTGGGGGGGTTGTCTGATCTAGCCCTCGCCAGGTAAGTCGGTTTCCATTTGTAGATTCTTTGGGGCCTCCCAGCTCTGACATTCAATTTGGCTTCCAATAACCTTTGCTGAGCATTACTGATGGCCAGGTGTTGGATTTTTGCCTTCATTATCTCCTTTCTTCTTAATTATCTCACAGTCCCAGCCTGGGATCCAGGAGTCTTGCAGTGTGAGTCCCTTTGCAAAGCAGGAATGGTGTCTGCTGGCTCTTTTAGGGTGGGGAGACATGGCCAGGAAATGAACTGAGGAAATCCAGTGAGGAAAGGAACTGACCAAATGCCATGCCTGCCCCACAGATCACCTCAGCTTGCTTTTCCTTCCTCTTCCTTCCCAAACCTGCTACAGAGAGAGTCAACATAGGGTCTCTGTTGCCTGGCCAAATGCCAGACAGGCAGTCACACAGGCCAAAGGAGCCATTTGAGAATGGAAAGCCCCCTGCTTTCTCCCTCATTCTTCTCTGTTAAGCCCAGGTCATGGGACTGGGCAGCTGACACAAGCTCCTTCCTTCCCAAGAAAAGCTGGGGCAGTTCATAAACTTAGCAACTCAGTCAACCTGTGGCTCGGTGATCTCCTGTGAATTTTTCTCCAGCTTTCGCCCTCCTCCCTCCTTCTCCTTCCATGAAGGAGTCCCCTTTACTGCTGTAATGCTTGTTTGAACTTCAGTGAGATCTTTTCCTTCTTAGCCTCAACATTCCCTTCCTTCAGCCCCACAACAACCTTGAGAAGTGAAGTCACGAGGGGCACAGTGGTGGACAGCCTGCTCCTCCGTACTGCAGGTGCGTCATTAGATGCAAGCAAGGGGCTGCATCTCATCTCAAGCACAGTTAGGCTCCTGTTCATAGCTTCCCAAGGGCCATTTAGCTACGTATTTCCAATTTTTAAAGGTAGATTGGTCCCAGTCAGTCATTCAACTGACAGTTATTAGTTAGGTCAATATTTGGTGGAAGCAGAATCCAACATGACAGCTAGGCAAGACCTTAGAAGTCATTTATTTTACAGATGAAGATGATGCTCAACCAGGGGAAATGCTGACATGTTTAAACTCAAGAAACTAGAATTAAAAACAGAACACAGGGTCTCTGAGTCCAGCAACTTTCCATAGAGGCCATCACAGTTTAACATGAATTAGAGGAGAACTGTGTACTTAAATTTAAATAGGAGGGATGGTGTTTTATATAAATGTGTCGTTTTTAATTTTAAGTGCAATATCAAATATTGCTTTTAGTTTTCAAATACATTAAATTTTGATACTGATGATGCTGTTAACACTACTGGAGGACAGAGATTAGTTTGCTGGCAATTTCAGAGGGAAGATGAAGAAGGGAGAGAGAAGGGGGAGAAGAGATGGGGGATGTCGGCTCTTGAAATTCTTAACAATTACAGAATGAAGGTGGCCAGCTAGCGGAGCAGAGAGACCCCAGGGACATTTGTGGCGAGTCTTCGTTCTGTGGCCAGCTTCGTACAAGGGTTGGTTGGCCCTTCCACCGCTCTCTCCTGCTGCGACTGAGCTGAGAGTCCACCGCTACTTGCCCAGTCATCGGGAAGAAATCAGCCTCAAACCCGTTAGACACTTTGCACTAAGTTTCCTTGGGGCCCGCGTCTCGGGAAGGGCTGCCACAGCAGCGCGCTACGAATAGGCTTTTAAGGCGGCGCGGCGGAGAGGTTCGGCATGCACTGGGAGCCCCGGCGGCTAGGGCGGGCGGTCGCTAAAATTAGGAAAACACTCCCGCTCGTCGCGGAAGCGAGGGAGGCTGCGGACTCCGGGCGCTCAGCCTCAGTGGCCTCTAAGGGAAGAGAGTTTAGCTCAGGTCGCCCAAGCCTCCGCCGAACGCCAAGAGGGCCAGCAGGCACAGAGCCCATCTCTGTCCCGGCCGCCCACCGGGCCCGACGGGGTTGAGAGGCCCCGGGCCTGCGAGGGGGCGCTGCTTGCCCCCAGCCCCCTTCTCGGACCCCGCAGCCCCGGCCGGCAGTCCTCGGCCAATCCCACCTCCGATGGACTCTGGGGGACAGGAGGGGTCTGGCGAGTCCCCCAGCCCCGACTTGGGCCTGGGCCCCCACCGCCGCCCTCCCTTCCCTCTCCATCCGCTAGGCGCACGACACCGGCCCAGGGCCCCACAGCCGCGACGGCCACTTGCGCTGCCCTTGCCGGGGCTTGGGCACCGCGGGCCGCCCCGGAGGCGGGGACCACCTGGCTGCGGGAGGCGCCCATCCGACCTCGCCCGCGAGGACGGACGGTGGGTCCGGGCGAGGACGGCCCGGCGCGGCCGGAGGGTGGAGGGCGGCCACCAACGCGCTGCCCTCGGCGGCTCTCGCCCGGCCTCCCCACGCCGGTCCCTCCCGCCGGCCGAGTGTTCGGAACTTACCGAGCGAGCGTGCCGCTCAGATCTTCCCCCGAGGCGCCCGCAGCATCTGCGATCTCCGAGGCGCGGCAGCCGGCGCAGCCTGGGACCGGCGCGGCCCGGGAGCGAGGGCAGGGCGGGAGCGCAGGCGGCGCCCCCGGGGCAGGCAGATCCCCACTGGCGCAGCTCGCCACCGGGCAAGGCTGGTGGGAGGAAGGGGGAGGAGAAAAGGCGAGCAGGAGGGAGGAGAGGAGGAGGAGGAGGGACGGCGGCCCCTCTCCGCACTTATCAATCACCCCGCAGATCAAACATCCCTGCTGTTCGCCGGGGCGGGGAGGGGGGGAGGAATGTTCCAGTCCACAAAGGAGCCGCTCTCCGTTCCCCTGGCCAGCGCCGCGGAGCGCTCACGCCTCTCGGCCCCTCTTGCCTGGAACTCTGCCCAGCTCCTGCAGCTTCTACCGTGGGCTGCAGCTCGGACTCAGTGGAGTGAAATAAGGATGGCACTCCGTACCACATCCGAGGGGAGACCAAGCCTGCCGGGCGGAGGGAAGTTGCCCCCTAGTCAAAGAGCAGCCGGCCGGCCGAGCGGGACACCCTCCTGGACGGCTGCAGTCCCTAACTAGTGAGCAGATCTTTAAGGACCTCCTACGAGGATGGTAAACAAGGGATTTCCATACGGTAGAAAGCTGAGCTAGACTTGCGCGAACGTGTTAACAAAAGCAAGCCCTCAGCAGCAGCGTTGCAGTCCCGTTGAAACACTGGTTACTTTTTATTCTGCGCAACGTTGCCTGCATCTACTAAAGCAATCTTTTGGCCATCTTTCTTTCCTTTTCCCTGGGTTCTTCTTCCTCTTACCAGTAGTTCACATTGCGAGTCTATGAAAAGAAGGCAGTCGGCGAAAGACTCAGTGCGGTTCAACAAGGTTTTCGCCAAGAGCTTCGCGGCCCCCTCCTCACCTGCCTGCCCTGGGGCCTGCCCTCCACTGTTTCTCAGAGAATTCAGGAGAAAGGTGCAGGTTTCTTAATTGGAGCCAGAAATAGGGAGTTCATTTCATGGCACTACTCCATTTCACCCTCAGTCCTGGTCTTAACTGAAGTCACCACAGCGTCTGGTCCTTTTCATACTCCCTGTAAGAGTCTATCAAATCCCAGTTCTTCGGGATATCCGGAAGCTCCTTAGTGGAAAGCTGAAAAGCAATGGAGGGAAAGACTGCAAAGTTAGAGCAAAAATTAACTGTGGAGTCAATGAATCTACATTAGGATTTGTTTTCAAAGTGATTTCTCATGTGTCTTTGGGCCCATTCCTGTCTTGACCCTTGGGAATCTTTGCCCTCCCCTCCCTCTTCGTGGCTTTCTTTTCATAATGGTTCTCTAAGACCACACTGGGTCTCTTAAAGAGAAAACTACTCACTGATAATCTTACATTTTGAACATATGGAGTTTACTGTAGTAATTGTCCAAAGAATTATCTTATAAATTTATCTCTGGGCTGCAAAGATCTTTACTGTCCCTTTTACTTAATTCTTGAGACAGCCTTTTTGAAATATCCTTGCCATTCAGATAAGCATTTTCAGAATAACAGTTCTCACATATGCACATGGGCAGGCTATTTACAGTTACGGATTCCGAAACTTGGCTCTTTAAAAAATGTCCTTATTTATGCAAAATACCAATGCACTATACTAGTGATGCACTTCATATTCATGTAAGCTGAAGGCAGTTAGTGTTATTTCTCTGGATTTACCTTATCTTTGACTGTGTCATCTTTTCATGTACTTATTTAACAGATGCTATAAACAACCCCAATGCACAGAGCTAAGAAGCCGTTTAAATGCAGAAATAATGAGACAGTCATAATGGAAAAGGGGCCAGTTTACTGAGAAGAGTGATAAGTCTTTAGCCAAAGTGAGGCCACACACACACAAAAACCCAATAACTTGTATGCAGATTACCTGAGGAGCATAATGCCAATGCTAAAAACATTTTATTTTGATCCAGTAGAATCACATAATATATGGCATGCATCAGCTTTAATGAGCTTTGCAAGCAAGTCTCCCATGCTTAATCAGCCTTCAGAAAGCATTTAGCAGCCTGGCTTTCTACATGGGACCACACTGATAGCAAGATAAAATTAAAAAGAGCAGGCTTTTCTTTTTGTCAGCACGAAGTGTTCAAGTAGGTGGGTAGCTTCTTTGAAAGGAGTCCCGAATGCATACAAACAAAAAATGGTGAGCAATACCAAACTTTCTGTGAAGGCTGTCACATAGATAATTATAGTAGAAGAGAACTTGAAGTATGTGAAGAATAAAAATGCTTCAATTCCTTTGAAAGCTGTCTTATACTGACTTTTCTAAAAGTTTCAGTGCTAGGGGAAAATTTCCAAATATCAAAGATACATATACAGATGTACTTTTGTTCATTAATAAAAATCATCACATTAATTCTAGCATTGAGATATATCTTTATGTTCGTGCACTGTTTTCTATTGTAAGTTCATGTGACAAGATGAAGAAACAAAATTAAAAATTTCCTGGATTTTTATAATTTCATTTTAAGATTAGAAGAAAACCAGAAATTTCAAGTAGAATAAATGAAAAGAAGTACATATGTCTCTAGGATGATGAAATGCTATTCAATTACTAGCCAGAAAGCTAAAAAAACAAAGAAAGGATGAAAGAAAGAAAGAAACAGAGAGAGGAGAAACTCCTCACAGAGTCAGTAATTCTGAGACAGATGTGCTGCTTTTTCGGAGAGTACTGTTCCTTTTGAACCAAACATTTCAAAGAAGAGTTCCAGAGGACAGACAGATTCCTAAATAAAGAAAGAAATATGGCACAAAGAGGACATGCCCTTAATATCGGTAATTATAGTTTAAAGGATATTGTAGACTTTGGTTCCTCATGCTATTGAAAGTATAGATATTTTGAAATTCAATTATTTTGATTATTTTGGCAGGCACTGTGGCCTCCTTGGAATAGTATGCCAGGACTCAGAGGAGTCTGCCTTTTAATCAAACACATCCAAGCCCTTGGAGCCAAATACCCTGGGTTCAAATCCCAACCCAGCTACCTCACCGAGCATCCAAAGCAGGCCCTGTGGCTCTTTCCATCCCCACCTGGTGACTCCCACTGACTCAGGAAGGACAGACACTTTAAACTCTTGAAAATTTCAAAGGATTCCTAACCTCAATTTCTAAAAATAAATAAATTATGCCAAACATGATGATTTTAGTGAGAAAGCAATATTTTAATTTTAGTTGAACAATATAATCAAGGTTTTAAAAAATTAAGATTCTAGTTGGGGCTATAGAGTTCAAACATTCACAAGAAAGCTTCAAAGCATTGCATCATTTTTGACCCAGATAGTTGAATATGTATAGATCGGAGTATCTCACTTTCAGCACAACTAAAATATTGGACCAGATAATTCTTATTTGATTGGGGGGGCAGTTGTCCCATGTGATACAGGAGAGTTCACAGCATGTGTGTGCATGATGCATGTGTATGCATAATTTGTGTACATATGTATGATATGTGTGTATATGTGTATAAATGCCATAATTTTAACATTGGCATGGGGTAGAGGAACATAAGTACATTCTGACTTAGTGACACGGCAAGAACAAGATCCCAGCTGGTTGATGCTCTGCTTTGTCATCTACTACAGTCCTACAGTCGAGGAGCATCAGTGGAGGCTGGTGATGCACACTGGTGTTGCTCCTCAAGAAAAAAAAAACATTTTATACCATGACCCTGGGCACAGTCAGTCAAAAATGGAAACAAGAGTTTTCACCCTCATCGTAGCCGTGTACCTGGAAATATTCCACGGTAGTTGATTGTAAAATTTGCTGGCTGTGGCCTACTAAATTGATTTCAGGAGTGACTAAGAGATTGTATCCCATAGTTTGAAAACATTGGCGTGCTGGATCGGACAGAAAAGGAAGGAAAGTGGGACAGAAAGGAGAAGAGGGGAAATAGAGACCGAAGGGAAGAGTAGAGAGAAAGAAGTACATGTAGCACAAAGTTATAGGGAAATTCATGGTGCTTGACAGATTATGTTAAATGCCACCTAGCACTGATTACTGTTCCATTCCCTAAGCATTCTAGATTTTCCCCCTTCTTGGCTGAGTCCAGTGATTCGTCACTTGGAACCATATTTAAGCTTTCTGGACCTGGGAGGAAATATATATAGCAAAAGCCACAGATTGCAGAGATAAGGCTTAGGACAGGATTCATAGGTTTTTCCTTTATCCTGACACAGTCTATCCTATTAATCTCACTGCAGCTGGATGTTTTATTTTGGTCTGGAGTTAAAACCGAATATGCTCAGGAAGAAAGCAAATTTATTGGCTTTGACATTGTACTTTACTGGAATGGTATAATGCAGTTCAGCCTCTGTACTTAGTTCTGTTGATTTTATTTATGTATTTATGTTTGGCTAGTATAAATATATGGTAAAGTATGTCCTGTGGTAGAGAGTTTAATGCTGACTCTGCTGGAACCTTCCAAAATGCTTGCATGCAAGATGCCCAGTTGTAGAGTTACAGCCAGAAGAGCAGCTACTAAGGATTTGCATGAAGTATTTCTGATTGTTAAAAATGTCATCATTTGTGAAGAGGACTAGTCTATTAATATTTAAAAAATGGCAAAGATGACACACTCCAGATATACCCTAAAACTGTGATTTGCACAAAATGAAACAGGGTTTAGAAATTGAGGTTTCAGAAGCGAATATGAGGTCTAGAATGTAAACAAAATCATTTCCAAGAAATAGCTGGATGCCACTTTAAACCATCATTGCAAATCAAAGAGGGAAGAATGGAATTTTTTTAACCTTGAATTTGATGACTTGTTATTCAGATGTAGTATCAGTTCTTTGTCTTCTTTCCATTTTTCATCTCTCAGGCATTTCTTAAGTGGCTTTACAAAGACACCTGGCACAGGACGCTATTCACATGATTATGGCAGGTGAGAGCACCTCTAAGTCAAATGCAATGGTCTCAGCACATCTGTCAAATAACTTTTGTACCTGCATATGGTCTTTTTTTTTTTTTTTCTTTTTTGGTACCGGGGATCGAACTGGGGTCCTTGCGCTTGCACAGCAGGCTGTGAAACCACTGAGCTAAATCCCCGGCCCCACCTGAATATGGTCTTACCATGGTTCCTAGGTAAAAAAAAAAAAAAAAGATTTCAAGTTTCATGACTTTTGATAACCTAATATCTCTAAAGTTCTCTTAGAAAAAGAGCCTGCACTGTATTTGGTGCGGTAGAACCATGAACAGTATCTCAAAAGCATCACTTTGGAGCTGCCCCAGGGAACCATAACAATACTGGAGGCACAGTTGTCACCAGATTTTTTCTTCTCCCCATGCATCTACATAGCA
Organism: Heterocephalus glaber; assembly: GCF_000247695.1. The sequence goes on from NW_004624808.1 coordinate 1,324,306, forward strand.
ACTCCAGTGCAGTGGTGGGATCAGTGTCACTTCATTAATATTTTGAAAAGAGGCAAAAGCAAGCTCGATTTTTTGTTACACATCATTGCTTAAGAATAATGAATTCAGTATGCTCTGATCCTCTAGCTCTTTATATATCAATCTAGTTTTCAGAGGTCAGAAAATGGCATGATTTGAACTGGACAACTTATGTGTCATTATTTTAACATATTTTCATTGGTTTATTTCAATGTATTTCTAATATAAATATTAATATTTAAGGAGATAAGTACATGACTGCTACATGATAAATGCTAGTTATTGTTTGCAGTAAGGAAGGGCAAGTGTCAAATTCATAAATTGATAGTCTACTTATAGTTTTTAAAATACAGTCACTCAACCTAAGATAACTCCTATTTTTTGAATAAAAATAAATACTGCATAATAATTTTGTATAACCCTGGGTGTCTGCTGTAAAGTTCCATTTCCTTGGAATTCAAATATAGTGATTTAATCAAGGATGGGAACAGTTCTGCTACGATTTACACTGACAACTTTGGGGTGTAATGGACTCCAATGAAACTGTTGATTTCTTACCTCTGCTGGGAAGGCTATTTTGGCTATTAGCCAAATTTGTTCTTGAGCTGTAGTGACAATATTGATCACGGGCCACCTGGCTTCATCAAGTTTTGTTTCTCCACTGATTTTTTAGTAAGTGGTTTGGTTAAAATAGCATCCTAGAAGATGAACCATAATTATTTATATACAGTTAAATTATACAACTTTTTCACTGTTAATATGCAGTAGCACCTCAAGAATTAAAATTAAAGAATTAAAAGCTTACTATGATATACTCATGTAACAATTCTATATAGAAATATTTCACAATACAGGGAAATTAAGAATTAAGATTATATATATGATATATTCATGTAATAAATAATTCTACATAGAAATATTTCACAATACAGGGAACTAGGACTGGTGATCTGCAATTAAACTGAGATTTGTAAAGCTGTTTCCACAGATGTTCAGTCATCTTTCATTGCAATACCAAAGTAATAAGTCATATTTAAAAATATTGTACTTGCAAAATGTCAGTGATTATTTAGGTATAGATGTTGATGAAAAGCACTTGATAGCCTATGAATTTGTGTTTTATGTATCTGTCTACCTTCTTTCATTTCCTTCTTTCCTCCCTCCCTCCCTCCCGCCTCCCCTCTCCCCTCCCTCCCCTCCCCCTCTCTCCCTCCCTCCTTCCCTTCCTTCTCTACTTTTCTTTAAAGTTGATTTGGGAATTCCTTCATCCACAATTAGATGCTTTGTCAATGAAATCTTTAAAAATCGTAAGCAGCAGCATTATGAGAAAATTATTACTTAAGATGGACCAACACCACTATTACAGTCGTGGATCTAGAAAGGGCTCTGGATTTAGTGTACTTTACTCTGTTTTGTGTGTCTCCAGAATTACATTTCCTAAACCCTTGTTAAGCATGCAGGTTTCTGGGCCCCATTCCAGACACACTGGATTGAAGGTCCTGGGAGGCAGTCCGAGAATGGTAGTTTCACAGAGCTCTCCAAGGAATATGATGTAAACTATAAGAACAACTCTAGTCCAACATCTTCAATTTATATATGGGGAAACTGAGGCTCGGAGAGGTAAAATGACTTAGTCACATAGGCAGAGCTAAGAGTAAAACTCAAATCTCCCAACTCTCATGTAAATTCCTCTACTTGGTTGTTTGATGTTTTGATGCCTTAGTTTTAAAGTCATATTTTTCTCTGATGATCAACATTAAAATTTAATGCAGCACAATACACTATGCTTATAACTATGTTAAAATAAGCTTATAAAAAGTGACTTGTTGGTCTGCCACATAAAGTGATAACATTTTATTTTCAAATTTTTTGACTAAATTTTTACTGGTATTTGTACTTGGGGAAAAATTAGAATAAAATGCTTGATAAATACTTACCGAGTTGAAAGAAGTGAGCACAGATCTCAATATTGAGTTTGAAAAGATTTAACTTACTATTGGCACATTCAAGCTAAGATTTCAAATTTAATGGAATCTGAAGTAGCTTACTTTTAGGGTTATTATGTACAATATTTACTAAACAATTTGGAAGATATTGCAGAGAGATCAGGATCCTTAATAGCTTTCTTTTCTTTTCATTTTACTTTCTTCTTCATTTCAAATTTTTTGAGTAAAGTTATATAAACCCCTCAGATTAGACTTCAGAAGTGTAGGAGGTGAGGACACTATCATGAAACTCTTTTGACTTGTAAGTGTCAACTTCCAGAAAATTTCTGCTAGAAACTTTTGAAGATAAAATAGAACATCTAATTAACATTTAGAAGAGGAAGATATATATCCATTTCAAGTAAGCTGACCTGGATTTGAGTAGCAGGATCTCTTCTTGACACATTTGTTACTCATTTTAATTGCTAATAAGTACTGTATGTACTCACCCAAGGCAGAATGGGATTCAACCTCAGACTTACAAAGGTGAATTAACTTAAAATTCAACAATACATTTTTTTTGTGAAAAGGCATTTCTTTTGGCATAATCTAATACTGAACCAAATATATGTGATTAACAGACACCAGTTACTTAACAAAGTTGAAAGAACTAATGATATTTTCATGCCCCATCTGTATTACTATAATTTTTTCAAGGGGAATCAGGTAAATTAATTTGCATGAAGTAGAGGTAGTATAAAGTACCTGGGCTTTGAAGTCAAACACACCTGAGTTAGAACCCCAACTCCATCATTTAACTAAAATGTGAGTATGAGTATAGGCAAGTTATTAACATTCTCTGGGTCTGGATTTCTTCTTCTGTAAAGAATGGCTAATTATACTGACCTAGTGACAATTATCATGAAAAACATAGAAAACAGATATAAAATATTTCATACCACACCCCTGACATTTAGTAAGTGAAGAAGGAACCATTTTCTCCTCCCAATGTCCTTAGCTTGATCCAGAGCAAGGAATACCAGCCATCCTTCTGGATATAACAGGAAGAGAATTCCTCCCTGTCTTTCCCCCCTCTTTCCTCCTCTTTCCAAGAGTGTGCCCTTTTTGAATTTAGAGAAACATCTGAAAGGGCTTAGCTCGATGACTTTTGCAATTTCAGACCTACCTCAGAATGTGCTTAGGACTTGGTGGCTAATTTCATTCAGATTTTGTCACTAGGAAGTCCAACTCTGGTTGTAGACCAAACCAAATTATTGTATTCAATGTTAACTGTAATGAAGCTCATCTATTGATCTCTATCTGATCACTCTACTAACTCCTTAGTCAGTTATGAAACCACAGTGAATTCACAGTGAACACACTCACCCACAAGGCCCTGATAGTAGGCAATGAATAAATCCAAGGTATTATCATAGGAGCTTCTGTCTGTACTTCAATATTTTCTGTAATAAATTGAGTTGCTCAATAAATAAAATGTTTATAACCTAGTGAACTAAGGGGACATTGCGGGATATTCTAATTCTTTATTAATATGTAGAAAAATTGGCCATTAGTACCTTTCATCTATGTGAGTAGTATGGTCTCTCTCACTTGTGGTTTGTTAAAATTGAAATTCTCTTTACAACTTCAAATCAAAGGAAGTGTTGGGGTTGGTGCTTCCTCAAGGTCAATTCTACTTTGTCATACACTGTACGTATTTTTCAAACCCAGAAAATGTCTAATACATCAAAAGTAACTAGAATTGGAGATATTAGTAAGTAATAATCTTTATCATAGCCAGATCAATACTCTCCTTGTAACTTTTCCTGGTTTCTAGGAATGTGCATGTATGTAATTGTGTGTGTATGTATGTTTGTAATTGTCATTTATACTTTGTGATATGAACTGTGAGTGCCAGAACACAAATATATAGACCCAAGGGAAAATATTAACAGTAGAATCCTATTAGGAGAGCCAAAAAGCTATGTTTTCAGTGTTTTTTGAGAATTAAAGAATGAAAGACAGAAAAAAAAGAACAGAAATACAGAAAATAATGTAGCAAATCTTATGTTCCCATATATCCAAGTTGACTATTAAAAACACTTAAAGCAAATATGAAAAATGTTGTTTATATAAAAATAAACAGATAAAGGGGAACTTGACTTTATATCCTATCCCCTTTAACTATCCCCAAAGGGAGACATATTGGTGTGTGTAATGGCTTTACATGTATATCTATGGCTGAAATACAGCCTTATATCATAAGAAAAAATAATACATGTACTATTATCCATTTTAACTTAATATTTCTTTTAGATCTTTCCATATTGATGCATGGATATCTAAGATATCTAACTCATTGAACATAATTGTTATATAGTAATTATATAAAAATATCAAATTATATTTATCAATTTCTCTACTCATAGATAACTAAGTCATTTCTAATTTTTTTCATTAATACAACCAACCAATTCACATTCTTTTAATAAACAGCTTTTGTTACCAGGCATGGTGACACATGCCTATAATCCCACCACTCAGGAGACTGAGGCAAGAGGCCAGCCTCAACTACATAGTGAGACCCTGTCTCAAAAAAAAAAAAAGAAATAAAAACCCTTTGCTTGTCACTTGTCCTTAGTATTCTGGGTAGGTGCCCTTTTTTCTTCCATGTTGATGAATCCAGTTTTCTCTCCTACAGGATTTAATACAGTTTCGATCATTGTATTTATTTTGTTTTCTGTTTACATTTTAAACCACTACTTCTTTCACCAGGTTGGTATATATGTAGGAACTATGTCTGTTGTTGGTATCATTTATCAATATGTGTAGTAAGTAAACATTAGTTGAATAAATGAAAGAAATGAGAACAACAATGAAGAACTCTTTCTTCAAGATGAATTATTTGCCAGGAATTTCCTTAATTCTTCATAGAAGTAGACATATGGGAAGCCTATCCCAGTGGTTAGCCAAAAATATTCAAACCTGTAATGTGGTTTAGATTTAAACTTCGATTTCTACTATGTGCGGAATAATTTACCAAGAAACCAGACCCCGTATGGACATGTCATTTCCCTAAATCTTGGAATCACTAGTAACAGAAGTTACCGTCATGTTTTATGAAAACAAAGTTGTCCTCAGAGGAAGATGGACCTTAATATGACCAAAAGTTACTGTGGCAAGTATGCCATTAGCCTTAGTATTTGCTCTCCATTACTTGCTTAGTCACAGAAGCCCAGTTTTACTTCCAGCACATTGCCTTCCATAATTCAAAATGAAACAACAGGTCCTATCTTTTCCAAACTCCTTTGCAGTTGAGCACGACCACGTGACTAAGTTCTTGCCAAGGAGAGTGAAAGTGTCTCTTGGGAGTTCTAGAGTCTCCTTAAGAGGGGAAATGAATAGCCTTATTCTGCTAGTCTTCATCTGGTTCTCACACCTTGAAACATAAAGACTAGGACTATCTTGGGAGAGGGCAGATTCCTAAAAGGTGTTTGGGTCATAAGGACTATGTGGAACCATCATACCAACCCTCAATTGTCTACTTGTGCATATTCTTTTGTTAAAGTGAGAATTAAACTTCTGTATTAGGGTGACCCTAACTCAAACATATATTTTTAGCTAAAATAATACCATATTAGCAATCTTGCCTTTTAAAAGCAAATATCTATACAATCTACCCAAGAGCCACTGAATAGTTTCGTGAGCCTCAGCAACTAACTCTCCTGACTTATTTTTCTTCTATAAAACAATAGGAGAAGTCTAAGACTATGTAAGATCTTTGCTAAAGAATTCTGTGACCATTTCTAAATACAATCACTCTGGATTGTTGGGCTAGCATTAGGAAGAAATGAAGCCTATCTTTACAGTTTGGCAGAAGTTCATTAACTGGATGTTTTGGTGTGATCATTGGAATGCAGATTAGGCTGGAATTTATCTTCTTACTGTCTAAAAAAAAAAAATCCCTCAACAAATCTGCAGGGTAATTGTTGGCTTACTTTAGAAGCCAATTGCTTTCTAATTGAAAGTTGGCAGCCCCTTTCTGTATAGAAAGAGTTAATATAGAAATTTTAAATGATTATTAAGAATCCATTTACTAAAATAGTTTGGCAAGACCTTATTAATGTTACTCATATTGTAGTGAGGTTGTGCGAGACAGAACCTCAATATTTCTGATTCGTTGATGACTGGCAGCAGAGATAAAACTGCATTTCAGAAATTCCAGGAAATGATGCTTCCAGGATCTGGAAGAGTGAAAATGCAAAGGTGCACTGGGTATAGATACTCTTTCTCCTTTGATCTGGAAGGGATTACTTGTGAGCCTTATTGACATGCAGAAGTATGTTAAGTACTTATTCTTTGTCTTCTGATGTTGGAAGTAATCTAAGTTTAAATATTTCAGACTGGGATGCTAACTTACTCTAATAACGCAGAGGCTTTTTGCGGTGGGGCTCTAGAAAGGGAAACTCCAAGCCCTTGTGAACATCAGGGATTTTTTTCATTCCCTCTAGGGACAAAATCACAGGAACCTTGGAACTGAGAAGCGAAATGGTGGGAGAAAACACCCTGGCAGTGGTGTTGCAAGAGACCCTCAATGCTGGGGAATGTCCTTTATTTTGGGGGACAGTGGTGGCTAATACTGAGCTAAGCCTTCCTTCTCTGAGTTGTAATATCGCAAAATCTTCAAGATTCCTGTAGAATGTTACTCAGCACAACCTCATTTAAGATTTGTATCAAGCACTATCTTGGGGGAGGGGAGAGCACAACTTTACTTTTTTATTCAGATGGCAGATTTTGAAAGCTAAAACATCTTGGCTTAATGGTAAGCAGAGGAAGTAAAGTCAGCAGGGACGTAAAGAAACTGGAAATGGCAATTTGGGGCCAAATGTCCCAAGGAACTCACTCCCCAGAAAAATCATTTGAAATTCAGGAAGACTGTGTATTACTTATGGTCAGGATTCCTAAAATGGTCTCAAGTTATTATATTTAAACAGTCAAGAAACATATGCTAGGAAGCTAGAAAATTTGAATACCTAGGTTTCCATAATAATACAACTGCCATTTCTATTGAATGCTTGTCTACTCTAGTCTCTATGCAAAGCACTTGATACACTTAATCTCCTTTATTGTTCATAACACACTTGATAGGCAGCATTATTTTCATTAGCAGACATGGAAAATGCTTAGAAATACTTTGTTAATTGGATGTTTTTCTTATTCTATGCTTTTGTAACGAAAGTGTATTTCTTTAACTTTTTAAAAAATCAGTTCATAATGGTCTTCGTTGCAGTTAATATGAATGAGTGACATTTTGGCAGTCAGATTACAAGTTGCAGGAACTGCTGATCAATTAAGTTCATTTCTGGGAAGAACATGGGAATATTTCTGCAATTCCAGAACATTTAAACAATGTTTATATGTCAAGAGTAGAGTCTTTACAGCTTAAATAAACAGAACTTTTTATTTTCGATTGTTATATGTCTTGTTTTGAATCATGATGCAAAATAACAATAAGAATATTGTCTTTCAATTTTCTGGTATTGAATGACTAAAAGTCACTGGTATTTACTAATGAGCTTCATGATTCAAATTTTATTGCCATGTTCTAGAATGAGTAGAAAGAGTGCTTGTTGTTAATACAATATGCTGTATGACAATTTACTAATGAAAAAAATGCAGGAAAAATAAAAAGCTACATTAGTAACGGATAATAAAGTCACAGAATGTCTTAATGATGAGCGATATTACAGTTGCTGAGTGTGCTTCTTTTCTTAAATTTATTTATTTTTACGGCTTTACTACTCTTTTACTATGGAGGGTTTAATATTTCTTTTTTCCTCCTTTATCAACTAGAAAATTAAAGATTATATGCAGAAATGCACTAAACTCTAAGTGGAAATGCCCGACAGTAAAATTCTACTGCCTTTTCGTAAAATTAGAAAAACAAATTTATAGTTATTATAAAAACAGAAACAAAATACTCTGTTTGTTGCTTACCAAAGAGAGTCAAGTATGAGATTAACCAACTCCTTTAGGGACACTTTTGTCACTTTGTCACCTGCACAGTGGCACAGAATTGAGCTAGAGCCTTGGTATGATTTGTGAAAAGGTGCCTATAGCATCCTTATTACTCTCTGGCCCCTAGTTCTGACAACTTCCCATTACATCACTTTTTAGGAGGCCCCTGAAGTTATGTACCTAGTACAAGGCAAGACTGCCAAGTTGATGTGGTTCAAGTAGGAGAGAGGTTGGTCAGGCTGCCTAGAAAGGAGAAAAGTCAGAGTATAGGCAAGGCTTAAGCTAGAGGTGTGGTCAGGTAGAGAGTTTGAGGGTTGTCAGTGTAGTCCAGTAGTAGATCAATTGATTAGGTTCAATCCCAGAATCACACACACACAAATCTGCATAATTACAGGCTGATATTCAGATGGAGCATTTGTGGGGCATAGTTCTTGAAAGAAATAGAGCCAACACCTTGGGGCAAAGCATGTTCAAAGAATTTGACAGATTGAGACAAGATCTCAAAGAAGAGGTTGAGCAGGGACAGTGGACAGGAGACTATCTCACTGAGCATTAGGCAGGAATAGAGCAGGGCTGCAGGCAGACTTCATGCCTGCTCTCCAGATCCAACAAAACTAATTTCCAATAGGCCCTATGCCTTCTCCAGGTGCCTGCAGCAAAGCTTGCCTCTCCAGGATTTAAAGGGTCAAAGCCTCTTCTGACTCTCTCTCCCAGGTCTCCAAGGAAGGAGCTGGATCTCTGCCCTTTAAGAAGCCTCCACTGCACATTGCAGTGGGCAATGCTAGTTTTCCCAATACACTATGGCCTGAGAATGGCTTTGTGGAATGTTTGTAAACCACTTGGTTACTAATTCCTCTTCAGGGTCATTGTCATCCTGTTTTTTAAACATTTATCAGTCCAGAGTCCAAACACCCTGTTCCCTCTCAGGTCTTAACAGCTAGAATCTGGGCAAAACATTTATTTAAGAGGCTATGTTGGGCTGAGGTGTAGCTTAGTGGTAGAGTGTGTGCTTTAGCATGCATGAGGCACCAGACCACCTGACGCCCAAAAAAGAAAATATATTACTTTCACCTAATACTGGTAACATCTTAGTTGTATATGAAAGGTATTAGTGATGTCACTGGTTATTATTTCTTTTTCTGGTTATTATTTCTTTTTGGGTTTTTTTTGCTTTAATTCTTTTATAGGTACATTTTAGGTAAACAATACATTTACATTTATCATTGGGTGCTTGTACCTGTACATGATGTATCTTGGTTCTTATTTTTTCCCCATTGCCTGTGCGCCATTCACCCCCTCCACCCTTCCCTATTTACAAAGACTTTGTTTCCATTTTTTCCTTTTCTCATAATTTTTCCTTTCCCTTCTTTCCTTTCCCCTTCCTACCTCCCCTACCCCTTTGGACCTTTTCTTCCTATTTCAAATTATCAATTATTCATTTTAATCATTTTAATCCTTATTTACACTTTTAGTTTCTCACACCAGAGAAACTATTTGGTATTTACACATGTGAGTCCTATTTATTTCACTTAAGAGCATGGCCTCAATATGCATCCATTTAGCTTTAAATATCTCTAGTTTCTCATTCTTTATGGCTGAGTAGTACTCCATTTTATATAAAAGCTGGCTATTATTTCTGCCTTCTCCTCCATTTCTAATTCAAATATCCACAAATATATACTGTCTGTTACATAAATCGATGTGTGCTTGGCATTGTGAGAGATCTAAAAAAGGTACATGAGATACAGCAATTTTCACTGAGGACCATCCAATCTTGAAGAGAGACAGAAAATATGAGGTGTGCTACAAAACTATGGTGAATGTTTAAACTTTAAAAATGTATTTAGGTAAAATACACATTCCCATTGATTGCCAACAAAATACTCCCTCTCACTTCAAACACACACCATCATTCTTGCCACTTTCTAAAGCAGTTCTGGAGGTCCTCTTTTGTGTCTTTAGTTGCCCTATGCTGGCTGTTCCGATGTCCTGAATCTAATCAGAATGTTTCCCTTTCATAGTCATTGTGACTTTGGGGAAGAACCAGGAGCCACACAGTGCCAGATCCAGTGAATAAGATGAATGAGGACTCACAGTAATGTTTCATGAGCCTGATTTTCCACTGGATGGCACTCAGTAGCAGCATGCATAGGATTTTTGATCAGACCTTGTAAAGAAGAAAAGAGGACTTCCAGAACTGCTCCAGAAAGTGGAAGGAACTATGGCTAACTGTGTTCTAATTGAGTGGGAGTATTTTGTGAGGGATGAATGCCAATGTGTCTTTTACTGTAGTACATTTTAAAAAATGTAAACATTCACCGTATATTTTGACCACACCTTGTATTTCCAGTGTGTAATGATCACACGTGGCTAGTGGATGCCAGAGACAGCACTGATATAGAAGATTTCCATCACAGAACTTTCTGGTGGATGGTGCTGGTCTGTGATTCAGGCATTTAACAGGTTCTCTGTGCCATCTTCTCCTAGGTTAATGGCATGAACCATCATGTGGAGGGTGACTTACAGATTTGTAAGTCCTACTGTAGATAAATGTCTTGGGCTAGAGCAAATAGCAAAGAAGATAATTTTGCAAAAAACAACTGGAGGGTAGTATTGAATGCCAGGCAGGAAAACGAAATTTAACCCCCCTGTTATCAGTTCTCTATTGTGCAAATTACCACAAAATTAGTCATTTAAAGCAGCATACATTTATTATCTCAGAGTTCAGGAGTCCAGGCACCCAGAGCTTGGTTTTCTGCTCAGGGAGTCAGTTGGGCTGAGGTCTCATCTGAGGCTGGGGTTTCTCTTGTAAACGTGGAGGTTCCGGGCAGAATTCAGTGTTTTGAGGCTGAAGAAGAGAGTGCCTCAGCATTTAGCTTTCATCATCCAGGGCACTTTTCAACATGGTGGTTTGCTTCTTTCAGGTCATCAGGAAAGTGTTTGCTGCTGCTTCTTGCATCTTTGAAGTATAATCTCAGATTTAAAGGCCTCACCCGACTAGGTCAGGCTTACCCAGAAAAGCCTCCATTTTGATTAACTTAGAGTCGATTGATCAGGAACCTTAAATAATTACATGAACCAAATCCCTTGACCTTTGGTTGGAAGGTAGCATACTCACGTGAGTGAAATCCCACCATACCCACAATTCCTGCCTATACACAAGGACAAAGGATTATGTAAGATTTGTACATCAGTAGGGTGTTTTTAAAAAATTTTTCTTTTTTTTTTTTAATTAAAGATATTTTCTTTCTTAGTATGTTTGCCATATACAATGATTCATCGTGTGGAGTTGGTAATGTACGTAACACATCTAAATTATTTCTTTGTTCCTATCGCTACTCCCTTTTCCACTTTTTGGTCCTCTGCCCTTTTGGAAAAGTTCTACCTTCCTCTTTCCTATTATCTCTTTAGTCCAATTCTATAGGTTACAGGAAATGATTTTTTTATAGGGAGTTTAAAAAATGTTATGCCTTTAAGAGTCTGTTTATTTACTGTTAGCTATCTGAGCTCAAATTAACACATAATGTCAATTTAAAACCTTAGCCTTTTTGGTCTAAACATCTTATCTTGTTAATACATAGTCTTAGGAGGGGTATCTGTGTGCCTTTTCAAGCTAATTATGCTTTAAAATAAAAACAATAACTTGGCATTAATTTTTAACTCTAAAATGTTTATTATAAAAAGAAGTAAGATGATAAGAAACACATCGACTGTACAGTAATATAAAAAATGTATCCACTCCCTATAGTACTCTTTTCTCACTCTTCATAGGTTTATTCTTTCAGATTTTTTTATTAAATATATTCAAACACGTACACTCCATATATTTTATTTTTATTTGCTCTTATTGCAGTGCAGCATGGACATACACACAGACCTATAAAAATATGAATGCAAAGATTGAATGAGATAGTTCTAAAGGAAAAAGCTGTTACAAAGAATAAATGCTCAGATACAACTCCTTATCTTATCCCTGTAATAAATTGTTGTTTGGTCTAACCCAGGTTTTAGCCTCTTGAGAACTAAGGAGAGCCCATCTCTAAACTCACCTGAATCTTTAATCTTTGTTTTATGTCAAGAGCTATTTTCAGACCATAATCACAGCTCTGGTGCTTTAAAGCATTGAGGCATTTCGATATCAAACGGATTTGACTTTGTTCTTTCTAGGGAGACAGACAAAAACGCCTGCTTGAAATAATCAAATGGCAGCAGAGTGGGCTCTTTCTAATCCCAGCTTCTGGATTAAGGAGGAGGAAGAAGACATTTTCAAGGAGAAGAGAAATACAATACCTCGCTGAAGTCTTCAGCCTGTTGCCTTTTCCATCCTTTTGGCCGGATGCAGTCATGCCTCTGATTCTAGCACCAGCCCTATTCCATGGGGAACGTTTAAGAAACCTGAGCCACATATGTTTTGTAGTAAATCAAATTTTCTGCCAGTACCGGTATGATAGCTAAATTCTAACTATTGACTTCTTTCCTTGTTTATCATTATTAGGGTTGTATTTGGAGATGTTTTTGTGAGTAAAAAGAGATGCTATTGATGATTAAGCTGAGACAGTAGGTTTGAAGTGCCCTGTTCCACCCAAACCAGGCATATGATGTCTCTACTTATGATCAGTTATTACCAATGAATGATAATAATTGTACTGAACTTTGATTGAGGTGTTACCAGGTGCTGTACTAAGTACTTGACTTACAGTATCTCATTTACTCTTCATAGTCAACTGCTCTATCAATCAGATACCATCATCATTCACATCTTATTGATTATGAACCCAAAGCATAGGAGGGTGAAGCCATCCTACTTCCCATAGCTAAATTCCCATGTGCAGACAAATTGTAGGGGCTTGGAAAGAATAAATGATTTAATCAGTCAGTTTGAAAACATCGGGGGGTGGGGCTAGAAGTAGAGAATGAGTAGAAATATACATAAATTCCATAGACATTGCAGCAAGGCTTCAGCTGGGATTGTCATCATCATCATCATCATCATCCTCATTATTATTAAATGAAGAGAGAGAAGGTTTCTTATGGAGAGCAAGGGGGTATGGGCTAATAGAGTATTTTGCTTGCAGTGCCCAGTGGTTTCTTTTGTACAACAGCCCATTGTAGAGATGAGACCCACTGGTTACTTCAGCTTTCCTCAGATATCCAGGGATTTCATTTGTAACATATGAAGCCTGCGTCACAAGGCAAGGATGGATAACCCAACGGCATTAGCACATTCCAATGTCATTTCTGAACCTGCACAACTCTTCCTTAGGAGCAATGCAGGCCCGGTGAGTTACCCCTGCTTTTGTGGTCAGAGTTCCAGGAGCAGGTATTCTTTGTATCTCTTACTTTGGCTATGAACTATGTCCTGGACATTCCTTGGCTAAGCCTCGTCTCTTCCGGTAGACTGTGAGCAGCTCAAGGACAGGGCTCATACTTCTGACATCTCTCCAAGTGACTGCCACAGTGCTAAGTACAGAAGATTCTCACTGAGAATTATTTACTTTTAATATTAGTTTTCTTTTTCTTTTTCCTCTTGTGTTAGTTTTCAAATGCTGCTGTAACTAATTGCTACAAACTAGGGGGCTTGTAACAACACAAATCCTTTAGCTCACCGGAAGTCAGAGTTTGGAATGGTTCTCACAGGGCTGCAATCAAGCTTTGGCAAGGCTGAATTCCTTTTAGAGGTACCGGGACAGAATCCATTTCCTTGCCTTTTCCAGTCTCTAGAGGCCACCTGTATCCCTCGACCTTTGGCTTCTTCCTACATCTTCGGACCCAACAGTGGCTGATGGAATCATTCTTACACTGAGCCATGATAACCCTGTTTCTCATGTCCTATCTCATTCTTCAGTCCTCACTCTCTTCTCTATGTGTTGTGCTTGTGTGGACCTTTATAATGACATACGATGCAGCCAGATAACCCAGGATAATCTCCTCATCCACAAGACCATGTTGTTAGCATTCCTAAATCCATTTACAACTTGAATTCTCTTTTTCCCCCTAATACACTATGTTCAGTTTCTGGGGATTAGGGGTTGGAAGAGTTTATATTCTGGCCCACACCTTAAATTATTTTTTTGAAAAATATTCAAATGTGTACTGGACAGAGATAGTAATCCTTATTAAATATTCTCCCAGCTTTTAATTTACTTGATTTTTGAGGATTATTCTGTGAATGGTTTGAATGTTATTTCATACAATGAATACTAGTCAGCTTTATTTCTCAAGTATTTCCATTTCTTGTTGTATGAACATTGCAATTATAATATTTAAAAGTTATTTTATAAACTTTATTTAATATTAGTAATGGTTAAATAATATAAAAGAATAGTTATAAACACTTTTAATGAAGAATATTGTACTTAAAATTAAAAAATGACACAGAATCTTAATATTTTGACATCTCTGTGTACAAAAGCATGTGTCTGACAAAAATATTTGTAGGAAATGTTTACAGAACTTATATTTTTAAGTCCATGATCTATTATTTTATATAATTATATATATTATATGCAAACCCTACATATTATTATATTTGCATTATGTATATTATTATATATGTAAACCCTATACAAGCAAGGTTGTAGTTTGTGTTTTAAGGCAATCTATATTACTGAATCTGAGGACGCATAGTGTAAAAGTAGAAACTGCTCCAATTTTATGCATTTTGTAAGAATTTATAAGATTTAAAAGAGAGAGCAATTTTTTATTCCTTGATAACTCAGTTATAAACTACTCGGATGCTGTTATTCATTGACGTTATCTCCTTACCATTATCTATACCTGGAGCATAGTTCAGTTTTTTTTTTGAAAGTCAAACTCATAGAAGTAGAGAGTAGAATCGTGATTACCAGAGGCTGGGAGTGAGGCATAGCTTGGAAAGGGAAAATATTGGTCAAAGAATACAAACTTTCACTTAAGAGGAGAAGAACCTTGTGATCTATTTCACAGTATGTGAACTGTGGTGAATAATCACATATGGGCGGGGGTATAGCTCAGTGGGTGAGCTCATGCTTAGCAGCAAGAGGCTCTGTGCTCAAACCTCCACACTGTAAAAAAAAAAAATGCGTCTTGTGTTTTAACAGTAGCCCAAAACTGTATTTTAAATTCTCTCACCATGAAGAAATGAGAAGTTTTTGAGATGATGGGTACATTAATTAGCTCAATTTGATTGTTCCACAATGTGTGCATGTATTAAAACATTGTACCACATAAATAGGTACAATTATTATTTATCAATTGAAAAGAATATAAACCTAAAAAATCCACAATTCTAGCCACAGGAGGTACTCTGACTTGTGTTCAAGCTTTTGCTGTCAGTTTTTATGATAGCAGAGCTGACTTTGAGTATTATGTATACATATATGCTTGTATTAGTCTAATGCTTACTTTAGGCAGTAACATAGCACCTGGAATTTGTAGTCCATTAGCTACATTGACTTGATATGGGTTTAGCAACACATCTGATGTATGCTGTCATGGATACCTCTACTCCTAGCTGTGAACGCTACACTTGAGCTTCTTCCAATGTCTTAGATGGCTTCGAATCTACTCCTGCAGGTGGGGAGAAGATATGGAGACCTTAGAGTATTGAGACAGTTCAGGGTCCAGGCTTGGAAGCGATGCATTTCATGTTCACCACATAGGGCTCCATCTCCACATGAGAGCGGACTGGAAGATGTAGTCATCTTTCTATGTGGCCTTGAGAAAAATGAATCTATATGGTAAATGTGTAGTATTAATCTCCACCATACTTTGTGGAGAGGGTTTTCAGATATTACACTTGAAAGAGGCCTTCTCATTCCACATCTTATTTTACAGAAATGGAACCTGAGGCACAGTTATGGATTATATTACAGAGTACCTGGGATTAGTTTAGACTCTTTCTAATCTGATCTACTGTTTAGTGGAAAATGGAACATCTTCATAGTACCTCTGACACCCCTACAATGAAAATAGATTCTCTTTTTTATTTAAGTAATAAAGAGTTGTATAAATTGCAAATACTAAGATAAATATACAGTGGTACCTCAGTTTATGAATGTTTTTGTGTGTAAACAATTTGGTTTGCAAACAGAAGTATTTGACAAAATTTTGTTTTTGTTTGCGAACTCTGCGTCAGGTGACGAACATGACCATGGCCATCTTTCCAGCATGAACACCAACATAGCTATCTTTTCTAGAATCATGGAACAAATTAAGTTCGTGAACCAAGATACCACTGTATATGCAATTTTCTACTATTTTTAGGTTTGAATTTTCCATTTAAGGGGTAGTACAGCATGGTATTATTTTATGGTGCTGAAAGGTTTTTGTTGTTGTTGTTCATTAATGAGTTTTACTAACATTAAAAGTTTGGAAAATTTGCATGAGATATAAAACTGAAATCCTTAATATTCATATGTGTTATACTTTCACAATTTATTTAGCAATTCAGAGACACTACATTTGTGTTCTGCATAAACATTATTTCTAAACCTTTCCATTAGTATTTATGTTATCAAAAAGGGAATAAAAATAAAATTTATCTGGAAATGGAGATGTTTCCACATTAAATTTGAGATTTTCATTTTCTAAAGTATAGTATTATATAACTTCAGCTCTCATAATTTTGTTATTACCAGATGGCCAGTTTAATACATATATACATTAAACATGTAGAAAGGTTTGGTTTGGGGCATTAGAAAGAGTTGGGAAATAGAAAATTATATTACAAATTTTGCAAGATTATTTCCTCTTCTACTGGGGGGGGGCATCAAAGGCCTGTCCATGGTTATGGTGAAATGAGTATTGTTGCTCCTTCCCTTCATGGTAGTATCTCTGAACCACCTTGTTCATGTTGTTCAAAAATTCTTGGAATGCTTGGTTTTCCCAGGTTTTGTCAAAACTCTTCATGTGGCTCTGAGTCCCTATGAACAGTGACCCAATACTAGCTAGTGCTTATCTTAGCTATACTGATAGAAATGTAGCATACACATATTATCCCATACCTAAGGTTTCATATAATAACCATGATAACAGCAATAGCAATAACTGAATATGTAATAATTATAATTATTGAGTTGCTATGTTGCAGTCAGTTGTTGACAGTATGCCAGGAAGTGTCCTAGGTAGTTTACATATTTAAAATCATTTAATCTTCAAATGTCAGTGTGTGTGCCCTTGTTCACCTTTCTTTCTTATGTTTCTTTTCCCAGAAGCCTCCAGAAGACTTCCCCTAAAATATCATTGGCCAGAACTATATCATTTGGCTATGGCTAAACCAATCATTTACTAAGAGGAACGTGACCAACTCTTTTGGCTTAGACATGAGTCAAAACTCACCACTTCAGTTAGGGGAAGTACATTGCATTCAGCAAGGTTAAACAAAACCTTGGTCATGGGAGGAAGGAGGAAAGGAGAGGAATGACCATTTGGTAGGAAACCAACAGTGTTCACCACAGTGGCCATGGAGAAAGCCAAACTGGAACCAATTTGGAGGCATTCTTCAAGTCCTAAATATCAAAGTGAAAACAAAATTCAATACGTATTTGTACTAGCTAAATTAATGAAGATTAACTAAAAAAGCTGCAAATTTTCTGGGCCTCTCTAATTAATTTTTTCTTAATGGTTTGTAGTATAACTCCTGGCAAGTTAACTTGAGCATTTGGCATTTTTTTTCCTCTATGACAACTCAGTAATGAGACTTTTTAATTCAAGAAACCAGAGCTATCATTCTGTGCTCTGCCTTAGTTCATTCCAGATATTCATAGCTTGATTTGGTTCATTTCTCCCATAATCAAGATCCAACAGGGCAGAGAAAAACATTTCAGCCACTGAAAACCTTTAGAAAGTCCTTCCACTCTTTTATACCAGATGATCAAAGAGCTTAGGGCTCATAGACATTATATGGACAGTGACATTTATATATCTCTTTTATAGTCCAGTTTTGAAACAAACTCCTCCTCCTCTCCTTTTTATAATTCTACCCAATTAACATCACTACAGCTTTTCCTTAGTCTTCCTAGATATCTTGTACTACCCCAAGTTTGCACAATTTTGAGGATCTGTGAGATTTGTCAGATTTGTAGGCATTTCTTTCCCTCAGACAGACAGATGGATAGATGTTCCCATATACATTTATTATAGTTAAAATCATATTATAATAGAGCTTTTATAAATGGGGTGGGGGAGAAGATTTGGAGAGAGGGGAGGGCAAAGGGACAAAAAAAGAATTAAGATGTGCTATGTACATGTAAAAATCACCCATCATGAATGTGATCATTATGTACTGCAAACATGCACTAAGCAAAACAAAAAAAGAAATCATATTGTATATAATTGTTTTCTAATTCTTCACCCAGAATTATTCTCAGCTCCTAATTGTTGAATTTTCTATAAATCATTTTGGACTTTATCTCTGCTATATGAGTCTAACCCTGGGGCCAATCTTGCATCTTCAATCTAGCTCCCTTACCTGCCAGTATCACCGGATTCCTCTTACTCTCCCTTCTCATAAGTGACCAATAAAGCACAGTAATGTGTTTCTGTCTTTGGAAATGACAGTCAAAAAAATCTATTGTATCTCAAATACTGCAAACCTTTTTGTTTTGTGCCTTCGGATATCATACACTTACAACAATATAGTCATTTTTCCAGCAACAGATGAAATTAATTTTCTCATCAGATCTAATTTTTGACTCAAAGTATAGTACACCGGGTGAACTGTTTTCATTAGACTTAACTTCTAATAGCATTTGGCGCTTTTTTTTTTTTTGGAAAAATTTACCTTAAACATGAAGGTCACCCAATAAGTACTGAATATACTGTTGAATAAAGCATGCTGTAGGCTTGTTCAACTATTATGCTAATAGAGTGCTAGGAATTGAAACTTGCTTATTGTCAAAGGTGGGTTTCAAATCCAGATTCATCCTGCAAAGCTTTCTCTAATCATTGCTTGAAGTGATCTTTCCTTGCTTAGCCCAGTGGATTACTCATAAGGCAGTTAATTATTTTTATGCAAAGATGTATGAAAAAGTAGGGCCAGTCATTGCTAGCTGACCTACACATGCAGCTTGTGTGCTATTCAGTCCTCTAACTTTAAGCTATACCACAGCTGCGGAGCCAGGACTCCCAGGAAATACACACACCCCTGCACTGCAGAAGCTATTTTATATAAGTAGGTTTTATAAATAACCACAAGCTCTTCTTATCTATCAAATCCCACATCCAAGCTCCTTTGCATTCCCTGGAGAAGGGTGTACTCTCTAGAGGAGGGCTGAGAGAGGAGAGAAGAAAGCCGTCAGGTGCACTTCCTTATGTCTTTAACCCTAAACTGCCAATGTTTGCGTGTGCACTGACAGGAACTCCTCATTAGTGAATTTCTTATCTTAAAGAAAAAAATGAGATGGAGATTCCTTGTTTTGTGCTTTATCTGCATTTCCAGCAATAAAATGAGAGAAAACAGACAGAGGAGAGAGAGAGAGAGAGAGAGAGAGAGAGAGAGAGAGAGAGAGAGAGAGAGAGAGAGAATCAGTCACTGGACCACATTCATTATCAGGCAAAGAATAGTGTAAGAATAATTCTTCAGCACAGTGTTATTCAAACTATATTTTGAGCAAGAATATTTTCTTCATAGTATCGCGTGTTTAAAAACACACACTTGAACTTTTGGATGGCAAAGCTGGAGGAGAAGGAGGTCTCTCATTGTAATGATAATGAAGGCTCTGGATGCTCACCACTTGGCGCTGACCCATCTGTCCTACTTGTCTGTAATGAGTGTGAATGTGTACTGTGCAGAAATGCATGAGAGGTTCTCCGTGTTGAATCCTGTCACCCTCTCGATTTCTCATGGTCAGAAGAATAAACCTGCACTACCTTAGTTCCTTATTTCCTACCTTAGTTCCTTTCAAACCATTCATCTCTTTTGCTTGGTTTCCAAGGACCAAACTGACAAACAAAATGCCAAATAGAGACCTTACTCTGCAGGGGGTCAGGGGAGGCCCTCCTCTTGAGCTATGTGCTTGGAGCTTGTTTAGAGCCCTGGATGTAGTCTCTTCCCTCACTATTTGGGGTAAGGTTTTCAGTCTTTCCTCAATCCAGCCTGTCTCTTCTGCTTTCTACCATCCAGGGTTATTTTGAAGTCTTTGTCTAATATTGTTACCTTTCTAATTTCTCTAGCAATGCAGTACCTTTTTCTTTCCCTCCAAAGAAATCTTTTCAGTCATTTTGAGGGGACCCTGGGACAGAAGAAAGTAGATTTGCGTGCTCAATTCCCTTTCTGAAATTTAAGACCTGCATTTCACTTCATCTTTTTTTTTTAAATCACCTATCAGTGGAAACATACTTCATACCTTATCTATTAGACAGAGAGCAGTCAACTTTATTAACTATTCTAGTTCAAGGCACTTCCTAAGCACTTTGCACCAATTATCAGTTAACCTATCTGATTACATAGTCATCATCTAAGTTAATGGCTTTTCAATCAGCCTCTCTTGGAACTCAGTGGGTACTTTGTGGGACTTCGTTCTCACTCATGCCAAATAATGATTCTTCAGCTTTTCCTAATGATTCATGGTCCATACTTTTTGGTGATGTTCTTTAAAATATCATAATTACAGAGATAAAGTACAGTATTTAAGCACACGAACTTCATAACATCATCAATTTACTATTAATTGTAAAGGCCAGTTCACCTGATATTATCCACTTTAAAAATGCTCTTTTGTCTTATAAATAGTAATCCTTTTTCAGTATTGAGGTAGCAGCTAGGCTGACTTTATCTGCATTCTACCCATTGCCAACAAAGGCTCTTTTTACAATATTCTGTAACGTCATTTACTTTCTTTCTACTTCTCTATTCTCCTTGGAGTGATTTAAGCTGTAGACACACAAGGAATTTTTC
This sequence comes from Heterocephalus glaber, assembly GCF_000247695.1. Next base: position 1,345,144 of record NW_004624808.1, read on the forward strand.
AGTTATACAATGTAGCCCTACTGAATATAAACAATAGACTGAAAAATATCAATAATTAATTTAATCGATCCATGAGATATTCTCCACTGGATACAGCTACTTGAGACTTTTACAGAATCATGGCTTACTACACAGAAACAATACTTCTTACATTTCCCTTAGCTTTATTGAGGTATATTGATGAACAGATATTGTACAAATTTGAGGTGTATAATGAGATATTTTGGTACAGGTATACATTATGAAATGATCACAGTCAACCTGATTAATACATTCATTACCTCATGTAGATACTTGATGGTGAGGATACTTTAGCTCTACTTTCTTAGCAATTTGCAAGTATGCAATGTATTATTGCTTATTATAGTCATCACACTGTGCATTAGATTTCCAGAAACTGTTCATCCAGCATAACAAAAACTTTGTACCTTTTGATCAATATCTCATTTCCTCCAATCCCTAGATTCTTGCAAACATCGCTCTACTCTCTGCTTTATAGATTCCACAAATGAATGAAGTCATGTGGTACTCATCTTTCTGTGCTCGGTGTGTTTTCATTAACATATTAATTCCAGTCATGTTCATGTTATTGCAGATGTCAGAATTTCATTCTTTTTCTTTGGGGAATATTATTCCATTGTGTATATGTGCTACATTTTCTTTATCCATTCATCAGTTGTTGGACACTTAGCTTGTTTCTATTTCTTGGCTATTGTGAATAATGCTGCAATGGACACAGGGGTACAGATATCCTTTGGACATATGCCCAGGAATGGTTATTCTAGTTTTAATTTCTTTGAGGAACCTTTATACTGTTTTACATAATAGCTGTACTAATTTACATTCCCACCTACAGCCTGCAAATGTTTCCCTTTCTTCACATGCTTGCCAGTACTTATTATCTTTCATCTTGTTGATAATAGCCATTCTAACAGCTGTGAGATGATAACTCATTGTGGTTTTAATTTACATTTCCTTGAAGATGAATGTATTAGTTTTCTCTTTTGGGGAGTTCTATTATTGTATAATACTTTATTCTTTTAATTAGTGCATATTAGTTATACAAGCTAGTAGGTTTCATTTTGCCATATTTGTTCTATTTTGATCATTCTACTCACATTCTCCCTTCGCGTTTCCTCTTCTCTACCCTGATTCCCTTCTTCTTCTCTGTACCTTCATGGATCTCTATTTTTCTTTTAAAAAATTTCCTACATTCCTCATGTGAACAAAAACAACAATATTTAACTTTCTGAGTTTTAGAAAGCTTTCTATTAATATAACAACATCCCTGAGACAATTAACTTATTAAGAGAAAGTGTTTTGGGGGGCTCACAGTTTTGGGGGTTCCCATCCATGATGGTTATCCCCTTGCTTTCAGCCTGTGATGAGGGACCACATCATGGCAAGGGCATATGGTGGAGCAAACTTCCTTACATCATGAGCCAGAAAGGAAAAAGAATATAGTTTCCCCATTTACTGTTCTGACACCTGTGTCAAAAGTCAGTTGACTGCAAACATGTGGATTTGTGTCTCGCCTCTTTATTCTGTTAAACTGGTCTGTGTGTCGTTTTTATGCAGGTGTCATTCTATTTAATTACTGTAGGCTTGCACTCTAGCTGGAAATCAGGAAGAATGGTGGCACCAACTGTGTCCTTATTATTCAAGATTGCTGTGGTTATCCAGGGTCTTTTGTGGCTCAAACAGAGACAATTTGATTCTGTTTGATTTGGCTGCCTCTTATTTCTCTTTCTTGTCTAACTATGTTGAATAGAACTGGTGAGCATAGACATCCTTGTTTTGTTCATGATCTTAAAAGAAAAGCCTTTAGCTTTTAACCATTGAGTATGATGTTAACTATGAGCTGGGTATTTGTGGCTTTCATTATGTTGAAATGTATTCCTTTTATACTATATTTGTTGAGAGTTTATTTTTTTAAATCATGAGATGTTGAATTCTGTCAAATGGTTTATCTCTGATTTCTATCTTTCCTTCTGTTATACCTGCTGTATCACATGGATCTGTGTTGTCAAACCCTTTGCAAGACAAATGATCATTTTATATATTGTTAAATTCAATTTGTTAGTATTTGTTAAAGATTTTTGTGTCCATATTCACCGGAAATATTAGCCTGTAATTTTCTTTTCTTGTAGTATCCTTGTCTGGTTTTGGTATTAGGGTAATTCTGTCCTAAAAGTGTTCTGTCCTTTTCAACTTTTGGGAAATTTTTGAGATTATTTGGCATTAATTCTTTAAGTATTTGATGATTTTCACCAGTGAAACCAAGTCCTAGGCAATTTTTCATTGGGAAAAGTTTGATTGCATATTTAATCTCCTTTTTCAGTATTGGCTCATTATATTTCTATTTCTTCATGATTCAGTTATGGTAGATTTCGTGAATCTAGAAATTGATCCATTTCTTCTAAGTTATCCAATTTGTATACAATTGTTCATTGTGGTCTCCTATGATCCTTTTTATTTCTTAGTATCAATTAGAATGTCTCTTTTATTTATAATTTTATTTATTTGAGTCTTTGCTTCTTTTTTCCTGGTTAGTCCTGTTAAAGATTTGCTAATTGAATTTATCGTTAAAAAAAAACCCTCTTAGTTTCGTTGGCCTTTAGTTTTTCTACTCTAATTTCAGTTATTTCTACTCTCTGTAATCTTCATTGTTTCTTTCTGTTGACTTTGGGCTTAGTTTTTTGCTTGTTTAGTTCCTTGTCATATAATAACAGTTGAAACCTTTCTTTTTTCTTTGATATTTATCGCTGTAAACTTTCCTCTTATAATTACACTTGGTACTTCTAAGTTCATGTTCTGTTTCTGCTTTCATTTGTCTCAGAGTATTTTTTATTTTCCTTTTGATTTCTAACAAGTGTATGTTTTTTATTTTTACATATTTGTGATTTTTGACATTTTCTTTCTGTTATTGGTTTCTGTTTTATACCATGTGGGTAAAAAAGATACTTGATATAATTCCTATCTCCTTAAATTTATCAAGATTTAATTTTACCCAGAACATGATCTATCACCATGAATGTTCCATGTGCACTTGAGCAAAATATATACATTACTTCTTTTTGTTTGGTACCGGGAATCGAACTCGGGTCCTTGCGCTTGTGCAGTAGACGGTGAAACCACTGAGCTAAATTCCCAGCCCTGTATACGTTACTTCTGTGGATAAATTGTTTGTTAGGTCCAATTAGTCTATAGTGTGTTCAAGACCAGCGTGTTATTGATTTTTCTGTCTGAATGACCTATCTAATGTTAAAACTGGGTTATCCGTGTCTTCTACTTTATTGTATTGCTTTTTCTATCTTCAATTTTGTTAATATTGCTATACATTTAAGTGCTCAAATATTGGGTGCATATATGTTTACAGTTGTTCTATGCTCTTGATGAATTTACTCCTTTATGATTATATAGTGACACTTTTGTTTCTTTTGATAGATTTTGCTAAAAAATATATTCTGTCTGATATATTTATGGCCACCCATGCTTTCTTTTGATTTCCATTTACTTGGGATATCTTTTTCCTAACTCTTCACCCTCATCCTATGTGTTTCTTTAATAAGTGAGTGTCTTATATATTGTATGTAGTGTATTGATTTTTGTGTTTTATTCCATTCAGACACTTAGTGTTCTATTGGATAATTTAATTCATTTAAATTTAAATTAATGATTGATATATAAGTTTTTTTTTTTTTTTGGTACTGGGGATCGAACTCGGCACCTTGCGCTTTCCAGGCAGGCGCCAGAACCACTGAGCTAAATCCCCGGCCCCTATAAGTTTTTAATATTGCTATTTGTGAATGGTTTTCTGACTGTTTTGTAGTTTCTTTTTTATTCTTTGTCTCTTGGTGTCCTCCTTTGTGATTTGACGAATTTTTGTAGTAGCGTAATTTGTTTACTTTCCCCTTTACTTTTGTGTTTCTGTTATAGGTATTTTATATTTGTGGTTACTGTAAAGATTTCATGGGACATCTTATACTTATATCTATCTTTAACTATATCAGTTGTTAACCTAATAATAACTTTATTTCAATCATACGCAAAAGCTGTACTGATCTCCCCATTTCATATCAATATCCTTTTGTATGTCCACTCATTGACATATTATTTGCCTATAGTTATTTATTTATTTATTAGTACCGGGGATCAACCTCAGAACCTTGTGCTTGCAAGGCAGGCGGCAGCACCACTGAGCTAAATCCCCTGGCCCTGCCTATAGTGATTTTTTTTCCCATTTAGTTTATTGGTACATTTTAGGTATACAATACAGTTACATTCATCACTGGGATCTTGTACCTGTACATGATGTATCTTGGTTCTTATTTTTTCCCCATTCCCCTGCCCACCCTTCACTCCCTCTACCCTTCCCTATTTACAAAGACTTTGTTTCCATGTTTTTCCTTTTCTCATATTTCTTCTTTTCCCTTCTTTCCTTTCCCCTTCCTCTCCCATTTCCCCTATTCCTTTAGACATTTTCTTCCTATTTCACAATATCAATTATACATTTTGATTCTTATTTACACTTTTAGTTTCTCACATCAGAGAAACTATTTGGCATTTACACACGTGTGTCCTATTTATTTCACTTAAGAGTATGGCCTCAATGTGCGTCCACATATCTACAAATGTCTCTAGTTTCTCGTTCTTTATGGCTAAGTAGTGCTCCGTTTTAGGCAAAAACCACATCTTCTTTATCCAGTCTCCAGTTGATGGGCACTTGGGCTGTTTCCAAGTTTTCACTACTACAAACTGTGCCGCTATAAACATGGGTGCACATATATCACTGTGATATGATTCTTTTAATTCTTTTGGGAAGATACCCAGTGGAGGAATAGCTGGGTCAAATGGGACTTGTAATCCTAGTTGTTTGAGGTATCTCCATATTGATTTCCACAGTGGTTGCACCAGTCTACACTGACACCAACAATGAAGAAGGGTTCCTTTCTCCCCACAATCCCACCAGCATTTGTTTTTGTTTGGTTTCTTGATAGCAGCCATTCTTTCTGGGGTGAAGTGAAATCTCAGTGTTGTTTTCATCTGCATCTCTCAAATGTCCAGTGATGTTGAACATTTTTTTCGTATGTTTATTTGCTGCTTTTATTTCTTTGTCTGAGAAATGCCTGTTCATTTCAGATGCTCATTTTTGAATTGGGTGTTTATATTTGGGGGATCTCATTCTTTTTATTTTTTTATATATTCTAGATAGTGATTTTTTAATACTTTAAAAAATATTTATACTTGAGTTAAATGATGTCATAGGACACTTAGTGGTATTAGAGTATTCAAAAGCATGTTAAAGGCAGAAGATATCTTACTTCATTTCTACTTCCTTTACCTCCTAAACTCTATAAGCACAAAATCAAGTACATTTTCCTTTATACAATATAGTTCCAATTTGGTGGTCTATCAAATGTTAGGCAGGGAGAGATTTTTTAAATTTTAGGGCATCTTTGTAAAAGACCATTATTCTCTCTTTCCTTAAGTTTCTGGTAACTAAAAAAGACATAGATATCCTAGCCTGTATATGCACGTATACATGTACAATATGTATATATGAGGTGTGCTAAAAATACAGTCAATATTTAAATTAAAAACATTACACAAAAGACACGTTACTTTTCATCCCTCTTAATACTTCCCCATCCTTCAAACACATGTATTTTTCATTATTCTTGTCATTTTCTAAAGCAGTTTTGAAAGTCTTCTTTTAGGCGTGTCTTTAATTGTGCTGTCATGGCTGCCTGGATGATCTAAACCCGTTCAAAACTTCTACCTTTCAGTGGCCATTTTGTTTTGGGAAAGAGCGCGAAATCACTCAGCACCAGGTCTAGTGAATAAGGCAGATGAAGACACATCACAACGTTTCTAGGAGGCTGCCTTTCTGTTGGATGGTGCTCAGCAGCGGCATTCATGGGATTTTAATCACACCTCATGAAGGTACTGATACCTTCCAGTTTGGGAAGACTTGCAGAACTGCTTCAGAAAGTGGCAAGAATGATAAATGTGTTCTAACAAGGGGAAATATTTTGAGGGGGATTCATGGCAATGTGTCTTTTACTGTAATGATTTAAAAAAATTTAACCATTTACTATATATTGAAATCATGTCTTGTGTACTACTAAAGTACTATACACAAGCACTTATCTAAGAAAAGTACAAAATTGTTTAATTGGAAGCAACATTATCTTGCTCTACATCTCTCAATTGTCAGTACTGTTATTCTTAGAAGAATACACTTTTTAGCTGTTTTAACTGTTTCTTGTGCTCACTTTGGCAGCACATATACTAACTGTTTCTTCTGGGGGTTGCTAATAAATTTCTTAAATCATTTGTGTACAATATTGTTTTTTGATTTATTGGTGCTGTATGTTATACAGCTTTACTTTCTGCTCCCCAATATTTCTCTGGCATGGGGTTTTCATCCTTTTTAGCTTCTCTTCTGATTACCTTTGTAAATTTAAAAAATAGAGTCACAACTTCATTGCTGATTTCAACAACTTTGGACATTTCTGAGTTACTGGTCTTGCAAGGCAGTGCTAGGCAGGCCTGCTGATTGACAGGTGACTCTGGAGATATCTATTCATTGCTTTTTTGGATTAGTTACATTGTTTCCTGGACTCCTTTTATTCCTTTATATATCTTGTTGGCTTTCTAAGAGGAACATGAATGAATTCTGGCATATTTTAAAAATTCATTTTATCTTTTTCTCACTCTTGAGAAATACTTCATCTGGGTATAGGGTTCTAGCTTAAAATTTGACCCTGTGTTTTTAGCATTGGCTGTTGATAATAAACCATTTATCCTTTCTTTGTAGTTAACCTAATATTTTTACTTAAAATCTTATGAAAGTTACAAAATGTTCCAATGCTATGTTGAGGTATGAGACTTTTAACGTTTTTATTCTGTGGTGGGCATTTAGTAGGTTGCTATATTTGGAATATTCAAGTTCATTAGCTCGAGGAAAGTCATTTTTTTCTTCTACCAACTTCTCCTATTCATTTTCTCAGTTCTTCTTTTCCCGAACATCTATTTTGTTGGATGTTAAATTCTGTATTGTGTTTCTGTCTTTTACATTTTCTCTCCCATTTTTCTCCTTTCAGTTTCATTGTGTTTTGAAGATTTCCATTATCATATTTTAATTGTATTTTAATTTTAGCAATCATATTTTTAATTCTCAAGAACTCTTGTTCTCTGATTATACCTACTTTCTAGCATCTTAATTTTTTTTTTGATGTAAAATGCTTCCCTTGTTGGCCGCTCTGCTCCCTTACCATCTGAGTAGCCTGGCTGTGGTTGCTGTTGCTGCTGATGCTGCCCCTTTTCATTCCATTCTTCCTTCTTGTACTCTTTAGGGTTCTGAGAACCATTTCTGTTTCCTTTGATATCACTTTCTTGCTATTTCTGTTTCACATCACATTTTCCTCAACTCTTTACTGATCTGTCATGCTGATTCATATATAAGAATAAGACAACAGAAAAGCTGTGGGATTTTTGAACATATTTCTGGCTTTTTAACTGTTGGGTTTTATTTAGCTTGAGCTGTTCAGAAATGACCACAATCCTTTGGGTTCCATAAATATTAAACATGGGGTGTTTTGTTTCACCTTCCACACTAGTTTTCCCTATGGGGTTGGAAGGCAAATACATGCCAGCCTGTTTTGCATGTCTACAAAAGTGAAGATGGGTGAGTTGGACTCTTTTGCTTTCAGACTTTAAAAGAATCATACTGCTTTTCAGTCTTTCTCATGCTCTTGATGGTGCCTGTTGTTTATGATGATTTCCCCGATCTTTGTTAATAACAGATCACTTTCATTTTGTCTGCTGACTTTTTGTACAAATTTTAGTCTATGGCTTCCTTTCCTCTGGCTTTCATTCTCCTAGAAATGTGATGATATTACTTATTGGCAATTGTCCTTCCTCTTACTTCTTGTGAACACTTCTTTGTTATTCCTTCACTGTGATTTTCATTTAAGATTGGGGAGAGAAGGAGGTAAGACCATGAGTTTAAGTGTGTGCCAGAAATTGGAGATCTTACTTGGTCGTAAAGTTAGGCAAAATGCAGAATATTTATTCCATGGTCTGAAGTTTCAGCTACAGAAGATGAATGAGTTGTAGAGATCTGTTGTACAACATTGTACAAATAGCGGTGCTGCATTGTATACTCAAAAATTTGCTGATAGGAAACGTATTATGTTTACCCCACAAAAAAAAACCCCAAAATAAATAAATAAATTGTAAAAATTTTAAAAAATAAAGTAAGATAAGAGCGTAGGGGGTTTTCTTTTGGCAGTTGGTTCTGTTCCTCAAGCAATGATCGGTGACATTTTCAGTAATCAGAAACATGACTTTTAGTCTTGTGGAACCAGCTTATCTCTGTGAAATGAGCTTGGGATCACAGTTGTGGCAAGTAGATAAAGAAAGGGCAGTGAGTGGAGACAGAAATTCCAGGGGCCATATCAAATAAGATTATATAACAGGATGCAGAGGAAAAAACCAGTAGATTTAGAAGAAGAAAATAAAAACAGAAAGTAAGGGCAAATGAGATCACATTTCTAGACAGATGCAAGGAAATGTTACAAAATACTGTGAAAGTCATTAGATGTTGCTTATGTTGCTTCTTAAAGGAGCATTTCCCATACTACCAAAAGATTTTGAGATGTTCTGATCTATTGGAAAAAAGGAGGAAAAAAAATTCTAACACTTTCTGCTCTGCCTCTTTTAATTTGGGATTATTTTAGTTGCAGGACTCTGGAAGATTAATCAAGCAATGGTTTCATTTTCCAAACAGATTTCAGTGTATTTCATCCTATCACATTCTCATTCAAAATTCAATCTATCCTTACACAATAATACACTTGATAAATAGAAGAAAGCCAAGTGTGATTAGCCTTGTACTGAGAAACAGGCAAAATATTTCAAGGCCATTTAGAGTCAGTCCAAAATGAGACTGGGTATGATCATCTTTTATGTTGGCCTGGAGTCTTCCTTAGCGCCAGATGCATATTCTGTAGGCAGAGCTTTGTTCAGCTCATGTTGTTTCGGGAGACCTTCAGCAGTTCCTAACCAAGTACCAAGTGCAGATTTTTGAGCCTGAGCTTTAAAACTCTTTACAGTCTTACCCTATTGTAGACTTTAAGCACTCCTCTACTATTCTCTCATACACCTACACACGCTTGCCATACACACCCACCTGCACACACATTCTTCATACCAAAAACATCCCAATTGTACATACTCTTGTACTCCTTCAAGTGAACTTCAACTTACCACCTCTCCAGTTCACACAAAACCAGACACATGCTACATCGTACACAACATTCACACACAAATTTACCCTGATAAACACAAAATCTCCTACACTCCACATATCACACACATGCCTTTCATACAAACAACTCCCACATCCTCCCTCCCACGCAATAACCTTCACAGACACCTGGACACAAACGTCCTCCCACACATGAACAAACCTCATGCCACTCCTCGCATACACCATATATGTGCACAGACTCTTACCCAATCATGTTCCACTGTTCTTTGCTCTCCATTTTCTATTTTTGAGCCTTTTCTCAACTGTATATTCTGAAACCTGAATCAAATGCCCTTTCTCAGGACTATTCTCCTTGACCCTCTCTATCCATGAGTATTTTACATGCGTCATTGATTTTGTAAACATCTGCCTTCTTACACCTCCAAGCCAAACTGAGGATATACTAAAGCCATCGTGTGCCAAGAAAAGACTTTAGCAGTCTTCTGGGCTTGTTGTCTTTTAAGTCTTCACTTGGTCTGGGAATGAACAGAGAGTGTGCCAGGGCCTATTAGAGTCGCAGGGCTTGTCCCAGTGTGCTACCAATCAGAAATCCCTTCTCAAATTTCCCCCAGAGTTCCCTTTAGTGCTTTCATGATATCAAAATTATAATGAATTTCAGTGGTAATTTTTAATACTTCTCAGTGAGATTGAGATGAGAGGGAATGCACAGGCCAGCACCTCTCTTACCTGGCGCCCCAAATGCAAGCTTCTATCACATCTCCCCTTGCTTTTTTGGTGACTATATATAAAGACTAGTCAGGCATGAATAACATAGTGAACAAATAACAGTGTGAAAGTAATGAATGGAAGTGAGACCACAGAAAACTGGATTAGTAAAGAAGACAAATTTCAGAGTCTTCCACACACAGAGAAGAAAGGAAAAATAGAGAGAGTAGTGATAGACAATATGACAGAGAGCTACGATACAGGAAACATAAAAACAGCTAAAAGACAGGTGAGAGTATATGAAACAGAATCAGTGTTGAAGACAAACACATGGAGAAAATGAATCCAATCTCGAGGTAGGCATTCAATATACAGAATAAAAACATTCACTGGATTCTATGAAATATTAATAAAAGCAGGTTCACATCAGGTAAACAATTAAAGGTCACAAGTAAAGAATTCTTTCATTGTAAACCCTCTACATCCCACCAAAATCAAAACAAACAACTGGACTTACTGATAGTTACCCACAAAAGAACAAGATCAGATTGTCAATAATGTTCTCCAAGATGCCAAATTGAAGAAGGTAATAGATCCCCAACCAAAGAGATGAGAGGGGGCAAGGGTATGAGGTAAGAATTATAAATTAGACCAAAGTGCCAAATCTTTACTTATCTTTGAAAGAAGTGGCAAATATCTCACCCTACCTTGAACATGTGTGGAGCCAAGGTTCGTGCAACAAGAAGCTTTGACAATTAATGGTGCCCATTTAAGGAAAAGAATACAATATAAGTATGAATGTGAATAAATATTCATTAAATGAAAAAGTAGAACATATTAAAATGATAAAAAATGTGACATTATATAAGCACAATACAGGGGTAGCTTGGTTCACCAACTTAATTCGTTCCATGATTCTGGGGAAGATGGCTGCGGTCATCTTTGTCACCCTATGTGGTGTTCATCACTGATGTGGTGTTCATGAATGGAAGCAAACTTTTGCTGAACACATCTGTTTGTGAACTGAATTGTTTGTGAACAGAAGTGTTCATGAGTTGAGGTGTTACTGTTATTGTATTTTCTAATTACATTTGTTGATAGCTTGTAATCACAGACTATATTGATAAGGGTTATAAAAGGAAGTCAGATATATTATTCTGCTCTTGATGTTGCTTGTTAACTCCAATGGTCACTTCATTATCTTCCACTTATTCACTCATTAGTGTTTGATGTAGTTCATAGCTTTCTAAGTGAAAATTTTCTCCTATCCTTTTGTATGACACTACCTTTCTGGTTTTTTTCTTACTTTACTAATTGATCCTTCTCCATCTCTTATGCTAATTTCTTGTTTTCTTTTGGAGCTACAGATATGGATTGACCCAAGAATTGGATCCTGAGCCACGTTTTGCTGTTCTGATTATACTGACCTTGTAGATGATTGCTACATGATTGTAAATAGCAAACAGTGGAAGGACCTTAAATTTGTATCCCCAGGCTTGATATCTCTGCTGGCCTTCTGAGTTATCAGGACATATCCAGTTCCTACAAAATATCTCTGCTTGGATGTTGAACAGACTTCTCAAATCTGAAATGACTGAAATACAGATTTATTTTCTTTTTAAATCTGTAACTTTTCTAGGCTTTCATATTTAAGGAATTGCATCATCATTTATCTAATTGCTCAAGCCAAAAGCCTCAGAAGAATCCTGGGCTTTTCCTTTCCTCTCAATTCCCTGCACTGAATCCCTAAGTCAATCCTGGCACCTCTGCTTGCAAAATAGCTTCTCAGTATGTCCACTCCCTCTTATCTTTTCTACCACCACTCTAATCTAAGTCACCACCATATTCTGTTTACACTATTATAATACCTTCTTCCTTCCTTGCACCCATTCCCTATAGTTTCATCTACCAACAGTAGCCAGAGTAACATTCTGAAAATGTAATTCTTATCATGCCCATGCCTAGCATCCTCTTGGGGCTTGTCATTTTTCTTGGGATACAACCCACGTAAACCTTGCTTGCCAAATATCTGCATGACCTGGGCACTGAGCTTTTCCTACATCAATTTCCAACCCTCTTTCCTTAGCTTACTATGCTTGAGTCACACTGACCTAAGATTATACAAAATTAACATCAACATGTGCAAAAGTGTGCACAAAATGGAATGGGAAAGAGTTGCAGTATTCAATGTTTTATGTAGAGAATACACGATACTTAGAGAAAGAAACTGTAGATCTTTATCTTACCATATCGAAATACATTTCAAATATGTTAACAATTAACAGTAAAAAAAATCCAATAAAACATAACCTCTAAGCGTGGTGTTATCAAAAGAATGAATAGAAACATCAGATTATCCACAAGTAGAGTCCTACTAAATATATCAAAAGTGATGCATCTGCCCAAATTTAACGGCCATACGTGAGATGCAACATTGGTTAAAATTTTCTATACTCAGAAATGTATTTTTCTTGGACATTTCCTACTACACTGCTCGACATTTATAATTTCATGAGCCTCAAGAGAGTTGATAAACATTCACTTGTGATTTTTTGATCTTCTAAGTTTTGTCTATTAATGTCATAATTCAAATATGTACAATAATTAATATGAAATTAATATTAAGCCCAAATTACAGACCTATAAACATATCAGACTATCACTTATAATCTGACTTCTTTTTCATTCAAATCAGTGCAAGATTGTATATATTAGGCAGCTTTCCATTGCTGATGCAACATCCCTGAGATAAATTATAAGGAAGGGTTTATTTTGGCTCATGCTTTCTGAGGTTTCAGTTCTTAGTCACCTGGGTCTGATGGTTTAGGCTTGTGGTAACGTAGATATCATAGTGAGGAGTGAGTGACTGGGGAGGCTACTAGCCACGTGGCAGACAGGAATCAAAGAGAGGGAGAGGCCATTGTCCCACAATTCCCATCAAAGCCACATCCCCAATGAGGTACCTTCCTTCCACTAGGCCCTGCCTCCAAAAGGTTCCACCACTCAAGAGTACTACCACCTGAGAACCAAACCTTCAACCCGTAAGACCTTGGAATAGATTTAAGGTCCAAAACATAACACTGATCATCAGATTTCTCTAGTACTCCCAGGGATAATGCTTTGTGTCTATTCCATCAATTCATCCTGTCTTGTGTAGTAGAAAGTGGATAATGGATAGAGTGTAGACTTTGGCATCAATCAGTTTTAGGTTCAACTTCCAGGTATATAACTTAGTGTCTCTTTGATGTCATCAGTTTACCATCTCTTCTAAATTGTATTCATAAAATGGAGATAAAACTAGGATTCTTATGTGTATTAAATGAGGTGGTATATGCAAAGCATCTAGCACTTAGCAAATACTCAATATGAGTTAGTATTCTTTTGCTGTCTTCCACCTGCCCCTCTGGTGTTGATAGGAAATAATGCATGCCAGGGCAGGCCTTTGTCTCTTGCCAAGCCCCTTCCCATGTTTTTGCCATAGGATGTTCTGTTCAAACAATATAACTGTTTGTACTGCACCGTGTTCCAGCCCAGTGTATCAAAACATTCTGTTCAAGTAATATAAATGTCTGTGCTGCACAACATTCCTTTTCGTGCTGCATGATGTTTGTACCAAGGTTTCAAAAATGTCCTGTTAACTCTGCCCATCCACCTCAATGAGTATGCTCACCCAGTAGATGGGCCCACCTTCCTACTCTGAAGATCTCTACATAAGGCTACTTGTATTGTTGTTTCAGGGCTCAGACTTTGAAATAAGAACTCCTCTCAGTCCACCGGTGTAATAAAGAATCCCTCCATCTCTCTGAATGCTGCTTGACTTCTTTGCTGCCAGATACCTTTCAGATAGCCATAACACTTGGCTGTAAAACTGGACTGTAACACAGAGATGTAACACTTGGCTATAACGCTGAGCTGTCTCATTCTGTTGTAACAGTGTTGCAGCCAACTCAATATCTTCAATATTTGCATGTTCATCAGGAGCTAGTTGTTAAAATTACTTGTTTTATAAACTGAGGGAGCCAGCTGGCTATCTGTGAATTATATGTTGTAAGATGGAGGTTGTATTTTCTACATAGTATTACACAGTGCATGCTGCCAGAACACTAGCTCAACTCAGACTCAATTCACAAAAGCAAGGCCAATTTCTTTCCAGTATGTCCTGCAATTCAGTCACCCTTTTCTAAGTTATCCTGTGAGAACCAAATAGCCCTCAGATATCAGTAATTTTCAACAATAAAAAATTTTCACTCATCTTTCACAGCATTTACAGGTCAAGTGCAATTCTACTTCATGTTTTCTTCATTCTGATAAGCAAACTGAAGGAGTAGGCCCTTTTTAAGAGGGAAAGGCAGAGGGAAAAGTGAAAGAGAAGAACCATATGTCCATAATGGTTCTGAAAATTTCTGCTTAGCACTGGCACATGGCTCTTTCATTCTTGTTTCATTTGTTAAACCAACTTATGTGCCTTGCTTGGTGTCAGTGTGATAAGTATATCGTCTTGCAGGGATGGCTTAGTAATAAAATTTTAAGTTAAGGTCAATGGCAGCAAATATAACAATATAATCTAATACAGCCTGTCAAATATATGGCTCTATAGGTAACTATAGAATATCTGAAATTGAGGTAAGATAGCTCTAATTTCAGTGAAATGGTGCAACAAGTATACAAATTAGTCATTTCTAAATTCTGTTAGTTTTATCATTTACCAAAATCTTATTTTTGCTGCTTTATTACTTCAGAGTGCATTTTCTGTTATGGAGAAATACTTTCTTTCAGCTGGAATGGAATGCCATACCTCCTGGCTCCTTAAAGGTTCTGAACATGAATGCCTCATTTGTGAACAGAACTTCTGTGTATTTTGTATAGCTACAGTTGAAGGTATTTCTCACTGTAATCCATACACAGAGGCCCATATGATAACATCAGAGATTTTTTCCGCCTGCAGAAATGAAGCTCATTTCTGTAGAATAATGTGTATACTATCCTTCTTCAGACATGACGAGAGAAAAGATCCACCATATTTCTCTTGTTGGACTGTCTTGGTGAGAAATCATCCTGCCCAATTCATTGCCCAACTATACTCACTAGCTTGATTCAGCTGCCTGGTGGAGTTTTCTCTCTTTAATGGCTTTGAATAGTTCTTGTCCCATTTTCCCCCTGATATCCAGATTTAGATTTTTAAAAGCTAACTTTTCCCAAATGTTTTGGAAAATATTTCAAATAATGATTCCTGAAAAAAGAAACATGAACTATAATGCTAAACTAACCAGGGTATAGCGTTTTAGGTTATGCTACCATATCAAATAGACAGAACTTTATATCCAAAATTAATGCACTTTAGGATCTCTTAAGGCATAAACTGAAAAAAACATTTAAAATGATGCACATGTGTCATGGAGTCTTATGCATAATGTTTTAATTTGTCAATTCTCCAGCTGGAACTTAGATCTGATGAAGACAGAAAGCCATTTATTTCTGTAGTCCTGTGTAGTTTCAGAGGGAAGGAAACATTTCCCTTGCCAAGAGCACCTTGTTCTGTGGTAGGACACAAGGAAGTTAAGTAATTTGTCTCAGATCACACAGGCAGAAGGTGATAAAAGTGGAACTATAAATGAATGTTGTATCATTTCAGAGTTTATGCACTTTGCATTTTGCCAGTATTTCCCACAGTGATGCAACACAGGTAAAATTGTTGACAGAGGAGAGAGACAATTTTTGTCTAATATATGTAAGAACCTTTAAATTTATTTAAATTATTTAAAAAAGTTGTTACTATTCTGAATTGATGAATCATAGTTGCATGCATATATGACATAATATGATATTTCCATGTCTAGATAAACTGTGCATGGGTTAAAATCAGTTAATTAACATATTCATCACCTTGTGTACCACTTTTCTGTGGTGAGATATTTGAAATTTACTCTTTCAGCTATTTAGAATACATAATATATTATTAACAAATCTAGTTATTTTGCTGTGCAATAGATCTCAAAACATTTTCTTGCTATTTTTCTGAAAACTTGATATCTTTTAACCAATAACTCTCCAATATTTTCCTTCCTCTCGTTATTATGCTCTGCCAACCCTTATACTCCTCTTATTAAAAATTTATATTAGTACATGTTTGAAGTACATAATGATTGCATTCATTGTTTGAAGTTCATACATGTACACAACACATATTAATTCTTTGTCAACTTCCTCTCCATAGTTACTTTCTTGTCATTAAGACACAATACCTGCCATGAATTAAAGGAGGAAGGATTTATTTTGGCTCACAGTATTTAGAAGTTTCAGTTCATAGTCAGATGGCTTCAAGGCAAGGCAGCATTGCAGAGGAGAAGCAGCTCATGGCATAGCAGATAGGATGCAGAAAGAGATCAAGGGAGCAGGGGGTAAGAGGTAAGCCACTGCAGGCCACACCCTTATTGACCCACCTCTTCTGATTTAATCCCTCCTTCTGACAACAAGTCAGCTATAAAGTCATAGGTGGACTAATCCACTGATGATTATCATCCCCTATGACCAAATCACCTCCTAAAAGCCCCACCTATGAGCACATGAAGCTCTGGGGAGGGACATTTAGATATAAACCATAACATTCAACCCCTGTTCCCCCAAAACTCATGCACATCTCTTTATGCAAAATGCATTTTGTTTATCTTTAAGTGTTGCCAAAGTCCTAACAGTTTCAGCATTGGTAAATAGTCCAACTCCAAAGTCTCCTCTGAGATTTAAGGCACACCATTTTTGTGCTTGTGAGGCCCTGTAAAAATAAAAGGAACAGTAAACACTTCCAACTTATAAAGGCACAGGGTAGACATCCCAATTCCAAAGGGGAGAAATAGGGAGATAGAAAGGAATGGGATGAAAGCAAGACTGAAACCAAGTAGGGGCAACCCACTTTCCGGTCCCCCTTCTGTCTCTCTTAGACAGAAGCTTTCTTTCTCCTAATAAATTTGTGCTACTCTTAACCTCTGTCGTTCCTAGACTTCATTCTTTGATTTTAGAGAATACGAACTCGCATTTTGGATATCTAGCAGGTTTGGGAGTTACATCTCTTCCCCCTATATCATTTTGGAGGTCTTCCACCGAGATTACTGGTCGGAGGTAAGAGTTTGCTTTTGTTCCATAGGTTCTAACTTTGGTTTTTTTGCTTCATAAGATTGTAACTGTCAGGTAAAAGTGCCGAAAACCAAGACCAGACCAGGCCACAACAAGCCTTTATTAGGGGAACAGATCTGCCAGGCTGTCTCTGAACAAAGGAGAGACAAAAGTAATATGGCCAGGACAGCAAGTGCCTTTTAGAGGAGTGGGGATGGGGCTTGTAGGAGCTGAGGCAGGGTTGAGTGAAGTAGTGGCTAGGGAATGGAGGAGCCGGAGATGTCACTAGGTGGTAGGAGGTGAGCGAGTATTAGGTTACTCTCTAGGTGGGAACAGGGGCATGCTGGGAAGAAGGGTTTATTCTTTGGTGGGAGCAACCATCTTGGCGTGAAGTCACACAGGGGAGGGGACAAGGCACGATGGGAAGAGGGCAGCTACTATACATAATAGCTGCTGAGGTAGTGGGAGACCTATCAGTAACTTTGTTTCCTAGGCTCTAGACATTTGTTTCATGGATTCTGGTTTTTGTTTATATAAATTCTGGCCTTTGTTTTGGCTTTTGTTTCAAAAGTGTCTTAATTTTAAGTTGTGTTTTAAATGTTTGCAAATTTCTTGTTTTTCTTATGCATTATCTTTTATTAAAATTATGTTTTATTCTTTTGTATGTGTTGCATTTGGACTTAGTTGCTTAAAAATGTTGTAAAATGGGTCTCTTATGAAATTGACTCAGATAAAGACAGTTCAGGCTTTTCTCTGTCCCTTATAGAATGCCAAACAGTGGTTACTCTGCCAGCTAGTAATTGCCTTTAGGGAAGCTGCCACTCTCAAAGCAGAGGACAGGTTTCTCCAGTTGCCCTCTGGTGAATCCCCACTCCCATTGACACCAATGGCGGGTGGAACATTGACCAGATAGGCAATTGGGTTCCTTTCGGAGACAGATCTCTGATTGAGTGGAACTAGCAGAAACTGAGGTGACAACTGAGGGGTCATGGCCAGGGCCACTCTCTGGTGGATACCCAAAGGTCCCTCAGAAGAAGCTAGATCCTGACAGCCCATCTGGATAATTAGCAGAAAATCTCCACATCTTGTCCCTATCGGGACTCCTCAGTGAGGTGAAAGGGGAACTCTGTCAGTGATCATCACATATCCTCTGCCTCAGAGTGATCTTTATTTTTTTTTTTTGGTACCTGGAATCAAACTTGGGTCCTTGCGCTTGCGCAGCAGGCCACGAAACCACTGAGCTAAATCCCCGGCCCAGAGTCCTTTCTTAAGCCTCCGTTAAGATTTGCTACAGATTTGGACTGCTTTCTCTACTACCAGTAAGACCTCTAGACAAGTGTAGAAAATGAATCTTTGGTAGATTAAAAGCTACCTGAACCTTTTCTCCCCTCCTAGGCATGGTCTTCATCATTTATGTGTGTGGGGGAGAAAAATGCCTTTACTGATAGGTTGTGGACTTTGGAACGCTGACAGTGGACTTATCGAGTGCTATATGGTGATTTTGGGATGTTTAACCAGCTTGAGCTTTATTTCGACTCTTGCTCTCTGCTAGTGGGTTAGAAACTCCCCTTAAACTTTTCTCCAACTCATTGGGAGTTCATTTGAGAATCCCTTGTAGTTGACCCCTCCTCCTTCCAGAAAGTCAGACTAAGGCAAATTGCAAAAACTCTTTTGTCTTGCACTAGGGAAAATAGGAATCGAATCGGTAACTTGCATTTGTGTTTTTACATGCTAACTAGAATATGGGACTGTTTTGGTCAGCCTTTCTCTTCCTGCATGCATGCACATAAGTTGATAAAGGTGCCTTTACTATGTAGATGGTGGCTGCTAGGAGGATGTAAATACTTAGTGGATGAACCTTAAAGGAGTAGCCTTGTCTTGCTAATAAAAGTTGCCGAAATGACTGCATAGACAACAGAAATTTCACAGATTTTTCTCTACCCTAGGGCCCAGGGCAGAATCTCTGATTTACCATCTCTGGAGGTGATCTCTTTTGCAGGAAAAGTGCCCTAATTTGATTGCTGACCTATGTTGCTACTGCTAGCAATACTTCCTTCTCTAAACATGCTTGTTATATCTCAAGTCAATTGGAGCTTGCACTTTAAGAGTACCTACTGGAGTAAGGATATGAGTTCCCTGAGGAAGATAAGATCAATTGTGCGCTGGTAAAGGGTAGATAGTCCAGTACAATTTTATTTTCTGGTTCTCTCTCTAGACTGTAGCTACCTACTCTGGAGTGGTATAAACCTTGGGGGATGCCCTGGGGATGCCGTAGGGGGCACAGGAACCAAGCAGAGATTTATGGGATGCCATATTTGTTTCTCTTGTTTCAAATTGGGACTCTGTATCTGAACCTCTTACTGCTTTGGAATATATTAAGGAGCAATTTAGTATTTCTCTACACCTGCATGTGGTGTGCCTACTTCCTAAAGCCAAGTACACAGAGGAAACTGTGATGCTATCTCACAATTAGAATTATACTGTAAAAGAGAGAAAATGGTCAAAATCATCTTATGTTGAGATTTTCTTCACACTAAGAAGTAATTCTTACTTGTGTTGAAATGTAAATATGGGACATAGAAAAATGCAAGACACCTCACCCTTAAGGCATTCAGTACCTCTGAGCCTGAGGCTACTCCTCACCCTTTAGAACCCTAAGACAAAGTTTCCAAGACAACTTTAAGCCTTGACCACCAGATGCTGAGGGTGGAATTTCTAGGCCAGGCATAATTCATCTCCATGAGGCTATACTCATCCTTAGCTAAGTTGTTCAGGTCCCCCAAAGACAATATCCCTTGCAGGAATTAAGTGGCAAATATGGGACTACCTGTGTTCATGTGTCTTTTTCTCTCAGTGATCTAAGACAGACGAAATGAGACCCAAGAAAGTTTTCAGATGATCCTGATATGTATATTAAGGTCTTTGAAAAACCTACTCATGGGCCAGGGATTTAGCTTAGTGGTTTCATCACCTGCTGTGCAAGCGCAAGGACCGGAGTTCAATTCCCGGTACCAAAAAAAAAAAAAAAAGAGTAATGAAAAACTTACTCAGACCTATGGACTAGATTAGAAATATGTAATGTTGCTCTTAAATAAAACATTGATTCTTTTTTTTTTTTTTTTGCTTAAATTCTTTTATTGGCACCTTTTAGGTATACAATGTTTACATTTATCATTGTGTGCTTGAACCTGTACATGATGTATCTTGGTTCTTATTTTTTCCCCATTCCCTATGCTCCCTTCACCCCCTCCACCCTTCCCTATTTCAAACATTGATTTCTAATGTGAGACAAGTAGCATTACAAGCTGCTACTACATATAGAGACAAATATTATCTTAATTTTGGAAGCTCAAAAGAACAGACAGCCAAGGGAATAAGTGGTTCCTACTGGAACACAAGCAGTTCCTATACAAGGCCCCCTCTGGCCTGCCAATCAGATAGGAGATTAAAATAGAAGACATTTTCAGGCATGTATTCTTTAAGACTGAAACCAGGAAAGGCAAACATTAAATCTCATAGTTCCATGTCCAGCATCCTGGGAAAATTGTGGTGAGATGTGAACTCCAATGAGCTTTGATCGTCCCACTCCTATGGCACACTGGTGGTGGTTGTATCCCTCATGACTTCTGTCTTAGGCTGACTTTGCTCATTCCTTGTGGGTTTCCTCAGACATAACATGTTCTTGTCCTTTCCAACATCCTTCGATTTCTACTGCACTTTCAGTTTCACTCTCACAGCTTCATGCACTGCCCTCTCAGGGATACACTGCCTGGCCTCCCAGGCCTTCTTCTGTAATCTGGGTGGAAGCCTTCCTGAACCTGCAATTCTTGCATCCTACATGCACGTAAAACCAACAACACATATATCCATACATGATGCCAAGGTCTGCCACCAGCTAGAGTAGTAAGTGGCACACTTGAATTGTGGCTGCGGAGACCTTTGAATTCCTGGATGTCTGAGCACTCTGAACTGAATCCTGGGAAATCAATGCCCTGGGCTGCTGCTCTTCTCCAGCAGGTTGCCCTGGGGCTCTCTTCTCAAAGCACTTTTACAACTCTGAGCCTGTGAAGGGTGAGCTCCTGCTGGTTCTTGTGATCCTTTTAGTCTGTCTTTTCTATTGTACTGTTGTAAACTACTTGGCTTTATTTTAATGCTAATCTTTCTAGTAACTAAGCTCTCCTGTGCTCCATCTTTGTGGGGCACAACTTTACCAAAAATTCCTTTCTGGTCAAACTCAAAACATTATAAATCATTCAACTGGGCAATTTGCTCTTAATTCTCAATGTAAAGTTGTATAGAAGCACCCAGTATTCCTCAAGCCATAGCCTGAATGCTTGGCTGCCTGGACATTTCCTTTGCCACATTAATTAGCCTGCCATCCTTAATCTCAGTTCCCCACAAAGTCTCAGGACAAGAGCAAAAGGTAGACACATTTTCTGCCGGGACATAACACATGATTTGGAGTCCAACGCCAGTGGAGTACTTGTTCCCAAGTGAAACTTTCTGAGCTTGGTTTTTATGGGCTATCACCATTCTGGGCTTTTGAGCTCAGAGCAGAATCTCCCTTCAAGCTCAGTTCACAGCATTCTAGGGCTGCTTCTCTTGCTGCCATCTCAAAACCTTTCCAAATTCCTCTGACAAACTATTTCCAAAGGCTTCTGAACTAAAGGATCAAGTGGTCACAGCAATGACAAAAATTCTCTGGTACCAAAATCTATCTTAGTTACTTTCTCATCATTGAAACACAATACTTATCACCCACAAGTCAAAGGAAGAAAGATTTATTTTGCTTCACAGTTTGTAGAGGTTTCAGTCCATAGTCTTGTGGTTCAAAGGCAGGATAGCATAGCAAGGCATGGAAGAGGAGAAGCAGCTCATGACATGGCAGAAAGGAAGCAGAGAGAGCAGGAAGGGAAGAGGGAGTAAGAGATACAGTGGACCCCAAAATTCACAGGGGTTATATTCCTAGAGCACCTGCAAATTGTGAAAAACCATGAGTTTCAAATATGGTCAGAAAATGCCTATAAATGGCTATTTTTATAATTTAAATCCTAAATATGCTATGTCTCCCACAGTTTTATAATTTAATTTCATAAAATACTGTATTAATAACTCATTAGAAAATGCAGGGCATTTTGGTGGCATCTTAGGTATTTTAGAGCTTTAAGAAAAACAGAACTGAGAACACTGGAGATAGCTACATCCAGTACAGCACCCTGTTATGATGTGAGAATGCTGGTGCATCTGCCCCAGATGGGTTACAGGGCAGCAGCCAATCAGCGGCAAAGAGAAATGAATAACGATCATGGATTGGCTACTTGAAACAGCCCCCCCCCCAAAAAAAAACCAATTGCGGAGGATATTTGCAGTTTCCAAAATATTTCTGGTGTTTCCCTGAATAATTATTAGGTTCTAAGGAAAAATCCATGACTGACTGAGGCCATGAACTCTGAACCATGACTTCCTGGGGTATACTGTAAACCTTTGTAGACCATGGCCCCAGTAACCCACTCCTTCTGACCAGATCCCTTCTTCTGACAGCAAGTCACCTATAAACTCATCAGTGGGTTAATCCACTGGTGATTATTGTGCCCCCAAGATCCAGTTACATTCCTAAGGGCCAACCTATGAGTGCATGAGGCTTTTGGGGAGCGCTAGATAGAAACTATAATACTTTCCTTCTTTCTCCCTCCATCTCTTGGTCCCTTTCCCATTTGCAAAAGTTATTCCTCCCATTTACTCCTATTATCTAGCTGTAATTTTACTTGTTGATTTATTTATACTTTACATTTCTCATATAAGAGAAACCACACAATAGTTAAACCATCTATCTGATTTATTTCACTTAACATTATGGTAACAAGGTAAGTCTCTTTTCCTACAAATGGCTTGAATTTATCCTTTTTATAGCACAGTAGTATTCCATTGTGTATAAATACCACCCTTCCTTTAACCATTCATCTGTTGGTGGATATATAGGCCACTTCCAAGATTTAGCTATTATGACTTGTGCTGCTATAAACATGGGTATGCACATAGCACTTGTACTATGACAACTTTAACATTTTTGGGAAGATACCTGGAAGGGGAACAGCTGGGTCAAATGGAATTTTTAGTTTTGATTTCTTGAGAAATCTTCATATTGATTTTCATAATGGTTGTACCAATTTACATTCATCACTGGCATTTGTTATTATTTGATTATATGATGGTAGCTATTCTTTCTGGCATAACATGAAATGTTTGTGTTGTTTTATTTTGCATTTCTCTAATCAGAGATGTTGAACATATTTTAATGTATTTATTGACCATTTGTACTTCTTATTTTGAGAAATTTCTCTTCACTTCAGTTGCCAATTTGTTTGATTGGGTCTTTTATCTTGGGAGGTATAATTGTTTGGAGTTCTTTATATATTCTAGATATTAGTCTTGTGTCCAAGGTGTAGCTGGCAATTTTTTTCTATTTTATAGATTGTTTCTTCACTCTGTTGGTTGTTTTCTTTGCTGTGTAGAAGATTTTTAATTTGATATGATTCCATTTCTTGATACTTGATGATATTACTTGTGCAATTGTGGTTCTGTTCACAAAGTCTTTGACGACCTGCATGTGGCTTAAAGAGATTTACGTATTTTATTTTCCAGTAGATTGTTTCTATTTTTACATTCACATCTATGATCCATTTTATTTTAATTTAGTTCATAGTCATTAATAATGTTCTTCTGGATTTCAGCAGTGCTTGTTGTGACTTTATTTCTAATTCCATGTATGTGAAACTTTTCTTTTTTCTTTTGATAAGTTTGCCTAAGTGTTTGTCTGTCTTATTTATTCTTTTAATGTATAATCTTTTTGAGTCATCAATTATTTATATTGTATATTAATTTCTCCTCTGATCTTTATGATTTCCTTCCTTGTACTAGGTTTGATTTTGGACTGTTCTTGTTTCCTAGTGTCTCAAAGTGTATCATTCAGTTATTTATTTGAGTTTGCTCTGTTTTTCTAATGTGAGCGTTCAAAGCAATAAACTTTCCTCTTGGGACTGCTTTTATTTTGTCTCATAGGTTTGGGGATATCATAATGGAATTATCACTTGATTGTAGGAATTGTCCAATTTCTTTCATGGCCCATTGATTTCTCAGGAGTGTGTTATTTAATGTGCAGTTGTTTGCAAAAATTTATATATTTTCTGCAAATTATTTCTAGTTACAGTGTGCTATGGGCTAATTGTATGCAATCTAATACTTTTGGCCTTTAATTTATATCTAATTCCAATTAGCATCAAGCTGGTCTTCTTAGTGTAACCTAGTAGCTACTGCATGAATTTTTCTTATTTTCTTATCATTTTTAAGGTTTATCTGAGTATATCATCATGTGCTTCTATCGTGTCCTCAATTTCTAAAACCGTGTCTTCACACTGGTCATTTCTGCTGTTTATGTATTGAATAAAATATCTCCAGGGGCCGGGGATTTAGCTCGGTGGTTCCACCACCTGCCTCTTGAGCACAAGGTCCCAAGTTCAATCCCTGGTACAAAAAACCCCATATATATATATATATATATCCAGGACTTCTGATTGGTACCTTTTCACGGAGCCTATTTCTTTGTTAAATTTGTCATTTATGTTTTGAACTGCTTTGGACAGCTCTTTCAATTTTTTATTTGTTTTTCCCATATCCACATTTGTCAGTTTGATAGTTTCACTATGTTTTGTGTTGTGTCATCTTTGAGCTTGCTAAGTTTCTTTGCTTCCCAGCTATCTGACATTCTTTTCCCTCTACATTGGTACCCCTTAGATCTGTTTTGGTAGATTTGGGAGTCATTGGAACAATTTTGTGACTGGCTTTTTTCATGTTTGTGTGTGTGTGTGTGTGTGAGTGTGTGTGTGTGTGTGTGTGTGTGTGTGTGTTGAGGTCAAATACATTGAATAGAATTAGTTGTTGATATGAAGTTCTCTTTATTTAGGTTCTGTTCTCCAGTGAGTGTATTTGTGAAAGGGGACTTTTTCTACTTCAATCTATTCATTTTAATTGTTTCGGACCTTGTCACTGTGTGGTAAAGATATAATTTTTAGTGGTTATAATAGTGTCAACAAATTCAACCATACATCAATCATAAATATTAAAACTTGTTTTGATAATTTCATCCTTTTGTCAATACCTCTTACAGACTATATTTATTCTACTATTTGTCATTCATCCAGGATGTGGAAGAAGGGAACAAGGTGAGAGAAATGGTGAAAGGGAAGGGGTTATGTCAGTGGAAATAGAGGGAGGTAAGAGAAATGTCAATGTGTAAAAAATAGGAGACTAGACTTGATTGGAATTATTTTTATATCTGGGGTAAAGGGCTAGTGTTGAGAGAGTTTGAGAGAGTATTTGTGTAGGTAGGAGAATGTATGAAGATGGGTGGAAGTATATTTAGAGATTGAGTGAAGCTGTGAGTTTGTCAGAACCTGTTAATATATTTGTAGATAGCTTTGTTTAGATCTTCTAAACCCAATTTTGTCATGGATTACCTTGAATTTCCTTGAATGGTACTGTTTAAGTTATAGCACTTTTACATTCTTATTCTCTAATGCACTTATATGGGCCCTGGTTATGTTTATGCCATTAAATAGGAGAAAAGGAGGAAGGAGAAGGCAAAAGAGGAGATAATGAGGAAGAGAGGACGAAAAAGAATAGGGAGGAAAAAGAGTAAAAAGTATAAAAGAGAAAAAGCACTAAAAGAAGGAGCAGGTCAAAGGGGAAAATCTTGATGAATTAAGTGTAATAACAAAACAATACCAACAAAGAAGCAAGGCCCAGTAGAAAAGAAAAAAAAAATTAAACACAAGTCAAACAAAGCAAAAAAATAATAACTACGTAAAACAGATTAAAAATAAAAACCTTCACTCAGTTGTTATAGCATTAACCCAGAAGCCTACACAGATCCCCCTACCCTGGAGTCCCAATCTGATCATGAGCAGCAAAAGTGTTTCCCCTGTGCATTAGTCTATTTCCTACAGGAATCCCTCTGAATATGTGCCCTGGTTGCAAACTGCACTCTGGGTGTGACCCAGTGCAGGCCTCTGTAGATATGATTACCTTAATCTAGTTGAGAGGTAAACATCACTGTTGTGTCTGTGTTTTCCCTCCAAAGGCCTTTCTTGCCTAATACATTGCCAAAAAGCCATCAGCCCAGGTGCCATTCACTCACTGTCTTTCTGCCCATAGATGTGCAGCCTTGCCCACAGAACCTAGTGTGGAGGCCTAGCAGAGGGCCCTTTTTGCCACTGCAGGGCAGTGGGAAGGACCTCTCACTCTCTCAGGTGTTTCAGGAAATAATGGGAGAGTGCCCGCTCTGTTCTGGCTCTGCGGAATCATCCTCTGATCTGGGCACTAATGTCTCTCCTCTCATAGATCTTCTCTCCTCCACTCTCTGCTCCTTGTACTTGTCCTAGACCTGGTTTTCACTGCCTTCTGCAGTACCCAGCTAGCACTCCATGGGAGCCTGACAGAAACTGTGGGTAGGGTGCTGAATGTCCCACAAATACAGCACTCTGTTGTACGTGGGAGGAATGGGCAACTTCCACTTTTCTCTGTGGGGCAGCCTCCTCTCTCCCCACATTCCAGATGCTTGCAGGATTATTGTTTATAAGACGCAGGTGTCTGGCACTTTGTTCTGCCCTGTTTATCTGCTTTAAGCTTCTCTGAATCCTCAGATTGCTTGTTTCCGTCATTGTGCCCGGTAGGGAGGTTCAAGTAATTTGAGTCTATTCTATCAGCCAAGCCATCACTGAAGGGCTAGGCCCCTTCCTTACTCTAATCCTCCCCAGAGTGTGTGTATGCTGGGTTGGGGTGCCATGATCCAGAAGCCATCAGTTTTCCCCTCACAAACTCCCTGTACCCTGGATTCTAATCCAGCTAGATTTTCTTTTCACATATCCTCCTATAATAGCCTGCCTCAGGGTAGCTGCTTTTCTTCAGTGCCAATGCAGAGTCACTCTGTGCTGTCACCCACTAGTGGGCCATCTCTTTATTCTCCTCTTTACTTCTATGAATTAGACTTCTTTAGAGTTCCCTCTAGGAGCTATACAGTATTTATATTTCTGTGCCTGGCTCACTTGATGTGGCATAATATTCTTCATATTCCTCCACGATGTTGCAAAGGACAGAATTTCCTTTCTTTTTTAAAGCTGAGTAGTATTTCACAGTGCATATAGACCAAATTTTCCTTATGTATTCATTCACTGATGCAATAAACATGGTGGTGTAGATATCCATTTGGCGTATTGATTTCAATTCCTTTGGATATAAACTCAAAAATGGGATTAGTGGATCATATGGTAGTTCTATTTTATTTTCTCAGGAATCACTATACTACTTTTCATAATGGTTGTACTAACTTACATTCCCACCAACAACATACAAGGATTTGCTTTTCTGTACATCCATGCCAGCCCTTGTTATCTTTTGTCTTTTTCATATTAGTCATATTTGCTGGAGGGAGTCGATATTTCACCGTGGTTTAAATTTGATTTGTCCTTATGATTAGTAATACTGAACATTTATTTCATGTGGCAGGTGGCCATTTCTGTGTTTTCTCTTGGGAAATGTTTGTTCAAATCTTTTATCCACTTTTTAACTGGGTTGTTTCCTTGCTATTAAGTTATTTCAGTTCCTTATTATTGTTATCTTCTTATGTGGCTTGTAAATATTTTCTCTCATTCTATTTGTTGTCTCTTCACATTGTGAATTGGTACTATTCTACACAGAAGCTTTTCTGATTGATAAAGTCTCATCTGTCTAGTTTCACTTTTTTGCTTTCAGTGTCATATCCAAGGAAAATCAATGTCCAGACTAATGCTGTAAAGCTTATCCTCTGTATTTTCATCAGCAGTTTTATAGTGTCAATTCTTATGTTTAATGTATTTTAAGTTATTTTTAAAAAATTATTTTATTGGTACATTTTAGGTATACAATACATTTACATTTATCATTAGGTGCTTGTACCTGTACATGATGTATCTTGGTTCTTATTTTTTCCCCATTACCTGTGTGTCCTTCACCCCCTCCACCCTTCCCTATTTACATAGATTTCATTTCAATTTTTTTTTCTTTTCTCATAATTTTTCCTTTCCCTTTGCCTCCCACCACCCCTACACCTTTGGACCTTTTCTTACTATTTCAAATTATCAATTATTCATTTTTATCATTTTAATCCTTATTTACACTTTCAATTTCTCACACTAGAGAAACTATTCGGTATTTATATATGTGTGTCCTATTTATTTTTATAAGTGATCTGACATAAGGATCCAATTTAATTCTTCCATACTTTTTATTAAAGAGACTGTCCTCTCCTCTCCCCCATTATGTGTTCAATTGATGGCTGCCTGCCTGGCAAGCACAAGGTCCTGAGTTTGATCCTTAGTACCAAAACGAAAATAAAAACAAACACAAAAACAAAAACAAAAGAATCAACTGACCCTAAAAATGTGGGTTTATTTCTGTCCCTTCTACCCTGTTTCATTGATCAATATGTCTGTTTTTCAGCTAGTATCATATTGCTTTGATTATAGTCACTTTAAAATATATTTTGAAAACTGGAAGTATGATATATCTGGGGTTTTTTTCCTCTCAAGGTTATATTGGCTATACAGACTTTTGTATTTCCATGCAAATTTTTAAAACATTTTCAATGCTTTTATTAGTACATGTTTGCAGTACATAATGATTACACTCATCATGGATAGTTGGTACATGTAGATAACACATCTTAATTCTTTTTATTTCCCCTTCTCTCCTCCCTCCTTACATCTCTAGACATTTTTTGCTATATTGTGAAAAATGCTATTAAAATTTTGATAGGAATTTGAATATGTATATTGTTTTGCATAGTATGGACATTTTAACTATATTAATTCTTCAAATTTATGAACACAATTAAAAAATTGAAAGCTTTTCCTTTAAGATCTAGAACATGACAAAGATGTCTGCTCTTATCATGTTTTTCCAATACAGTACAGGGAGACTATGACAGAGAAGTTAGGCAAGAGAAAGAAACTAAATGTATCCTAACAAAAAGGGAAGAAATCAAATTGTGTTTGTTTGCTGACAATATGATTCTATGTATAGAAAAATGTAAAGGTTTCTTCAAAAAAGTGCTAGAGCTTATAAATGATTTCAGTAAAGTTGCAGAATACAAGAATCAATATAAAAACCAGTAGACTTTGTATATACTAATAATGTTTGTAAATAGGGAAGGGTGGAGGGGGTGAATGGGAGGGCAGGGGAATGGGGAAAAATAAGAACCAAGATACATCATGTAAAGGTACAAGATCCCAATGATGAATGTAACTGCATTGTATACCTAAAATGTACCAATAACTTCATGGAAACAAACAAACAAGCAAACAAAAAACCAAAAAGGAAATTAAGAAAATAACTTTAGGTATAGTAGCAAAAGCACCAAAAACCAAAAACAAACAAACAAACAAACAAACAGAAACTTAGTTGTGAGTTTATCCAAGGTGGTGAAAAAATCTGTACCATGGAAAGTATAAAACACTGATGAAAGAAATTGAAGAAGACTTGAATAAATAGAAAGCTATCTTGCACTCATGGATTTACAGATACTTTTTAATTTGAAAGTTACACATTTATTTTTATGTGTGGCAAAATATAACTAACACAGACTACTTCCAATTTCTTGGGTATTATGGCTTAGGAGAAAGAAATATTTATTTAAGTAGAAAATGTGGGGCAATTTAGAGAACAGAGCTGTGTAAACAATAATAAAGGCGATGTGTAGATTTCAAACCAACACTGATTAAGAGAGATGAAGAAGGACACTATATCCTTGTAAAGGGAAGAATCCAAGAGGAAGAGATGACAATCATAAATATCTATGCACCAAACACTAGTGCACCCAACTATATAAA
>NW_004624808.1:1391106-1404049 GCF_000247695.1 Heterocephalus glaber
TTTTGTTGCCAGTTCAGTGGGTCGAGGTGGTTGAGTATCAGAGTGTTCCATCTCATTTCCCTTTGGGGTTGCTGTAGGTGATCTGGAAGTCTGGTTTTGAGACTTATTTACGTGTTTTCTCATTTTGACTGGGGCAGAGGGCTGTTAGCACCTGCTCGGATTTCCTCCTCTGATCTGGGAGAGGTGGGACAGGGGCGGGAGCTGCGGTAGTGATGGTGGTCTAAAAGCCCTTTCCTGTGCGCTGGGAGCAGCTGGAGGGATGGTGGCCAGGAAGCCCCTTCCTCTGGACCATTAGCAGTGGGACGGCAGCTCAGAAGCCCCTAACTCTGGGCCGGGAGTGGCAGGATGTATCTAATTTTTCTATCTTATGATATCAACTCACCTGGCTGGGATTTTATGAACTAGATGACTTTTTGATTCTCATAAACATGACATTTTAATGAATAGAATAACATGAAAATATGTATCTGTGCCAACATATCTGAAATATTTTCTATCAAACTGTGACCTTTTCTATTTGAGGTAATAATTGAGTTGCTTTTCTTTGTGTTCATAAAACACACAGAGAATTTCAAATGATATAATCTGTAATGTAAAAGTATGCTTAGTAAAATTGTTTAAACCCAGATGTTTATTCAGAGATGGAAACAGCTAGATATAGCTGCTATCTAAAAAAGCTTACCTTTCAGATGAGTGGGGCCACATGACAGATCCAATGTGTTCCTAAGGAAGAACATAGAGAAGAATCAGAGGAGATCCCAGACGGGTGAGATTATAGTTCACAGGATGTTTTGAGAGCATTTGCTTTATTTCTTTGAAGTGAAAAATAAATACTAAAGATTCCAAAATGGTGTGCATATGATCCGCGAGGATATTCTCAGAAGTGCTCTTTTATTCCGTTCTCTAAAAGTCTGAATATATCTAATTCAGGCTCCTTCTGCATCTCATATTTCTCCCACTGTGGTACAAGTACTTGTGAAAGCATGAGAAACAGGAGTACTATGTTGTCTATTCCCTCCTTCTTATCTCAGCATACACAGAAGAAAGATACAAAGGGACTTAATAGTCCTTTAATAGAAATCAACTTTAAGAGAAAGTCCAAAGGGGTAAAATAAACCCAATTTTTTCCCCTTAAATGGGATAATAATTCTTTCTTTCCTGCTTGGCATATTCTTCCTCCTATATTAGAAGCAAGCTCAAGTAGCTTGCACTGTGAAAGACTCACTAAATTCTCTAGTCATAAACATTTCTAGGATGCCATTGACCTTCTACTGTCAGATAGCATGTGAAGCAGTTGTGAGCAGACATGACCTTTACCCTCAGAGATGTAGCAGTCTAGAAGGGAAGATAGACACATGCACTAAAGCACCAATATTTTACTGGAATGCTGTTCTAATGGAGATATCTACAGACATGCAATAATGAAAATATTCCCCGGTCTGCCTGGAAAAAAAATCCTGAAGAGGTGATCAAGCTAAGTGTTGTTGATGTCATTTAAGAAAACAAAGACAATTAAAAAAGACTTCAGAAGATATCTCAAGGACTCCAAGAAGAAGGAACTGACACCAGCATTTGAAATGCCGACAGGATTTCTGCTTTCTGTCTATCACCATCTCATGCTGCATGACTTTCTCTGTCTCTCTCTCTCTCTTTCTTTTTAAAACAGCTGCCAATACTTTAAAATTTTCATATGAAAATGGCCTCTTCACTGGACATATTACAGTTCTCACTTCACTAGAGAGTGCTTTCTGGAAAAGAGAATGTGATTGACCCAATTTGAGTCACTGTCTACCCCTAATGTCTATTCCATAACAAAGGGTCAGGGTTATATGCCAGAAACATAAGTACTGATCACAAAGCCCTGGATAATGACAGAAGTTCCCCATCCGCAGTAGCTGGGCAGATACCAATAAGAATTCATTGCACAAGCATAAATAATGAATGTGCAATATGACTGAAACCTAAGCATGAAGTGGAGAGAGAGGCAGAAGAAGTATAACAGGCAGAAACAAAATTTTAAGGGCTGTGCAATTGTACTTTATCATATAAGGTAAGTCATTGAAGAAGGACAAGCAGTAAGATGATAAAACTTCACACAAAACAATATTGGTTGAGGAAAAGTAACTGCAGAAAAGAGCATTTGGAGAATATTTTTGTATATTATGTAACTATTGAACAGAATGATACAGTAATTATATTGTATTCACTGATATTGTATATGGTATTATATACATTTATTAGATATTATATTGTAACCTATTGCATATTGTTAGTACTGTACTACTTGTGAGTTGAAGTACTTCCTGGTAACACAACTGGGTAAACTATATAAAGGGCTAGGATTACTTGAGTACTGATCATATGCTAGCTTTCTCCCAACTGAGGAATGATCTAATATTCTATAATAAGAGTATTTTTTACTTTGTCCTTGAGGCACATAAACAGTACATAGCTTGCTTATGATAACACACAGAGACGAGTCATTCTGAATGCACTTTGTGCTCTTACATACTATGATTTATGGCTTTTCCGTGCAACTACTTACATATGCTGTTCAAGGACAATAGTTATCTTTATTATCAGACTTATTACTTTATACTGCTTGTCTGTCTTCTCCTGTCCCCTGTGAACTCCTCAAGGTTTAAGGATGGAGTCTTTCTCATTTCTGCCCCTAATGCCTAACATAACAGTAAGCATTTTGTAGTCTTGTCAAGATTTCTGGTTTTAGTCTTTCCCAGGCCTCTGTGAATTTAGGTGTGGTCATGGAATTTTCTTTGGCCAATGAAAGGTGAGCAGAAGGGATCTGTCTCATTTTTATGTGAAACCATTTAATGGTCAAAATGTGATTCGCTTTATTCTATTTCTTTGTTGGGAAAAGCCTGAAGTCTTGTGTTTTTATGGAATGATTATAAGACTGTGGAGCTCTGTCATCCTGGTACTGTACAAATACCTGGGGGGAGAAATGAGTTTTTATTGAGTTAAGCCACTAAGTTTTGGCAGTTTTCTCTTACTGCAGCATAACCTAGCTTATTCTCTCTGGTACAGTGAGTAATAGTTGAGTAATAATCAATATCACTAGTTATGCCTAGTTTCCATTCCCCGTATCAGTGCTGTTTATACAAATACCAGAATCTCTTCTGGAAGAGGTAACTTTACAAACAGTGTTGATGAGAAATTGGGAGCAATACTATTTATTTATAATCAGCAGAAGTAGAAACTGTATTTTCTTTTTACCAACATTCATAATACTAACTCTAATAATCTGAATTTGTGAAGGTCCTCATATATCAGACAACTAGTTAATTGCTAGGCACTGTCCCAGATCCTGGGTATATATCAGTGGACAAAATATTTTTAATATGTGCTCTTCTAGAGTTTACATTCAAGCCGAGGAGACAAACAAAATGAATATTCTACACAGTACATTAGAAATTGTTAGATGTCTTGAAGAAAAGTAAAAGAGTTGATGAGGACAGCAGAACTGAAGAGGATAGTGAGATTAAAGGGTTACATTTTTAAGTAGGGTTCATTGAGAAGAAGATGAAAGAGGGCCATGAAGGTATCAAAAGGGAGGTTTCAGGAAGAATTGAAGCAAGTGAGAGTTGCCCGACAGAGCAGTCTCTTTGGTGCTCATTGTTGCAACGAACACATAACATGAGATCTATCTTCTTAACAAATTTTTAAGTACGCAATTGAATATTCTGGAGAATGTTGCCCAACTCTATAGGATTTTATCATGTAACTGGTGTTGTAACTGTATAGTCAGAAGCCATTCTACTGTTCTATCAAATCAGTTGCTTCAGGATGGTGGGGAACATGTTAAGACCAGTGAACCTCATGTGTCTGGGCTCATTGCCACACTTTTTTTTTTTTTTTTGCTATGAAATGAGTTCCTTGATGAAAAGCAGTGCTATGTAGAATATCATGATGGTGAATAAGATATTCTGTACATCCCAGGATGGTAGTTCCGGCTAGAGAGTTATATTCAGGAAAGGCAAAACCATATCTATAGTAAGCATTTAAGAATAAAACTCTGACCTTTCCATGGTGGGCTTGCAGTTCAATGTAATCAACTCTTCACCATGTAGCTGATGATCACCATGGTAAATGATTATCAAGGACTTGGTGTTGATCACTGTTGCTGACAGATTGGGCCCTTAGAATTGGCCATGGTAAGTTTGGCCCCAAAGAGTGAAAATCATCCTTCACCCATGCATAACCTCCATCCCTGCCACCATGGCCGTTTGTTCATCGGCTCACTGGGTGATGAAGAGCTGGCTGAGGAAAGATGTCAACTGCTATCCACAGAATGAGTCAGCCTATTTATTTGATTGTTAAAATCTTCCTCTGCTGAGATCACTCTTTGTTGAGGTTACAAAAGGCTCACAAGTATCTGTTTTTGACTGTTCAGGGAGACCTGTTGACATACCTCTTCCCTTAAATTCTTTTGTTTTCAATTTCCTAGCCGTGTTAATTCCAAACAAAGTGAACAACTTAATGCACTGCTCTAAGTTGTGCCCACTGGAAGAATATCCCTTCCCACCATCCTTCAAGGACGTCCCAGGGAAAGGC
This sequence comes from Heterocephalus glaber, assembly GCF_000247695.1. The sequence continues at coordinate 1,395,679 of NW_004624808.1, forward strand.
TGTAATGTTGGATCTGACCACGGTGGGGTGATGTCTTTTATTCTCGTGTTGTATGATCACAGGGATCTCCCCATGAGGCTACAGGTGGAGGCTGAAACAGCAGTACACAGCAGAAGTGGGGATCGCTGCCATCTGGGCAACTTCTTCATGTAACCTATTTGTGCTTCAGGAAATACTTGGTGCTGTTTCATATATATCACTTTCATTTGAATACAGAGTGCTATTGTGTACTCCAACTTTCTGGTGTTGTGGGTCAGAGAAGTCCCAGTTCACCATTTGTACGGTGACTTGGTAGCCCGTGTATAATATTCAGTCTCTACTAAGGCCCAGCAGCAGGCTAAGAATGATTTCTCCAAAGGAAAATAGTTATCCACACAGGATGGCAGGGCTTTGCTCCAAAATCCTGAGGGACTTCATTGTGAGTCACCTATAAAGGCCTGCCTAAGGCTTGGGACAGCGTCATTAACTGCCTCCGACATCAGGAACTATTGAATCTGCTGGATCATATAGCTTAAGTGGTGGGGAAACTGGTAGAAAATGGAGAGTGGGAGGTTTTGAGATCATTGCTATGAATTAAGGGAAACCAAGATGACCTGGACGACAAACTTTCACTGCACAGTTGAGTGAATTTACTCAATTACAGTTCATAGCCACTCGCCTAGTTCAAAGTCATGCCATCTTCCAAAATGTGTCCTTCCATGGAACTTTAAAATGTATTCATCATTGCCTGTTGCCTAAGAAGAGTGCCTTTCAAACTTCCTTCATTCAAATCCCTCTAACTATAGAAGAGACTGATGGGGCTGAGCCTTAAGCAAGTCAATGCAACCATGAAAAGTTTAAAAAATCTCCTATTTTACTTTTAAAATGTATGAAAATTTTACATCACTGTTCATTTTTATATATCGTTATTTAGTCTAACATAGCAATGAAGTTTTCCAGGAAATACTCAAGGGATATTGATTTTTAGGAAATGTGTCCTATCGATTATTTAACATACATCTTAAATAATCAGAAAATTGTGCCGGACTCTATTCTCTCATAAAAATGATTTAATGTTATTTTTAATGTGCTTTTATGGACACCTAACTAGGAAAAATCCATATGAAAAAGTGCCATTTTCTTTTACCAAAGTATAGTCACAAATAGTATCTAAAATAGTACAGAATATCCTTTATGCAAGGAGCTATGCAATTCATTTTATCAGGTTTTTACCGTGGTTTTGAGGCCCCCCCCCCACAAATGTCTGTATATTTCAGAAGAGGAAAATATTGGCACAGTGGTTCTCAATCTGGTTCCTGGACCAGCAGCATCAGCAACATTTGGGAACTTGTTAGAAATGCAAATTCTCAGACCTTACCCCAGACATACTGCTTCAGAAACTCTGGGGATTGAGACACAGCATCTGTGTTTTAACAAGCCCTTCAGGGGATTTTTGAAATTTGCTAAAGTTTAAGAACCACGACTAGAACAGATGCCTCAGGTTCTTGGAAAAATGATGGCAAGTGGGCACAGTTGGCATCTTGTCCAATGGACCCCCTTTAAAAAGTATCCTTTTTTGCATTCCTTCCTCTGCTGTCCTGTGTCCTTGTGTTCACGTTTCCCCATTCCATCTCCACTATCTCATACTGTCCTCTCTTTTGCCCTGGCCTCCTGTTTCCTGCAACACATCAGTCTTCTCACTGCATTAGAGAGTTACACTAGCTGCTCCCTCTTCTTGCTATATTCTTCATCATGTCTTTGAAGCAAGTGGTGTTATCTCATCTTTCAGATTTCAGCTTACATGACACCTGCTCAGAAACACCATCTGTAAGCAGCTAATTTCAAATAGCCAGTCAGTCTCTGTGTAATGTCATCTAGGTTATTTCTCTTCATAGCCTTTTTCACCATCTTCCACACTATAAATTTGTTTGTTTATTGTCTTTCTTCCCTACTGGAGTGAAACCTGTATGAGGATCGGGATTTTGTCTATTTTATTTATGCTATCTATGCTATCTCTATCTAGAATATTTCTTAGCACATAGTAAGGGCTCAGGAAATGTTTGTTAAATGAATGCTTAATTACTTAATTACTTCAATAAAATATAACTACAAGATAGGAGACTAGATATTGATAAAGAAAATTTAAATGGCTTGGATAATTATACTTCACAAATTTATATCCAGATGTGAATGTGACCTGTGATTCTAGATCCTTTCAGTTGATCTCAATACTTCTTTCTGCACATAGATTTAAGATATGGCCAGGATTATTTGATTTTTAGGTAATATACAAACCAGAGTACTCATTCTGATGCACAACTAAGGAAAAACTGCCATGTTCTGAAACAGTAGAAAAAACTTGTTGTATTGGACTTATTGAGAGATAACACATAGGTCTCTGAGAACACACCATTTTAAAAGATATGAAAATATAATTTTGACTACTTGATTTTTGCATTAGACTTATGTATATTGTGACTTTATTCTTAAGATGTGACTTCCATATTAACTAGGCTCTATGATTCTTTCATATAACCTAAAAATTACATTTTTACAATTCCTCTCTTTCTTTTTTTCCTTAATTTTCTTCCTTCATCAAAAACCCGAGGCGAATGATTTTCACAAAGTTAGAGGATAAAAAACCAGCACACAAAAATCAGTTACATGTCTATACACTACCAGTGACCAATCTGAAAAGGAAATGAAGACAATGCATTTGTAATGGCATCAAAAAGAATAAAATATTTAGAAATGAACTTAAACAATGAAGTAAAAGACTTGAACACTTAAACCTAGTGAACACTGTTAAAGAAATGACATGATTCAAATACATAGAGAGCTTCCATATTCATCAATTGCAAAAGTTAACACTGTGCAAATGTCCAACTACACAAAGGGGTCAACAGATTTGGTGCAATCCCTAATAAAATCTCAGTGGAAATCTTTTACAGATATAGAAAAAATTCCTGAAATTCATATAGAATCTCAAGAGATTAAAAATAGAAAAACAATATTGAGAAAATATTGAAGGGCCACACTTCTTGATTTGAAAACGTATTACAAAGCCACAGTAATCAAGATGTTTTCCTACTAGTATAAAAAGTCATACAAACCAATGGAATAGAGAACCCGGAAATTGGCCCTTACATTATGGCCAGATGATCTTCCACAAGAGTGCTGTTTGACTTGCTTTTCTTGTTGCTGAGACAAAATACATGACACTCAAAGTTAAAAGAGGAAAGGTTTATTTAGCTCACAGTTTGTAGAGATTTCAGTCAATAATTGGCTGGCTCCAAGGCAAGGTGGCTCATGGCAGGCATTCATGGCAGCAGAAAACAGCAAAAACATCTTTTACCTTAACAGCATCTTTCTGCCCCTTTTATCTTATCCAGATTACTTAGGGTAGTTAGCACTTACACCCTTAATCCTAGTGCCCTTGAGCCTAGCACTGCAAAATGAATCAATCACATACTCTAAATTCAGCCCACTCTGAAAAAGCCCCACTTATGACTGCACGAGACTTTGCGGGGACATCTAGACACAGTCATAACAAGTGCCAAGACTATAAATGGGAAAATGATAGTCTGTTCAACAGATGGCATTAGGACAATAGGATATCCACATGCAAAAATGAAGTTTGTCCATAGCTTACATCATCTATAGTAATTAACTAAAAATGGATTAAAAATCTTAATGTAAAACCTAAGACTAACACTCCTGTGATAAAAGTTAGAAGTGCAAAGTTCACATGTGGTATTGGACAATAGGATGACAATAGATAACAACTGTGTACTATTATATTTCAAGGAGCTAGAATAAAAGATTTTAAATGTTTCTGTCATACAGAAATGATAAAAGTGTGAGGAGCTAAGTATATTGAATCTGATTTAAACATTACATAATGTACATATGCATTGAAACATCACATGGTACCCCATTAAGATTAGCAATTTTTATATTGTTGTGTATGAGTTTAAGCGTTTAATTAAAAACTTAAGGAAATACTTCAAGACATTGTATTTGACGTTGATTTCTTAGACATTACACCAAAATTACAAGCAATGAAAGCCAAAATAAACAAATGTGACTAATCATACTAAAAAACTGGGCAGCGGCGAGAACAGTAAACATCACACACAGACAACCCACTGAATGGGAAAAAGTATTTTCAAGTCATATATCTGAAAAGGGGGGTAAGAATAAGAACATGCAAGAAATTCCTTCAATTTATGAAAAAAATAACCTGGTTAAAACTTGCCAAGGGACTTGAATAGCAGAGACAATTCCCCAAGGAAAATATACAAGTGTCTGATAAGCATATGAAAATATGCTTAACATCACCAGCCATAAGAAAGACGCAAATCAAAAGCAGAATGAGATAAGACCTCATACCCAGTATAATTGCCACTGTCAAGAGAACAAAAAATAAGTATTGGTGATTTTAGTTTAGAACATGATGAGAAATATAGATTTAGATTGAATCTTCTGCAAGTAGCCAGTTTTCCCAGTACCATTTCTTAAAGAGGGTATTTTTCTTCCAGCATAGGTTTTTGGCCCCTTCGTCAAAAATCAGATAGCTGACTGTGTCTGGAATTACTTCTGCAGCCTCTATTCTGTTGCAGGGATACACATATCCAGTGTTGTGCCTGTATCATGATGGTTTTTTTTTTTTTTTTTTGATCACTGTGATTAGGATACAAAGTGAAGTCTGGGATTGTGGTGGATCCTGCTTTGTTCTTGTTGCCCAGGATTGCTTTTGCTATTCTGGATTTCTCCTGGTTCCAAGTGAATTTTAAGGTGGTTTGCTTGAGTTCTGTGAGGAATGCTATTAGTGTTTGATTGGGATTGTGTTAAATCTGTATATTAGTTTTGGAAGAACAGGGGATATCTTTCCATTTTCTGCTGTCTTTTTTGATCTTCTTTTTCACAGTACTGTAGTTTTCTTTGTAGAGGTCTTCCACTTCCTTAGGTTAATTATTAAGGATTTAACTTCTCTTGATGTTATTGTGAATGGTATCGCTTGCCCAATTTCTTTTTCAGTGTGAAGAAACCTTAGTAATTTATGTGTGTTGATTTTTGTATCCTACTATGCTAGTGAATTAATTTATTAAGTCTAGTTTTTGTTGGAATTTTTCTGGCCATCATGTCATTTGCAAATAATGAGATTTTGACTTCTTTCTTTCCTATACATATTCCTTTAATTTCTTTCTCTTGCCTAATTGCTCTGGGTGATGTTTCAAGTAGTGATAGGGGACATCTATGCCTTGTTTCTTATGTCACAGGGAAAGCTAATGGATCAATGATCTAAATGTTAAAACAGAAACACTAATCCCCAGTACCAAAAAAAAAAAAAAGAAAAGAAAAAAAGTTCGATCCCTGGTACCAAAAAACCCCCCAAAAACAAAAACAAAAAAAAACAGAAACACTAAATCTGCTGGCAAATAAAATAGGCAAAACTCTTGAGGATATAGTCACAGTCAAAGGCTTTCTGTACAGAATTTCAATTGCACAAAAAATAACACTAAGAATTAACATATGGGATGGGCCAGGGATTTAGCTCAGTGGTTTCGCCGCCTGCTGCGCAAGCCCAAGGACCCGAGTTCAATCCCCGGCAACAACAACAACAAAAAGAACAAACATATGGGATCATATCAAATTATATAGATTCTGCACAGCAAAGGAAATAACCAACAGATTGAAGAGACAACTGACAGAATGCAAAAAAGTTTTGCCAGCTACACTTTGGACAGAGCACTCATATCTAGAATATATAAAGAACTAAAAAGTAACTAATCTCCCTCAAATAATAACCCAATTAAAATGGGCAATTGAATAGACACTGCTCAGAAGAAGTAGTACAAATAGCCAATAAATAAACAAAAATATATTCCACATCTCTGGCCATTAGAGAAATGCAAATTAAAATTACACTGAGATTCCATCTTATTCCAGAAAGAATGACTATCAACAAGAAATCAAATAATAACAAATATTGGTGAGGCTACAGGGAAAAAGGAACACTTTTACATTGTTAGTGGGAATGTAAACTAGTATTACTATTATATAAATCAGTATGGAGATTCCTCAAAAAACTAAAAGTAGAAATTCCATTTGACCCAACTATTCCACTTCTAGGTATCTCATGAAAAAGAGTTAAAGACATCATATTACAGTGATACATGCATACTTGTGTTTATAGCAGCACAATACATAATAGCTAGATCATGGAAGTGGCCTATATGTCCATCAACAGATGAATGGAAAATGGAAGTGTGGCATTTATACACAACAGAATACTACTTACTATGCCATAAAGAAAGATAAACATGAGTCATTTTAAGGAAAATGGATGTTCCTTGAGACCATACTGTTAAATGAAATAAATGAGACACACAAAGTTAAATATTACTGGGTTTCTTTTAAATGAGAAAACCAAAATATAAATAAAGAGCAAAAGAAAAGATAGATAATAGGAAATACAGAGATATATCCTTTGCAAAAGAGAAGTGAATGGAAGGAGGGGCAGTAGGGGAAGGGAAGGGGATGAAAAAAAGAATTAAAATGTATTAAGTACATGTACTAACTTCCATGAGAAATGCAATCATTATATACTTAAACATTTACTGTGTCATACCCACCAGCCACCAGCATACCAGCATGGGCTGAGTGGTCCCGGGCTGACTGGAGCCCTGCTCAGTCCGGGTTGCCACACTGACTTGTGACCAGGAGACAGTGAAGACCCCCCGGGCACGCCCACCAGCCGACCGCATACCAGCGCGGGAGCCAACAACCGCGCCCCCCCTCCCCCCGCCTCTGACCTCCTGGCTGTACGGCTACCTCGTTCTACACTACAGAGGCACAGGGGGGCATAAAGGCCATTGTCCTGATCTGCAGAAATGAAAAACAGAGAGAGGGCCTCTCTTAGGCTGCCTAATGAAAACTGAAGCCCACTAGAAAAATGAAGAGAATCTCTACAATAAAGGAAAATCAGACCACCATACTTGGTAAATTGAGGGATCATCACCTCCTATCAGAACCTGGAGTATCTTTAGGGGAAAGGCAGCTGGAACCTGCAATAGAACCTTGCACAGTTCAACCCTGCAGGAGGACAGGGAGCTCAACTTGGGAGTTGCAGCCAGACAACTGCCTGAATCTCACGGGTCTGCGACTGGCTTACTGAGACTCATTGACTTATATCTGCACACTGCTGCTCACATTGACTACTGTGACAGCAGAGACATACCCTGAAGGAGGCCCTTCATTTTTATCTTTTATTTGTTATTTTCAAAATAACCACTATTTTTGCTCTTATTTTTAATTTTTTTCCTTATTTGCTACTCTTATAAAAATTTTTTCTCTTTTTTCTTTCTTTTCTCTTTTTTTTCTCTCTCTCTCTCTGCCTCACTCCCTTGCTGTCCCACATTGTTCTTCATCACTCTTTGTGTTCCTGTTCTGGCCCTTATTCGTGTTTCTTCTTTATTTTTCTTTTCTTCTCTTTCCTTCTCTCACCTGGGTCCTGTGGCCTAATTGCTAACATTTCCCTATCCTTCTACCTAACTATCCCTCCCTCTCCAACTCCTTGTAACTCCCTATCCGGAAGGGGAAAGTTGCTATATTGAACAGTTTATTCACTATGAACATACGTTGGGTTGGTCCTTGATTTTGATTTAATTCACACAGTTAAACGTAATAAATTAATAACTACCACAAATTGTCATTTTCTAAGAGGTACTTGATGCTATTGTGTTGCTGATTGTATCACTTGGGCTAAGGTGTTGTGATTGATCTAATCAGTTGTCCTTCCTGGTATAATGAAAATGAGATAGCCTCAGAACCATTAGAGATTCAACACCCAAAGTCCAGTTATATCTGGAAGACTGAGAAGCAATAACTCCATAAGGGTTCTAAATACAAGCAACAAAGATACTTACAATAAGCAACTTCAAAGTATCAGCCCAGAAACAAAACCAAGGACAGGACCAAAAACAAAAATGAGAAGACATTTAAGCAAGGCACAAACTCAGACTTCCACCCCACAAAAGGCAAATACTGAGGGAAACGAGGTGGAAAAGTCTAATAATCAACCACCTGAACTGATAGCGCAGGTGGTAACAAAACAGATGAATGAGGCTCTAGAAAAATTCAAAGCAGAAATAATCTCCCAGATAACTACAGAGATGCTAAGCAGAGTGAAAGACATGATTAGTGGCTCTAGAACAGAAACAGATAAAAAAATAGATGAGCTCAGAAACATGCTAGAAGCCATGAATGCCCAGCATAAGAAAAAATGGAAACCATGATCGCCCAACATGAGAAAGAAATGGAATCCATGAAACAGATTCAAACAGATATTCAGGAGATTAAAAACTCCACTGAAAGCATGCAGAGCAGA
>NW_004624808.1:1414749-1431596 GCF_000247695.1 Heterocephalus glaber
AAAAAATGTTCAACATCACTGGTCATTCGAGAGGTGCAGATGAAAACAACACTGAGATTCCACCTCACCCCAGAAAGAATGGCTGCTATCAAGAAATCAACCAACCAATAACAAATGTTGATGGGGTGGTAGGGAGAAAGGAAGCCTTCTCCATTGCTGGTGTGGGTGCAGACTGGTGCAACCACTGTGGAAATCAGTATGGAGAGACCTCATACAACTAGGGCTAGAGGTCCCATTTGACCCAGCTATTCCCCTGCTGGGTATCTTCCAAAAGAATTAAAGGAATCATGCCACAGTGATTTATGTGCACCCATGTTTATAGTGGCACAGTTTGTAATAGCTAAAGCTTGGAACAGCCCAATTGCCCATAAACTGGAGACTGGATAGAGAAAATGTGTTTTTTTTTAAATGGAGTACTACTCAGCCATAAAGAATGTGAAGCTGGATACATTTCTAGCTAAATGGATGCATATTGAGGATATACTCTTATGTGAAATAAATAGGACACACATGTGTAAATACCGAACAGCTTCTTTAGTGTGAGAAACTGAAAGTGTAAATAAGGATGAAAATGAATAAAATGAATAATTGATAATTGGAAATATGAAGAAAAGGTCCAAAGGAGTAGGGGCAGTGGGAGGGGAAGGGGAAAGGAAAGAAGGGAAAGGAAAAATTATGAGAAAAGAAAAAATTTGGAAACGAAGTCTGTAAACAGGGAAGGGTGGAGGGGGTGAAGGATGCACAGGTAATGGGGAAAAAATACCAACTAATATACATCGTGTACAGGGACCAGCACCCAATGATAAATGTAAACATATTGTATATCTAAAATGTACCAATAAAAGAATTTAAGGAAAAAACATTTACTAATACAAAAGAGAAGTATTTGTAAGGATGTGGAGAAATTGGAACCATTTTGCATTGTTGATGGAATTGTGAAATAGTGTAGCCATTATGAAAAGTAATATATAGATTTCTAAATCAAATTCAGACTTCCCATGTGACCCAGGCATCCTACTTACATATATAAAACTGGGTGTTTTCAAAGCACAGTCTTTAGAAGACTTTTGTATACCCACATTCACCAGAATTATTCACAATAGCCAAGAGGCAGAAGAAACTCAAATCCGGTTGCCAAAGAATAGAAATGAGGAAGACAAATTACTTTTTAAATGGGTATAGTGTTTTAAATTTTTAAGATGAAAAAGTTCTAGATGTGTTGCAGAATAATTTGAATATACTTAACACTACTGAAATTTACCCTTAAAAGTGGTTAAGATGGTAAATTTAATGTTACATGTTTTTTTAACCACAATAGTGATAGGATAGATGCATGTGATCAGACTTGTATGTGCTAAGAAGGCATTCCAATAATAACATAGGCTGTTCACCAAAGATGTCAAATTGCAATGACTTAGTAAGAGTCAGAGATGGAGAAATTGTATATTTATAGGGAGAGCTAACAAATGAATAAGTACATTGAGTAAATACTTTGAGAAAATAAGTACATATTTTAAAGAAAATGGAAACCAGCATTTTTATTAATAGATAAGCAATGACATACATATAACAGGGTAAAACTAGACTCAATCTAGAGATATTGATTAGAAATGAGAGTTATTGCAGTAAATTCAGTATTATATATGTATATATGCATGAAATAAATGTGTATATATTTATGTTTGTAAATGTGTATATATGCACACAGGAATGTAAATATACATATACAGACATATATTTCCTAACTCAGTTCATCGAGCAGCCCTGGGAACAGTTATAACCTGGTAGAAATAAACATACTTATTGCCTAGATCCTGGTTTGTAAATGGCAGCCACTGTCCAGTAAAAGATCTTCTTGGAGAAATGATTGCAACTAGGATTAGAGTCAGAAAATAATCGACTGAACCAGGAACCCTTTTTCAGTTTGCAAAATAAGGAAGGGGTAAGAAAGTGCTCTAGAAATGATGAGTCAAGTGGTTAATATTATGCAACAAATTGACTGCATCACAGGGTACCCATACATTGGGAGAAACATTATACTAGATTCTTTTGAGAGGATGTTTCTGGATCAGATTAATATTTGAATCAGTAGATTGAGTAAAGTAGACTGGCTATCAGTATTGGTGGGTTTCATCAAATCCATTTGGAGATCTAATTAGAACAAAAAAGGAAAAATAAAGGAGAATTTTTTCTCTTTGGCTCTTCAAGCTGAAAGATCAGTCTTTTCCTGTGCTAAGACTGAAACTTATACCAATGGTTCCCTTACACATTAGAAAGTACACCGCTGGCTCTCCTCAGTCTCCTTCTATAGATGGAAAATGAAGGAACTTCTCAGCTTCCAAAATCATGTGAGCAGATTCTCTCTCTCTCTCTCTTTCTCTCTCTCTCTCCCTCCCTCCCCCCTCTACCCTTTCCCATTCTTTCTATGTACATTATTCCTATTGGTTCTGTTTCCCTGAGGAGTGCTGACCAGTGCAATGAGGTACGTCAAACATATACAAAATCCATCTTAATCAGGTTCACATTCACAGGATCCAGGACAACATATATCAGTGGACTATAATCCACTACACATAATAAACAGTGAACCCTTTCAGATGTAAAGAATAAATAAATGGAGTAAAGAAATTCTTTCTTGCAGTAGAAAATCAACTAATAAAAGGAATGATCAAATTACAAAATAGTCGTTTGACAACCATCACAGAAATAACTAATTCAGGATGAAAACAGTAACAGATGCTAACACTAGTGGGTGAAAATGGAATGAGGGATGGGATTTTATATAGTCTCAAAATATCTCCACCCCAACACTTAGTCCTTGTGAAGAAAGCAAAGTTACTGCACAGTGGGAATACAGAATAGACAATATTCTAGTGAAGTGACCAAACTTAATAGTGTCTTAGGAAACTGAAGATTCAATATCATGTACCACCTTATAGGATGGACTAAGGATATCGCATTATGCTTATGATAGTTTCATCATAAGCTATGTGATAGCTTGAGTGTAATCTTTAGGAAACCCAAGTAAAACTCGTAATGAAAGACATTGTGCACAATAAATGTTTCCTAACAGTTTAAAGAGTCAAGGACATGAAAATCAAGAAAAGACCTCGAATCTATTCCAGACCAAAAAAGGCTGAAAGGATGTAGCAACAAGGTGTGACCTGCACTTGGGAATTGGATCCCTTTCCTAGAAAAGACATTATTGGGACAATTGGTGAGACTTAAATGGGGTCTGTGGCAAGAGGGAATATACATTTTTTGCAACTTTTTCTTGCCAGTTTTATGTAAATTTGGCAGTGTTCACAATGCACATTTTTAAAAAGACACTAAAGTACTAAGATAAAATAAGCCTGCACAGGAATCTGCTTAATTTAGTTTAGAATCAGGTATCACTTTTTGAACAGTTATTTATGTGTAAGATGGACTTGTTACAATACTAATTGATGATTAACATGTAATAGTGACTAGCATTCTAGAAATATTTACTCAAGGGTTTCCATGTGCCATGACAGAGTAATTACCTGACTAAACAGGTATGTTTCTCACAGGAGACTGTTTCCTGCTTGATGTCCAATATCTAAAAATAACACATAATTTATTTATTTTGTCCAATTTATTGTTTATTGTGTGAAGGTGAGATGATACCATTTACCCCAACATGACTAAAATCAGAATTTCTCTGTGAAGTTATTTTCTACAAATATATGGAGATGTATGTGGCAGTTTCTGTTAAAGTTAACTACACATTTAGCATATGGTTGAGTCATTCCACTCTAGATTTTACCCTAGAGGAATTAAAGTATATGCCTGTGCTAAGATTTATACATGAATATTTACTGTGCTTTATCGTAATAGCATCAAACTGGAAACAGTCAAAATGTCCATAAATAGGTGAATGTGTAAAGAAATTGTTGTATATTCATGCAATGGTGCAAAGCAAGAGTGAAGCACAGATATATACAATAAAAATATCTAAAAGTATTTTACTGCATGAAATAAGCCAGACCCAGAAGAGTATATTTGAAATTTATACTGAATTTGAGAAGAGCAGAACTAACAGAAAGCAGATCAGAAGCCCAGAGGAGCAGGAGTGAATGCTTTGAGTTGATGGAAATATTCTGTGTCTTGACTGTGGCAGTGATTATATATATAACATATGTTTGTCAAAATATATCGAACTTTACTTAAAATGTTCACATTTTATTTTATGTAAATTATACTCAATAATAAACTTTATTTTAAAAGAACAATAACAAAGGAACCCTCCCAATAATGGCAAATAAAATCACTACACGAAGGCAGCCATGAATTTAGAATTTTTGATTCAACTGTCATGTTTAGTTTTTACTATGTGCAAGACATTATTATAATCACAAAATGGTTAACATTTATTAATGTTATATGATATGTTTGGTTATTGTTTCAAAATTTTTTTATGGCTTTGTTCTTTCAAAAAGTATATTTCAAACTGCTACTAGTTAAAGGAATGATCAAGATATATGGTGACTGTTTAAATTAAAAAACTTATTACAGTATAAGACACATTGGCATTTATGCCCCTCAAAATACTCCCACTTGCTTAGAATACACTTAGCCCTTGTCCCTGCCACTTTCTGAAGTTCTGGAGGTCCTCTTACATGAGTGCCTTTACAAGGTATGGTCAAAAATATGGTGAAGGCTGCTGCCAAGTGCCATCCATCAGAAAGGCAGGTTCATCAGAGTGTCTTTATTTGCACTGCCGTGGCTGCCTTGATGTCCTGAAGCAATTGAAAATGTTTACCTCCACTGGTCATCCTTACTGAAAGAGCGCCTCTGGCATAAGTGTGTTCAAAGTGAGGGGGAGTATTTTGAGGGACATTAATGGCAATGTGCTTTTACCATAATAAATTTTCCCCAAAAATGTAAATATTCACCACCATACTGTATTGTCGATCATACTGCCTATGTGCAAGGAAGGCCCTGTTCTAAGTAGTGGATGAGGTTCCAATTCTTTGTGGTAGAACAGACTATTTCTGTGAACTTGTCAAGGAAAAGGGAAAGTGGCAACATTCTAATCTGAACTTCCTATTTGGAGCCTGTGTAAACATTCATGTGCAAATGTATGTAGACCCCACTGCGGGAGCGCTGCGTTTGTTGCACACATGCCATACTGCTGGCCTGACCTCTGCGTGTACGCATACACATTTGGTCCTGTCCTAATCAGTAGCACACAGTCACTCAGACGGTTTCAGACAAAGTTTACTTTGGACACAAAATCAGCAAACATGCTTCTTTCACTTGCTTATTTTCCCCTCCTCCCCCAACACATTGTTTGTGTCACACAGAGCCAAAGCCTTCAAGCATTCTGTGGGACAAAGATAGCCTTGATCTCCTAACATTTGGGAACATTTTTCATCCATTCAATTTTTAGGGAGTGACCACTGTGGTAAGCCCTAGGATTCAGAGGTGAGCAGGATGAAATCCTTGCCTGAAGGAGCCCATTGATTGGTGAATACCTGAAAATCCACATCACAAGTATCATCATGCTGATGCCACTCCGCTTTTTAGTATCATTGGAGAAACAGTACTGGACCTCCCGGTCTTTAGATTCCAATTCTTTGTGGTTGAACAGACCATTCCTGTGAAGTGATATTAATTTCATTCGTCATCAGCGTGTCCAACTTGAAGGTGTCTTCTAAGATCATCTAGACTCATTCTGTTCAACACATCCATGGACTCGGCCTGGGTCTTGGACTGATATCTGCCCGCAATTGCTGTGTGCAGATTGTGAGCATTTATAAACTTTTAAGGCCTGGTGAGATTGTAACAAAATCCACAAGTCTGATTTTGTATTTTACAAAATTGTAGGTCTGTGATTTATTGGGATAAGGAGTCTTTCCCTGTACATAGCTGGAGAAGCACGATTCCATCATGTCTCACCTTGAGGTAGTGTTCACCCATTATCTCCACCTCTTGCAATGTTTCTCCATTGTATATTTTATTATCATCATCTTGCAGATGAGATTAAAGTTCAGAAATGTAAATCAACCTGCCCCAAGGTCAGCCGAGAGCTAAGCGCTAGAATCTGGATTCTAAGTGCTAGAATCTGGATTCGAACACAGAATCATGCAGACTCAACTCTTATCTACTGTACTGTACATACATCATCACAGTGAGTCCTCTAACCACCCTATAAAATATATGTTCTTATCAATCCCATTTTACAGTTAGAGAAACTGAAGCTCAAGGAGATCAAGTGACTTGCCTATAACCATATAGTAAGTGAGTGACAGAGTTGGATCTAATTTGTCTGTTGGCTTTAAACTCACATACTTTCCCACTATGCTACACAGCTTTAAAAGGTTCAAGTGAGAAATGTGAGCCAGATAGTAGAATACTGTTCTTTTGGTATTGAAGCATATCGGATTCATGGGAAAGGTCACAAGGCTGGGGGAGTTCGGAAGTCTAATCTGGGACTCATGCCAAGGTCTGAGTCCTGTCTTGTTACCACATACTTAGACGGTGTATATCAGGGTGTCACCAGTGTGGGCTCTAGCTCATGTTGACTGTTTAACTCCTTTTCTGTAGCCAAGTGTCAATGGAATTCTTTAAGATTCTTTTGGACTCTCTCAGTCCAAGCAAATGCTGGTGCTCTTCCCTTTGCCTGGAATTATCTTTTCCTCTTCTTTATTTAACTAAGGCCTATTTATAATTCAAATACTAGTTTAAATTTTACTTCTTCAGATAACCTAGGGGCAACCCTAAGGAAGTCAGCTCTTCCCATCATGCAATTTACAGCATACTAAAATTCTCTGTAGCATTCCATGTAATTGTAAAAGATTGATTGTATAATTCTTATTTTCACTTTCTCTTAAGACATAAGCGTTGAGAGAGCAGCGCCTTTGTCTTGCTCACTCTTGTGTCTCTAGTTCGTAGTCCCAGGCCAGGCATGCAAGATACTCAATACATAGCTTTGTTTTGAAATAAAAGAATAGATGCATGGATACAAATGTTGGATTCTTATGCAATCATGCCTATATTCTCTGTATTCTGTTAAACCAGTGTTTCCTCAGCTTGCCCAATCACAACAGTCACCCAGAGTGATTGCTAAAGCTCTAGAAGCCGAGGGGTTGTCCAAAACTCACTAAGTTTTCAGAACCAGCATACTAAGTGATTTTTAGGGCCAAGTAAATTTAGGGAATACTGATTTCAAATATCTGTGTCTTTTAGGAAGCATTAATTGACAATTGGCTGAATAAGTTGGTTAATCCTATTCTTGAACCTATTACTATAGTATTAGTTATCTAAATGCCTTGTATTGGAGCTGTTAGGTACAAGGTTGAGCTTAACAATCCTGAACACAGCATCTCTTGCTCAGTTGCCTGCCACGGATCACCATTGGTGACAGAGTAAAATCCAAAGCTTTTACCCTGGAACTGAGAAACTTCCATTATCTGACCCAAGTTCTTCCTTGCTGTGCCTCTTCACACACCCTCTGCTTCATGTGCAACAATCCATGCCTTATTCCCTGTACACACCTCAGGCCCCAAATTGGTGATTTTACTTGTGCTGTTTTTGTACATTAAAGTGTCTTTCCCCATTTGTGGATCTTCAAATAATGTTTTTTAGTTCCTGCTCCAAGCTGCTTCCTCCACACAGCATTCTGTGCTTCTGCTTCTTCTGACCTCTCCGCACACCACGGAGCTACTTCTTTCATGACTGTTATCTTATTCAGCTTTGTATCATAGCTTTTTGTGTGTCTGTTCTATCACTCCTTTTCATGTATGAGCTGCTCAAAGGCCAGAGCAATACCCATGCCAAGGGACTTTGGGCTTCCTGAAAGCGCATCCACTTTTGCCTTAGTAGGAGCAGGCTTTCCTTCTCAGGTCTCCCAGGTCTGTGACGCAAGTAAAAATTATCAGATAGAGACTTCTCCAACTATTTTTGTTCTTTCCATTTCCAAACTTATCCAGATCTTCATCTATCTTTTTCTTTTGTCTAGAAGAGGAGGCACATCTTCTCCTTTCTAAGGTCAACCCTTTCACAAAGCTATTGAAGTAATGTGATGAGTGAATGAATGAATGAATTCACTACAATAGGCTAGATCACTTTGTTATAAAAGAAAAACAAACCTCAGTGGCTTAACACATCAAAAGTTTCCTTTTCACTCACACTACATCCAAATTCTAGCTCAGCAGGGGGTTCTGTCCCTTATAACCGCTCAAGGTCTTTGGGTGATGAGGGCTCCATCTCAACACGTGCATCCTGGATCACCATGGCAAGAGGGAAAGAACATGGTAAATTGTGCACTGATTCTCAGAGCTTCCACTCACCTGGAAGCCACACACACACACACACACACACACACACACGCACACACACTTCTATTATACTGTACTTCCACTCACATTTTGTTGGCCAATGCAAGTCGCAGGGTCATAACACATTTAAAAGTATAATTTATATCTTATAGTCAAATAAATATAATTTGGCATTTACTTGACAGGAGGAGAAAGCTGGAATATTTACAAACATCGCTAATAATTGCCAAAATATGTGGAGACAACATATTTTAGTGACATTTTCCTTACTTGACTTTCAGGGTTTTTTTTTTTTTCAACTTTCTACTGGTTAAAAGCTATAAAAGGCTTTCCTTCCTTTTTCACTGAGACTATGCATGCTTTTGAAAGAAAATGAAGTCCTTTCTGTGCAGATATGGGAAAGTTCATTATAGACTTGTTCTTGCTTGTGTAGAGAATTCTGAATTTTCTACAAAGTTAGGAGACTGAGAGAATCGAGGTAGGACAAGTCTGGAAAGTGTCAGACTCTGTTATTTTAGAGCATACTTAATTACACTTAATAATTTGCAATTTAGTGCTCCATGTTTCACGTAGATAACATCTGCTTCCTTATAAAGGACATATAGGATTCAATAGCCCCAAAGGAACTTTTCCAAAGGAGATTTAAAGAACATCTAGGTGTGCTGATAACTCTTTTGTTGTGACTGTGATTTAGGTTCACTCCCGGACTCCATCTTGATTTGTTTTTTTGTGTTTGACAATGTAATTTAACCTTTCTCCACAGCATTTGTCTACTTGGAAAAGGAAGTAATCTTTGCTTTTAACATTCGTTGAGGACTTCAGAGTTCTTGGAAGCAAACACAGCATTGAGAAAGAGAGTGTATATGGATGATAGATTTCAATTCATACATATTAGCAAGATCTTAACGTTTCATGCCTTTTGAAAGGGTACATGCTATTGAAGTAAAAACCCTTCTTTGGCATCAGGAAAAACATCACTCTGAGTTCCAGCTCTATGATTCCCTAGCTCCATAAACTTGAGAAAGGCACAGTTACCTCTGTAAAAGTCACAACGTTTACCTCACGGTACTATGGGGATAAGGAAATGGGAGAAAACGTATCACTTACTCAGCGCTCTTCTTGACTCACACCAGTGAAAAAAGGCAAGTATTGAAGTTAAAGGGTAGGCAAAGAGTTGGAATATTTTAGAGGACTCAGCAACTTTCAAGATGTTCGTTAGCTCAGTTTGCATTTCTTTACTTATATTTTGCATTAAAATTACTTTATTATTTGAAAACAACATAATAGTGTAAAACATGATGATGTTATATAATGATAAGCCAGATACAAAGGAAAATATGCACGATCTTACTTATATGTGGAATCATGAAAAAAATAGTTGAATACACATAAAGAGAGAATAAATCAGTGGATTTCAAATACTCTATTTAAAAATCGCCTACATTCATATCTTTTCTTTATAATAAACACTGGATTTCTCATTTTTTTCAGAATTAATCATGTTTGGTTGTATCATTCTCTGAGTCAAGAAAACACTTGGTTTCCAAAGTGGTTCTTCACATCTTCCAGACTTCCATATATTCTCATAGAGGGAAGTTCTCATGCCTTTGTAGGTTAATAGTTTAATATTGGGACTCAAATATTCTCTACTGTGACACTCACAATTAATGTACAACAGTAGATTTGGAATTAAAGTTATGAATATGTGACTGTGATGGTACTGCACATTATGGCTTTGCATATGGAATCATCTATACTAAGTATAAATAAAATGTAGATAGAAAAGACTTTTTGTGATAAATATGGCAGAAAAGCAAATACAGACATAATAAACATCATGAGGATAAGGACTGTTTCTCTGAAATGTCTTCTGCCTTAATATCTACTACTTTTTGCTATATTTTTTTCTGCTACTTAAATAATGCTGAGTAGTCTCAGATGACAAATATTTACATTAACTGCTTTTGTAGGTGTTGCATACTTAATATGTGGAGGGCATACCATGTTTGAAATGGGCTAGTTTGAAATATACTTTCATGTAATTGATTGAGACATTTAAATAGCAAAAATGCCTATGTTCTTTCGACATTAGAGCTGAGAAACACCCTTAAGGATTTTCTCTTATCCAATGTCCTCATCTCGCAAATTAGAATAAATAATTGCTGTCCAGAGAAAGCAGATTTTTCCCAATGTCTCATAACTGTTACAGTCAGGAGCAGGATTAGAACTCAGGCCACAACACTGCCTACTGGTCTCCGTTTCATGATATAAACAGGACTTCTATGTTGATATAACAATATCTCATTCCTGTGGCAGAACTTTAAGCTCAGTTCTTTGGACTCTCTTTAGGAGGAGCGTTCAGATATTCTAAAGGCAGCAGGTGTACAGTGATGTGTCTGACAGGCACGATCCCCCAGTCTCCAACCCTCAACTGCAAGTAGAACCTGTTAGTCATTCAAGTAAAGGTAAAAATAGTAATCCACTGAGACAGGATAGAGGATGTGCCCGTTTAACCTTGTGTCTCTTTCCTTCACACAAATGTAAGGGTTACTTGATCTATGTCTCTGTGACTCAAATTGGTACTTGATTTAAATCTGAACATTTAATGTGGTTGTGTTTGACTCAGATTCCTGTGACAATGGGTAAAATCATGGTAACAACCATGAATTCACAGGCATTTTCTGTCCTTAGATACACAGTGCTTTGTGATCTGAAGTTCAATTCAGTTTTTAATTGCACTCATCACTCTCTGTCCTGTCATTGTGTGATAAATGACATGAAATAAAATGAAATGCAGAAGCAGCCAGTCCAATTTATGTTATTAGCCAGTATCCTTGCTTCAACAAAGAAAAAAATAATAAGAATCAATATGTCTATCTTCTGTTCACATTTAAAGGTTTCTTAAAAGATCAAAAATGAAGAAAACAAAGAGAAATATACTGATGTGACTTAACTAAACCAATGAAAAGAAAAAAAAAGGTAATAATATATACCAAACACCTAGAGTATTCTTTGGGGAAAAAGAAAAAACCAACACCATTGTAGTTTATAAGACTTATATTTCTTGAAACTAAGTGATTCAGTAGTGGAATGGCTGGGCCACCTGCTTTGTACACACCCCTTCACCCACTTGCTCAGCCAAATCACTTTTGTAAGTCAGTTTACTATTTGAAAAGGATTGGGAAGACATCAATAATAAAGGATCTTTTATTTAGTACAAATATAGTATAAGATATCATCAGAACATCAATTAACAAGCTGTGTTGCTAAACTTT
Source organism: Heterocephalus glaber (assembly GCF_000247695.1). The sequence goes on from NW_004624808.1 coordinate 1,426,328, forward strand.
AAAATAGTTTTATCTATAGAACAAAGGCTTGGTGGTAAGTATTGAAATAGAATTCTCTGAATATTGGGCTATGCAGAAGTAAAGATACAGAAGAGGAAGTTGGATGCTGGCTTGCTGTAATGATGTTCTCTTCACCATATTTGAGACCAGGGTGAATCAAGCACAGTCCGTAGCTGGGATAAAGAAGTAGAGGGACTCCCAGTTCCCTATTTCCCTCTATTAGTTTTCATATTCTGAGCTCCATAAATGAGGTCATGCACCTGAAAGCTTTGTAAATCATGTCAGAAATATCTGTACACAATCTTTGGAAGAAAACAAGAACTGGCGTTTGTTGAAGACTTGTTTTTAGCTGGTGTGGGCATCTTAACGTACATCAGACATGTACATCAACCCTAGGAGTTAGATATTACTGTGATCCCTATTTTCCTTGTGAAAAGCTGATGGAGATGGAGGTCATGTAATTTGCCTTACATAGTAAGTGGCAGAGCTGGGATGTAAATGCAATGTGAAACCTTTGGAGGCTATGTTTTTTTCTCAGTGCTTTATGCTTCCTGTCTGATTATGTTTGCTTGAAAATAAATGTTCTTAACTAAAGGCAAAAAGGCAGGCATTTAATTGAACCACCTCTGCTGAGTTTCAGAGAAAAGCTCTATATATGGAATTATAATTTTACTGAATTTCCTGGCTAGCATTCTTAGTATTCAGCTCCATAGTCAGGAGCTGAGGTATGCCTGTGGATTAATTATTGTTGCGCAGTGGTGAATAGTTTCAGAATCGAACTGTTTTAATGACCAAATTCAGCCATGCACATTTGTGCATACACACATACAGATCAAGGGACCTAATGTCATGGCAGGAAGCATCAATATTTATGATTGGTATAGAACTTTTCAATTAACTAAGCAGAAGAAAATAGCAAAACTAAAGCTGAATCTAAACTAGTTGTAATGTTTGAGAATAAGTGGAGTTAATGTTAGAGTTAACTGAAGATTAGAGTTAAAAACCCTCTCTGCTTCACCCTGATGCCAGAACATGTCAGTCCCCATTTTCTTCTTTATTTAGTCACATATTGCTGACTGTATTATTCTTCCATTCAGGTTTTCTTTGTGTCTGGAAGGCATACAAATATGTCACTTGTATAAAGCAAACTGAAATGAGAAAGGTACAATTTGGTGTTATTGGTTGGCCCAGTTCTACAACTGTTCATGCTTCTGTGTCTTATTGTCTGGAATTCTTTTTTTATCTTAGTTCTGATTTTTGGCTTTTGCTTAAGACCCAGTCTTCAAAATAACCTATAATTACAACTTATAAGCTTTCTATAGCACTCAGACCCTTTCAATTGGTTGTATCATTCCCCTGCAGAGTCTTGTTATTAGCAGACGAAAATCTACCACTATCCAAAGTCCACTTCTGATCAATGTAGAATCTAAATCAAGAGATCAAGTATTTGTCCCTAACTTGTTTCATTCATTTTTGTAGACCTTCTCATCTTGGCTTCAGGTATTACTCTCCACTTTTCACATTGTCCTGGGGATAAATAACGCAGTATTTTATTTTGTTATAAATTGATAAATCATAATTATATAAAAATTAGTGGGATACATAGTGATGTTAGGACATATAATGTGGACTGATTAAATCAAGCTAATGAACATATTTACAATCTCAAATACTTACAATTTTTGTGGGAAGAACATTTGAAACATACCTTCTTACCAATTTCATAAATACAACATATTATTATTATTATTTTGTATAGTCACTATGCTGTGACATGGACTGAAAAAACTTATTTTTGTAATATAAACAAAATATTGTACTATTTGTCCCACATTTTGCTATTCCTCTCATGCCTGCTTTCTGATAACTGACATTGAATTTTGATTCTATTAGTTCAATTGTTTTAGATTCCTTATGTGAGTGAAATCAAGTGGCATTTTTCTTTCTGTGTCTGACTCATTTTATTCCAGGTTCATCCATCTTGTCACAAAAGACCGGGTTTCCTTCTTTTTAAAGGCTGAATGATATTCCATTGTACATACACATCACATTTTCTTGATCCATTCATCCATTGATGGACACTTAGATTGATTCCATATTTGGGCTGGTGTGAATAATATTACAACAAATATGAGAGTGCAGATGTCCTTTTGATATACTGATTTCATTTCCTTTGGAAATATACTCAGGGGGATTGCTGCATCACATGGCAATTCTATATTTGTTTTTTTTTTTGAGGCACCACCATATAGTTTTCTACAGTAGCTGTACTAATTAAAATTCCCACCCACAATATACAAGGGTTCCCTTTTCTCAGCAACCTCTCTGACACTTATCATCTTTTATCTTTTTGATAACAGTCTTTCTTGTAAATAGAAGGTGATATCTCATTAAAGTCTAGTTTGCATGTCCCTAATGATTAATGATTTTGAGCATTTTCTCATAATCTGTTGGTTATTTTCATATCTTCTTTCAGAAATATCTGTTCAGATTCTTTGCTCATTTAAAAAATCAGTCTATTTGTTTTCTTGCTGAGTTTCTTGAGCTCATAACATATTTTGGATATTAACCCTTTATCAGATATAAAGTTTGAAAATATTTTGTTTCATTTTATAGGTTGTCACTTCACTTTGTTGACTGTTTCCTTTGCTGTGAAGAATCTTTTTTATTTGATGTATTTCTGTTTGTCTATACTTGCTTTTGCTTCTTGTGCTTTTGAGTTTTTATAAAAAACTCCTTGGTCTGATGAATGCAATGTAGCATTTCCTCTATGTTTTCTTCCTGGCATTTTATAGGTTTCAGTTTTATATTTAAGTCTTTAATTCATTTTGAGCTAATTTTTTGTTTTAGGATTGTTTATTTTTTTTGAAATATGTCATTAGTATTTTAATGGGGAGTACATCGCATTCCTCATTAAAACTCATTAGATGAGTTTGGGTAATACGGACATTTTAACAATATTAATTCTTCTAATCCATCAACATGGAATATATTTCTATTTATTTGTGTTTTTTTCAACTTATTTTATTATACTTTTCAGTGTATAGATATTTTACCTCATTATTTAAAATTATTCTTAAGTAATTTTTAGTAGGTATTGTAAATGAAATTGTTTACTGGATTTTTTTTCAGATAATTCATTGTTAGTATATAATAATGTTACTGATTTTTGTCTGTTGATTTTGGATTCTGCGACTTTACTATATTTTCCTATTAGCTCTAAGAGGGCTTTTATTTTGGTGGATTCATCAGGATTTTCTATATACTGTACAACGTGACATCATCGACAACCAGAGACACTTTTTCTTCTTGTTGTCCTATGTAGATGCCTTTTCTTTCTTTCTTTTGTCTAGTAAGTGGTCCAATTTTGGAATTTCTTACCTGATGCACTGTTTTATAGGTTGGGTTTCATTTGACTCAAGGAAATCTTGTGAAAAGCCAGTTTGACTCTACTTAGTTCCCATATGAGAGAGGAGCTGGGCAGGATCAGTTTGGGTAATTTTTGACCCCAACATCTGGATCATGGACTGCACTATCACTTTGTCCTTGATTATAGCACTGACTTTGCGTGTCTCGTGGCTTCCAGGCACTGAGGGTACCCTCAGTTGACACAATTTTCATTGTTTATCTCTATGGATACGAAAGACATAAATTACCTATAACATTTCTATGAATCTCAATATATCCATATGTGTAGAAGAAGTATTTCTTGGGACTAGAATGGTTCTGGGGTTGGGTAGGGGTAGAAGAAGTTTTGATGGACATGAGCAATGGGTGATATATGCATATATGGAAATATCATATTGAATTCCATGAATTTGTACAATTAAAATAATCATGTTTTATTATTAATTTAATAATAATTAGACGCAACCAGGAGATGGTGAGAATCCCCTGGGCACTCCCACCAGCTGCCAGCTTAGCCATGCTGGCAGAGCGGTCACTGGCTGACTGCATTCTGTTTAGTCTGGTTCACTCCACCCACTTGTGTCCAGGAGATGAGGCACAGGGGGACCTAAAGGCCATTGTCCTGAGCTGCAGAAATGAAAAAGAGAGATAGGGCCTCTCTCATGCTGCCTGATGAAAACTGAAGCCCACTGGAAAAGTGAAGAGAATCTCTGCAATAAAGGAACACCAGACCACCATACTTGGTAAGGTGGAGGGATCATTACCTCCCATTTGAACCAGGATTGTTTTCAGGGGAAAAGCGGCTGGAACCTGCAGTAGAACCTGGCAGAGTTCAACCCTGCAGGAGGACAGGGAGCTCAACTTGGGACTTGCAGCCAGACATCTACCTGACTCTCATGAATCTGCGACTAGCTTGCTGAGACTCATTGACTTATATCTGCACATGGTTGCCCACATTGTCTACTGTGACAACAGAGACATACCCTGAAGGAGGACCTTCATTTTTATCTTTTATTTGTTATTTTTGAAATTAACAATGGATTTTTGCTCTTATTTTTAATTTTTTTCCTTCTTTGGTATTCTTGTAAAATTTTTAGTTTTCTCTTTTTTCTTTTCTTTCTCTCTCTCTGCCTCACTCCCCTGCTGTCCCACATTGTTCTTCATTTTCCTTTGTGTTCCTGTTCTGGCCCTAATTCACTTTTCTTCTTTATTTTTCCTTCTCTTGCCTGTGCCATCTGGCCTAACTACTAACATTCCCCTATCCTTCTACCTGCCTATTCTTCCCTCCCCAACTCCTTCTAACTTCCCATCCCAAAGGGTAAAGTTGCTATATTGAACAGTTTATTCAGTATAAACATATGTTGGTTTGGTCCTTGATTTTGATTTCATTCACACAGTTAAATGTGATAGATTAATAACCACCACAAATTGTCATTTTCTAAGAGGTACTTGATGCTATTGTGTTGCTGATTGTATCACTTGGGCTAACGTGTTGTGATTGATCTAATCAGTTGTCCTTCCTGGTATAATGAAAATGAGATAGCCTCAGAGCCATTAGAGATTCAACACCCAAAGTCCAGCTATATCTGGAAGACTGAGAAGCAATAACTCCATAAGGGTTCTAAATACAAGCAACAAAGATACTTACAATAAGCAACTTCAAAATATCAGCCCAGAAACAAAACCAAGGACAGGACCAAAAACAAAAATGAGAAGACATTTAAGCAAGGCACAAACTCAGACTTCCACCCCACAAAAGGCAAATACTGGGGGAAACGAGGTGGAAAAGTCTAATAATCAACCACCTGAACTGATAGCGCAGGTGGTAACAAAACAGATGAATGAGGCTCTAGAAAAATTC
>NW_004624808.1:1462222-1472517 GCF_000247695.1 Heterocephalus glaber
GTCCAGGTGGTTGAGTATCAGATTGTTCCATCGCGTTTCCCTTTGAGGTTGCTGTAGGTGATCTGGAAGTCTGTTTTTGAGCCTTGTTTAAGTGTCTTCTCATTTACCCGGGGCGGGGGTGGTGTGAAGGTGTGCTTCTGGCACCCACAGGGCTCACCTTCTCTGCCCTAGGAGCACGTGATGGCGGCAGGGGAGCTTCTTTCCAGGTGCTGTGACAAGCTCACCTTCTCTCCAAGGCAAGATTTTTAACTTCTCTGTTCTCCAATTCTTCACTTCTAAAACAAAAGGGGATGCTGAAAACTAGAATAAAAAATTGCCAAATGATTAAATAAAGTAAAAGTTATAAAATACTTTACCTAGTGTTTATTAAAGTTCAATAAAAGTTAGTTATCATTATCATTGTTATTTTTATTTTTGCTCTAATATGCATTCTGCTCATGATAGATGTTATCAGTCCTCCCTGGAAATTGAAAGTCAATTCATGAATCGCAGCCTACTAGCTTACATCAATTGACATCTGATTTTTGGAACTTTAAGCATTGGATGGGAGTAACATACTAGGAAAGTTCACATGGATGAAAAACTGTTATTTGTTTCAATGACGACTTGTCTTCTGGAGAAAGCACAAGGACTATCATTTATTACACATTTCCTCTATGTTAGGCCCTCTACTAGGCACTTGACATCCAACATCTCATTTAATCTTCATAAGAAGCCTGCAAGAAAAGATTTCTCACTTCCACTCATAGAGGAGAAAACTGAAATCCACAGACTTAAAGCTTTTTCCAGGTCAAATAGTAGTGGTGATGGTTGCTGTATTTTCAAAACCACTTCTTTGTCACCTTTCCTACTCCTCAGTTTCTGAATTATATTTTTAAACACCTTTAAAGATGAAATTACTTCAGAGCTTCTATGATTTGACAGTCCACATTCAAGCATTTTAGCATAATTGGGGAAGTCAATGGGCAAGTGGTTCAAACACGCTGCAGTAGAAGCCAGTAAGCCATCTACTTATGATTCTGTTGGCAAATTTGCCTGTTTTTCTCCCTCTTGATAACACAGCAGGATATTATTGTAAAGGATACCAATCCTAATGTGGTTCTTGCACCTTACTTAATTATTGACTAGTTGTGAGAAATGTAGCCATTGTATACATGAGCCCATTCACTCTGACACCTAAATTGTCTTCAAATCTTGTCACACTCAAGTCGCTCAACTTGAATACAAGGCAGGTTCATAATGTGCTTGTTATACCAGTTGGAGGGTGAAGAGAGTGTTTTTTAACTTCAGACTTGTAATTCAATTTGCTAGACACTGTGGTTCAGAACAGCTTTGGAAGTAGAACAGGACTTGCTCTACACTTCCCCAAGTCGACTTGGAATCCCTCTGTGGAATACGGCACAACTCCCAAATCCCAGGAGCACTGTGCAGTGTGAGACAGGACAGCATTCGGCAGTGCGGAAAGATGATTTTAGAGGTTGGGGAGGGGTCTTTATCATTGGGCAGAATCCTAAAAGGAGATTCCTGTAGTGCCAGGGAGTGGAGTCCAGCAAAGAACAAGGGAGTTTATCAGTGTCTCTCATCTCTCAAAAGTCAGAGTTAATGTCCAGCAGTAGTTGTGAGGCTGTGTGCGTTAGGTGTGACAAGAGGACAAGATAGGTGGGGATGTGGAAAAGCCTTATTTATACCCTCCTGCCTGCCCTTACTTCCTAGACTCAGATGGTGCCTTATCTTTGGTCCAGACACCAGATCTCTTCCTTTTGCATTCTCCAAGGTATATGAATTGGAGGAAAAAGATACAAGAAACTACCTATGTTTTTATTGGCTAATTATATTAAGAACAAGAGAAAATGCATCTGGGTTCCTTCTCACTTTTTTTTAAATTCTCCTTCCCAGTGTGCCACAGGGATCCCATTTTCAGGACCAGCCATCCTCCTTCCTCTTCCCATACAGAAAGTAAAAGGGGTAATTATCCCCCAGGAGCACATTAATTGTTCCAATTAACCTGGCCACTTTTTGCAATCAAAGCCAAGCAGAGAAGAGGATTTAAAGTGATCAAACGCCATTTTATGGGCCGCAGATAGGTAATAGGAAAGGAAAGGCATTTTCTATAAAGGATGGACTCTGAAATGACTAGGCTTGCACTTCAGCACTTTTCTGCCACCATTACTAAGAAGAAAAATGATATTTTAGGTGCTTCTAATTCTGCCATCATTGCGATCACAATTATATATGCTCATTAATGCTGTCTGTGGAGGTATTCTGAGAGAGACTGTTTAACTACTTTCTCAGGGAGGCAGGCTTTGGGCATTTCCTCCAACGCTGACATACATGATAGCCCTAGACAAGTGGTTAAACATTTTTGAAACTCACTGTCCTTATCTGTGTACCAAGGCCTTAGCATACCTTATCTCAATCAATTCTTATAACTCTAGGGGGTGGATACTGTCTCCATGTTTCAAACGATGGAACTGAGGCTCAGTTAACTAAAGTAGCCTTCCCAAGTTTATATTTTAGCCTGCTGATGAGTCATGGACTTCATTTCTCCTTTTATTCTTTTCTTTGTTTCTTTGTTTACCTTTACCTCTTAACATTTGCTAATATCTACTGTGTGCCAGCCCCCTTTTAAATATTGCAGGCATAATGGCAATGGATAGTTTCTATTGGCATAGGACTTAATAAAATTCAGCTCTGTCTGACTGCAGCAGCCATATACTAATCACTATGCTATAGAATTATGCCTTCCTTACAATGTTATGAGGCTCAAATGAATGAAAGGATGCAAAACTGTTATAATCTTCAAGAAAATTATATTATATAGGTGATATACACACACTTATATAAACATATCTTACAACAGAGTTTTTGAATCTTTTTTTTGAGTTTTTGAATCTTTATGAACTTGCTCAAACATCATTTAGACATGACTTAATAACTATCCAACTAAAATGAGTCCATCTGAGTTGAAATCAGGTAGTTGTCTTAATAGAAATGTATGGGAAAATATATAGGATTAGAAAGTAGAATAAAGGTTGCTAGAGCTGGGGGTGGCACTAAGGAGTTACTACAAATAGGAATGAGTTTCTTTTTGGAGGGATGGAAGTGTTCTAAAATTGGTGAAGATGGTTGCATGCATTGGTCAGCTTTTGAATCGCTGGGACAAAGTACCTGACACTTGCAACTTTGGCTCCTGGTTTCAGAGGTGTCAGTCTGCTGGCTCCAAGGCAGGAATATGATGGAAGGACCTGGAGGTAGAAAACTGCTCAACTCCTGGCATCCATAAGGCAGAAAGCAAGGAAGGAAACAAGAGCCTGGGACCAGCTAGAGCCCCTTAAGGTCATGGCCCCATGACCTACTTCCTCCAACAAGGCCACACCTCCTAATAGTCCATTTAATTATGAACTCATTGATGTGTTGTCCTTAATGGGTTAACTTCATTGATAAGGTTAGTGCTGTCATGATCCTGTCATTTCTCCATGAATCTCTTACCCAGTCAAGTTGATAATCAATGCTAATCAGTAAAGCTGCACAACTCTGAAAATGTACCAGAAATCACTGTTTACTGAAATTAATTTTTTTAATATGTAGAACATACTTCATAGCCAGATGTTAAAAAAAATCCACAAAGTAAATTAGTAAAGCCTAAAGTCTTGACAGGAAAATATGAGTTCAAGTGTTTCTGGGCTGATTAAGAAAGAGACAAGGTCATGACAGGCACACAAGATTTAGTGGGCTGCACATGATCAAGATTTTATGAGAAGTCTCTCCTCTTAGAAGATCTTCTAGAGAGAGTTGGACAGGGCCACCACTCTGCAGAGGAATAGGTCAAGGGACATCTCAGGAGAATGGCAGACTGGAGAGGGGGCTTGGGTGTTTAGGTGATATTATTTAGCAGTACACTGTGCAGACTCTGGGCCAGAGAACTCAGGAGAAGCAGTGTCTTTCTTACAGGGTTCCTCTCATCTATGGTTAGTAGATGTTACACATAACATCGTAGGATACGTACAGAAAGTAGGTTCCAAGTGGTTAAAATATGCTCACTTGGACTATATTTAAAAAAAATGGTTGTGGAAGACGTAAACATCATGGAGATCACTTTTGGCCAACACACAGAAGCTATATGTAGCTCATTTATGTAACAGGAATGTATCATGAATTTTCAATCACTTAGTTGATAGCAGGTAGTCAACCTCAAAATTTATAGTTGTTAAAGCATCAGTTGTGGAGTCAGTTAACATGGGTCATGCACCAGTTATAATAATGATCCAGGGGAAATTTATATGTCTCAGTTTCCTTATTATAAAACAGGGACATATGAATATTTGCCTGACAAAGACATGAGGATTAGATCTGTTAGTACATAAAATAAAACACCACACTATACTGTATATAAGAAAAATTCAATAGTTCATAATTCTCATTATTATTCCAGAAATTTAAATAGCAATAAGCTTTAGAGACCTCATAAGAACAATAGGTTTGATTAATAAAATGTCTACACTATTTCTATCCAGTATAATTTTAAAATCAGCACTTCTATTAAATAGCTAAAAGTTTTCAATAAAAATTCAAACACTTATCCATCATCAGAGGATGGGAAGTGAATCAACCCCCTAAATTCTTACTTTCTCCCAGAGAGCTGTGGCAGGGATGGGTAATTCAGGCAGACTGCTTCCCAGATTCTGTCATTTGTGTCTGCATTTGATGACAAGGCCCATGTTGCTGAGGGTTAGATGAACCAATACATGCAAAAGCACCTAGTTTACTGTTATCAGAGTTGTTAAATAGCTTGCCCCAATCACAGGGCTAGTAAACACTAGAACTTAGAGTTGAACACAGTTGGTCTTATTCTAGAGCTTATGCTCATAACCATTATGCTCTATAACTTACCGGCTATGGGCTGGAAGACAAGTTTAAACTTTCTTATCTTTAAAAATTTCATTTAAAAAATATGCGAATACTAGTATCTCTACATAATGTTGTTATGAGAATTAAACAAGATACATAAAGCACTTAGAGTAATACCCAGTATGTAGAAGGTGCTCAATAAATGTCACGGAGTAGTCTTTGTATGATGATGACTACTTTTATCTGGGTCACTTTTGCTTTGAATCTTATCTCCTGAAATAAGTCACAGCTCATAGGAGGAAAATGAGATGGAGGGACTTCAGCCCAGGTTTTACTCGATCCTCCATCTCAGTACATGTTAACCTTATTCTTTTGTTATTTGGATAAAAACCTTGGAATCATCCTTGACTTTTCCTTTTCTCTCACACCTCCCTTTTACTCTATCAAGAAATTCTTTTGGCTCTAGCTACAAAATAAATCCAGAATAAGGCTTCTGTTTATCGCCACTACAACCACCGCCATGGCCCAGAGCGAAGCTATCTTTCAACTGGCTTACAGTGGCACCCTCCTCACTTGTCCCCATCATTCATTGCCCTGGCATCCTTCAGTCTGTCCTCAGCACAGCTGCCAAGGTAACCCTGCTATACCCAGTTGGGTTGTGTTACCCTTCCGCTGTCATACTATGTTTCTGCTTTTCTTCCTTGGTAGCTGCATGGCCACATCTCTCGATTTCCACAGTAGTAATCCACTCCTATGTAATGAAGTACCACAAATGCAACAGCTAAAAAACAACACTCAGCACTGAATTATTATTTCACAGCTTCTGTGAGTCAGGAATCTAGACACTATTGTTCTTTTCTCTGAAAGTCCCCTGTGCTTTATCTTTTCAACTCTCCCTTCCCTATATCTGACACCCGATAAATCATCCTATAGTTTTCCCTTTTACAGAATGTCATACCATTGGAATCATAAAGCATTTTGGTTTTCCAGATGGCATCTTTAACTTAGCAATATAAATTTGAGATCCATCCATGCCTTGTGGCTTGACAGATTGTTGTGTATATGTATGTATGTATGTATGTATGTATGTATGTGTGTGTGTTTATTCATTCACCTATTAAAGGACATGGCTTACTTCTACACTTTGGTGATTGTGAATAAAACTGCTATAAACATTTGTGTGCAATTTTTTGTGTAGGCTTAAGTTCTCACATCGATTGGGTAAATACCTAGAAGTGCAATTGCTGAGTAATACTATGCTTAGATTTGTAAGAAACTACCAAACTGTTTCCCGAAGTTTCTATGCCATTTTCCATGCCACCAGCAATGAAGGAGACTTCCCGTGGCTCTAGATCCTATAAGCTTTTGATATTTTTAAATTTTCCTCAATCTAATGAGATTGCAGTGGTAATTTATTGCTGTCTTAATTTGCAAAACCATAATGGCAAAATATTTTTATATGATTATTGGGTATGTGTATCTCTTCTTTAATGAGGTTTGTCAAGCTAGGAAAAATTATGTTTCTAATTTTCGTAGAGTCTTTATATTGAATATGTGTTAGGTTCTTGTCAAATTCTATTTACATTACAATTAATGGTGGATATGGTGGATCACATTCATTAATTTTGCATGTAAAAGAACTTTGCATACCTGTAATAAATCCAAATTTTTATGACATATATTTTTTTCTAAATTATTGGATTGAATTTGTTATTTTGCTGAGATTTCTTATACCTGTTTTCATGAAAAGTATTGGCCTATGGTTTTCCTTCACTTCAGTGTCTTCAGATGGGCTTGGTATTGGAGAAATTTTGGCCTCATAAAATATGTTATTAAGGTTTATTTCTGATTCTATTTTCTGGAAGGGATTGTGAAGAAGTATTTTTTTTTCTTTGTAGTCTAAATGTTTGGTAGACTTGGCCATCGAGAACATTCAGGTCTGCTTCTTTCTTTTTTACAATGTTAATTGTTAACTCAATTCTTTTCATAGATACAGACTTAGTGAGATGATCTCTTATCTTATATAAATTTTGATAGTTTGACTATTTCAAGGAAATGGTTTGCTTTGTATATATTATTAAATTTGTAGACATAGAATTGTTTGTAGGATTTATCATAATGTTCGTAAGATCAGTAGTAATGATTCCTCCTTGATTTATAATATTAATAATTTGTATCTTTTGTCTTTTTCATTGGCTATCCTGGTTAAAATTTTATTAATTTTATTGACATTTTTCAAAGAACTAACTTTTGCTTTTGTTGATTTTTTTCTATTGATTTATTATTTTTGATTCCATTGATTTCTACTTTTCATCATTTCTTTTCTTCTGTTTGCTTAAGGCTTAAATTGTTCTTTCTTTGGCTTCATATAGTAGAAGCTTAGATTACTAATTTCACGTTTTTTTCCTTTTCTAATATTTGCACTTAGTGCTTTAAGTTTGCCTGTAAGCACTGCCATCTCTACATTTCATAAATATTAAAAAGTTGTATTTTTATTTTCACCTTGTTAACAATATTTTAATTTATCTTGAGACTTTTTTTCACCCACGTATAACTTAGAAAAATATTGTTTATTATCCAAATATATGTTGATTCTCCTCTATCTTTCTGGTATTGATATCCGGCTTAAATATCATTGTGAAATGAGAGCCTATGTTGAATGATTTGTATAATTTGCATTTTTTTAACATGTGTTTTATGGCCCTCAATGTAGCCTGTAGTGTTTCTTAGCCAAGCTGGACTTTAGCATCATTTCCTTCATAGTGTACCTTTTACATCTAGCAAAACATACTACACATGGCTAATTACAGTCTTCTGTTAACTTAAATTTTTGTTCAGTAGAATAAATGTATACTAAATTTAATCTCATTTGCTCAATTCATTTAAATAACAATTACTGAGTCCCTACTATGTGCCAGCCTGTTCTGGATCTTGGGAGTAAAGCAGAGTAAAACAAATATTGGCTTTCCTGTCAATCATGTATAACATGGGCAATCAGAAAATAAATGGAATAAATAAGTAAATGATAGTATGTCAGGAGATTAAAAAAAATGCTACAGGTCAAAGAAAGTAGAGTAGGATTTACATTGGTTCAAACATGACATTTAAAACCTTGAAAGTGATCTTTACTAACCTCATAAGAAGAATATGGCTGAATAAAGTGAAAAACAACAGCTATCCTTGAACCAATCAGAGAACTGAAGTCACTGGGACTACTGCCATCCTGAAAGCTGTAGGGACAGGCAAATGCTACAATGAATCATAGCTAAGGTCTCCTTACTGCGAGTTGAAGCCACAGAAGCCTTAAACTCATAGGAACACTTGTATGGGAATGTTGAAAAGTAGTTGGAGGCTGAGAGTGGACCAGCTTGAAGGTAAGAAACTCACTAGGGAGCATTTCTAGGCAAGATGCTATTCTTTTGTAGGGAACTTCATCAGGTCTTCACAGAGCAGAGCCAAGAAAGATCCCTGCTTGCCTCTCATAGGCAGAGGGGAAGAAGAATCCTTGTTAAATAGGCTCTTCTCCAGGGGAAAGACTGCCTGAACATTATTCTATCTGTGGAAGAATATTTACTTGACTCTAGCTACCTCTAGCCTTCCCTGTTCAACTAAGGGAAAAAAGGTAATATCTAATTGTGAAAAATCATAGTCTAGGAGAGAACAAAGTGGCCAGAAAAGGGAGAGAGAGGGAGTGGGGAGGGAGGAAGAAGGGAAGGGGAGAGATTAGACATGCCTTCAGGCTGTCTTATGTGGTGAGACAAAGCTTGGGAAACAATCAAGCGATGGTACTGTTGGACTGTTTTCTGACTTAACCTGTTGCAAGGTCGCCGGAAGCTGTGCATGTAGGTGTGACCTTTCAATGCATACTGAGCCCACCAAATGGTAAATGTGGCCAGACAGGTATCACAGAAATTTGACTTATCCTGGTTAGTATTCTCTCTTCTTCAGGAAGTATAGAAAGGGAGTGAAGAGAGCAACAGAGTCCTTGGGACAATAAGTCCCGTGGTAGGGGCAATCTCAACTTTTTGGGAGAGAAGCAAACAGGAGGGCCAGACAGGTCAGGAGAGACTATAAGAAGATGTCTCATCATCATCTTCAGAGATGGGTAGGAACTAGGCAAAGAAAGGAAAGAAAGTCGGAAGCAAATTCTGTGAAGAAGAAGTGTTGTGAGTACAGGCGTAGAGGCAAGAGAGAAAAGGACCTATTGAAGTTTGTAGTAATTTTGTGCAAGTGAAATTTTGAGTGTCATGAAGGGAGTGGAGTAGGAGCCAAAATGAAGCTGAAGCAAGAGACAGGGGTCAAATAATACAGACTGGTGTAAGTGTGGTTAAGGAACTCAGACTTTAAGAGTGATAAAAATCCATTGAAAAAGACTATTAGCATCAGATTTCTTTTTTAGAAATATGACTCTAGTTGACATGTCAAGAATGGATGGTAGATGATGCTGTGTGTGTAGGGAGTCACAAGGTACATTGGAGACACCAAATAGTAACCCAGATTTCTTGCATTAATCTAGATAAAAAATAATGATGGTGTGGACACCATAGTAGCCATGGATATGTATAAGACTAAGTGAATTAGAGAAATAATTAAGAAATAATATTTGTTGCTATTGACTAGATGGAAGCATGGGGGAGGAGAGGGACTCAAGGATGATCCCAGAAATCTAAATTGATCTGTGTTTTTTTTAGTCCAGTAGCAATAGTGCCTTTGAAAAATAGTGCCTTTGTAGTTATTGGTCCTCTCATAGGCTTTACTAATGAGGGCAATTTTTCAAGGATTGAGTGTGTCTCAATTATGGCATTCAGACTTGGATAGTTAGCTTGAACTTTAATTTCTGGTGAAAAGTGCCAAACATATGCAATTAAAATAACTTATGAAAATGAAAAATCCTACTTTAATATCCTACTTTAATAAAGTGTACTTCTGGTGCATAACCAGGAAGTTCAAACAGCAAGTATAGTAGTTGTAGGATTGTAACTGCAGACAAAATGATAAACTGAGAATCCATTTTTTTTCCTTGCCAGGTCTTCCCTTGTTATGATAAATCAATTACAGATAAACAGCTTGAAACTATTCAGCTAGACAACTTTAAAAAAATGAAGCATGTACTGCCCTAAACTTTACCTGATTGAGTTATTTGAAAGTTGTACTGTAAGAGCATCTTCAAATACTGAATGGTGACATATCATCTTAGCAGGGTTGAAGTTTGATTTTGAAATTGGACATGAACTTATCTGGCAAGAACACAACTTCTGAAATGTTCTTACCTAAAATATTTCTTCTCGTATAAACTTCAGAGAATGTCAGAGGGAAAATTTGAAGGTAAACTGATGCAGCCCTTTCTTTTTTTTATTTCCCATTAAGTTTATTGGTACATTTTAGGTATAAAATACTGTTACATTCATCATTGGGATCTTGTACCATTACATGAGTCTCTTGGTTCT
>NW_004624808.1:1474943-1500470 GCF_000247695.1 Heterocephalus glaber
TTCTTCTTTGCATCGTCTAGCAGCTGCTGGATTGATTTCTCATGTTCCTTTACAATTTTAAAGCAGTTTTTCTTTTCCTGGTCACTAATTGCAATCTTTTCTTCTATTTCTGAAATTCTATCCTCAAATTGGTTCATTCTGCAATGCAGCCCTTTCTTACATGTAGATGAAACTAAGACCTACCAAGAAGTGGTTAAGGGATCTGCCCATGGTCACATATTACCTTTGGAACACATGGAAGATTTAAAGTCATTTGTTTACAGACTATCATGTCATTTGATAGCCCTTTGATTGACCAGCCTCTCTGTATATGAATAGTCTCCAAATACATATGCGTGCTATTATTAATAAAAGTAATAAAATACAGGTGTGTTTGAAAACCTTGCTAACAGGAAGTATACAGAGATCAATGAATCTTTTTCTCAGTCCACAAACACTAAGTTTATAATTATCTTTACAGAGAGATCAATACTACCCTGGAGGGCCACTGATAAAGTGTTCTAATACTCTAAAATTGGGAACCTTATTGTTGTGGGTCGAATTGTTTTCCCCCCAAAGATATGTGGAAATCCTAACCCCTCGTACCTATGAATGTGACCTTATTTGCAAATGGGACCTTTATGATGCATTCAAGCTGAATTCATACATTATTAGAGTGGGTCACAGTATAATAGGACTGAAAGCTGTTATAAGAAGACAAGAAAAGACATACAGGAGGACATCGTGCCATGTCAAAGGCAGAGATTGGAGCCATGCATATATAAGTCAAAGAGTGCAAAGAATCACTGGTAGCACCAGAAGCTAAGGTGAAAACATAGGACAGATTTTTTACTAGAAGCTTCAGAGAGAGAATGGCTACGGTTCTAGATTTCTAGCCTCCAACTCTGAAATAATGAATTTCTGTTGTTTGGCCCACCTAGTTTGGGGTATTTGTTATAGCAGCCTTTGGAAACTAGCATGCTGCTCTTATGCAAATATTTGGTGTTGAGATCTTCCAACAGACTACAGAAGGCAACTGTTACAATGGAATGTTGTCATTACATGATATTTCTTTGCTTGACTTATTTCCCTTCATCTAGATGCTACTCATTTGGGCATGGTACTTCTCTTTAACCTGAACTATGTACTGCATGGGTAACTAATATCATCTCTCTTCCTGCCCTCTTGTATATTCTAAATCCCCCGTCTCCACTCTACTCACTCTCCTCTTCAGGGAGAGGTCTTCCTGTAACATTTGTACATTAGATTTTCCTTATAGGATGAAAGTAGGTGAGCTGAAGCATTTACTATTCTTATGAACTCTCCTATACTTGGTTTGATTTTTTTGATGTTGCTTTTTTTGAGACAGGGTCCACTTTGTAATTTAGGCTGGCCCTGAACTCAATATGTAGCCCAGGCTGGCCTCGACTTCTCGGCATCCTGCTGGGATTACAGGCATGTGCTACCATGCCTGGCTCACTTGATGTGTTTTTAAACTCACTTTGCTTTTACTGTAAACATTAGATATAATTTCTTTACTGATCCTTCCCTTTCAAATTGAGCTGTATGTATTCTTACATCTGAATTCTCAATGGATATTTCGGCTCTTTCCTGTACCAGCCAAAGATCAAAGCAGAAGTCAATATTGAGGAAAGATAACAGAGAACCATGAAGCGTGGTGTTTCAATGATGTAAAATAAATATGATCATTGCTCTTGGAAATTCTGTTCCAATTATATACACAAATAAGTATCTTACTTTATTGTTCAATATAGTCAAGTGTAGGGCTTCTTGAATGTTAATATGGTATGGGCTTTAACTCTTGTTCTTTCAACAACATCATACTCTGTCATTGAACTTTGGGGTTTGGACAGATCTAAGTCAGTGAGCCCAGGGAGCCTTCTGGAAGTGTTGAGATTTACACAAGTTCACAGAATTATGTGACAGTAGAATCGAGCCTGGATCCCAAGCCTCCTGTATCCAAGTCCAGGATTCTTTCAACGAAATTGTTTTCAGATGAGAGTTTCCTTTCAGAAAGTGATATTTTGTTCCTCTTGCAAACAGGTGTACTATAGTTTTCTTAAATACGAAGGAGCTAGAACTCCCCAGCATGGTCACTGATTTCCATTCCCTCTTATTTCAATTAGAACTTCAAAACTCTACTCTTCCACAAATAAAATAAAAGCTTCAGATGGTGAGATAGCTAATTCACAATATAATTTTAAAATCAAATAATGAAAATTTTTTAGTTTTAGCAATTATACCATAGCCACACATTATACCATGCTAACATTAGGAGAAGTTGGATGTAAAATGAAACAGAACTCTGTACTATTTTTTGCAACTTTTCTTTGTGTCTAAATTTATTACAAATTAAAAAGTTTTAAAAATTGAGTAAGTGGGATTTTGAAATGTACAAATGGCTTTCCTATCTAAACTTTTCCCAGAAAAAAAGTGTGTGTATTCCACAGAACTTTTTTTATACGGTAAATATTGACTCTATACTACTATAGCACAGTATCTTTTATAAGCCCCTCTTATCATCTTGTGAAAATGGCATTTTGCTAATAGCTATTAACCACACAGAATTGACTATGTGTTCTGTGGCTATAACTTTCACAAAGTGGAGGAAGAAGATGGTGAAATGTGGAGGAGAGGCAGAAAGAGAGCAAGAGCGAGACAGAGAGAAAGAGGGAGAGGGAAAAACTATTGAGGGTGATACAATGATTGGATAATTCTCTATTGGAAAAGCCACACTGCCCTATGCCTCCTGGGGAAAGAATGCAGTTAATATCAACTGCAGTCCAAAACCAGTAGACTCTTCTCTCCAAGCCCTTTCCTCTATAATTAGCTATTGAGTGTCTGCTACTTACTAAGTGCCATTCTTGTTGGAGAGAGAGAAAATAGGTTATTATTATATAGTTTGATAAGTGCTATAGTGGAGGGAATCCCATGGTACTGCCTATGCACACAGGATGAGAACTTCTAATGTGGTCTTTAAGATGGGGATGTCAGGGAGAAATTTCTGAAGAAGGGACTACCCAAGGCTGAATCTTGAAGGAGAACAAAAAGCAGACAAGCACAGAGGGCCAGGAAACAGAGAGGCACATCAAGCAACGACAGCACCTGTATGAGAAAAATTTGGCATGCTTGGGCAAGTAATTTACATTCCACTCATGAGCTATGCAATGGGGTCACATATCTGTGGAAGGGTTACATGACCTCCTTATCTTAATCTTTTAGGGGAGAGAAGAGCAGCACTGGCTCTTTTGTTTTAGAAGGATCACTCCACCTGCAAAATGGAAAGTGGATTGAAGGTGAAATGGAACAAAAGAATAACTGAGTGAGAAGGTCATTGCAATTGACCAGGTGAGAGAGGGTGGTGGCATGAGGCAAGGTGGTGGCCGCAAGGGTGGTCAGAAATATACCTTTGAAAGAGGTATTTAAGAGGTAAAGGTGAAAGGAGTTGGAGGTTTAGTGGATGTGGAGGTTTACTGAGATGAAAGATAATGTCCATATTTTTTCATTTCCAAAATGAACTAATTTCAACTTCATTCTGAGCATCTCCTCTACTTCCTTGTCTAATTGAAACTTGGTTCTCCTAAGGACACTGCTTTCCCTTGAGTGTCTTTGAATGAAGAGGCAGAGGAAAGGTAATAATGTATGCTCTCAGGTGCATTTTATGAGGATGTCAAAAAGACATGGATCAAATAATTTTTCTAGACCATTTGACACTCTGTTACAATCTTGGAATCTTTTATAAAACTGAAAAAAGAAACATGTTTCCATTTCACTGTGAATATATTATTTCCTAGAGAAATTATAGCATGGAAAGAAGGCATAAACAAATTATACTGCCACCTGAGTATCAATTACTCTTGCTCTATCACTGCTCAAGTGGTAGACCTGGCAGTAGTGATAGTATCACCACTGCTTTCCATGCTCTCTTTAAGAACAGTATTCCTCTGTGCTATCATTAAAACTACTTGCAATTGTGAAAGCCCTGTCAGATGTTCTTTGTCAGGAAAGTATCTTATTTCTCCATCAATTTTGAAAGATAGTTTTGCAGGGTACATCAATCTGGGTTAAAGGCTGTTTTCCTTTAGGGCTTAGAATACATCACTCCATGCTCTTCTTGCCTTGAGGGTTTGTGTTGAGAAGTCTGCTGTGATTCTGATGGGCTTTCTTTTGTATGTGGTTTGTTTCTTTTCTCTAATTGCTTGTAGGATTTTGTTCTTCTGTTGGGTTTCTGGAATCTTGACTATCATACGCCTAGGTGCAGATTTTTTTATCACGGATATTTGGAGTCCTATATACCTCACTTGTCTGTATGTCAAATTCTTTTCCCCTCCTTGGGAAGTTTTCTGTCATTACTTCTGTGAAGGTTTTTTTATGTCATTTGCACTCTCTCTTGTTTCTTCATTGACTCTGACCAGTCTTATGTTATTCTTCTTTGCATCGTCTAGCAGCTGCTGGATTGATTTCCTGTGGTCCCTTACCATTTTTAAGAAATCTTTCTTTTCCTGGTTATTAATTCCAATCCTGTCTTCTATATCTAAAATTCTGTCCTCACACTCATTCATTCTGCTGCATAAACTTTCAATGGAGTTTTTAATCTCCTAGAAATCTGTTTGGATCTGTTTAATGGATTCTATTTGTTTCCTATATTGGGATTCCATCATGTTCCTCAGCTCCCCGTATTTTTTATCTGTGTTTTCTCTAGAGTTATTAATCATGTCTTTCACTATGGACACAATCTCTGTTGTTATCTGAGAAATTATTTCTGATTTCATTTTTCCGGATCCTCTTTTGTTGCCAGTTCAGGGAGTCGAGGTGGTTAAATATCAGATTGTTCCATCTCGTTGCCCTTGGTGATCTGGAAGTCTGGTTTTGAGTCTTGTTTATGTGCCTTCTCATTTCAACAGATGCTGGGGATCTGTGTGCCCAAGCTGCTGGTGTCAGGGTGGGGCTCTGGCTGGGGCCTGTGTACCTGAGCCACTGTTGCCCAGGTGGGCCTTTCTGTGAAAGCCTAGGGATCCAGCTCACTATATTGCTGTCAACAGCCCTCCTCATTCATTTAAGACTTTGGCACCTGATTTACAGTTTTCCTTTATATTCTAAGTCCTTCCATCACGCTGGTATGATGACAGCACTTGCAGGGATGCACCATCTACATATTCAGGCCCCTTAGTTCCAATGATCTTATTCTGCAGTCCTTCTAGTTAGACTTCCTCACAAGTATACTCTGGACATTGTTTTCCAAAGCTCTTCCATCTCCCATATCTTTAATCCCAATTACCCATTCTATTACAACCACTTCTTCCAGCTTTATAGTTCCAATACTATCCAACTATTATTTTTTTCTGTTCAGGACCTCCAAACCACTTATCTTTTCTATTTCACGCAATTAATCAAGACTCTCATTTCTTCACATTCCTTTTAAACTAGTTTACTTCCATACTCAGTCATCTCAACAATAACTTTATCATTCTGTAGCCCATCTGGTTTCCCTCTCTTCACAAAGGCCATCTCAAAAATTTTATTCAAATCTGAGCCCTTGTCCTAGTCAATCTTCATAGATGACCTTTTTTTGCTGTCTTATCAGGGAAAAGGAAGCTGCAGAAGGGAACTATCAGATACGTAAGTCTACCTAAACTTGAACTGCACCCACTTCATCTTTCTTAATTTCTGTCATAACATTAAGTTTGCTCTCCTTCCATCATGAGACCAGACACTCAACTTGGGCTTCAGATGCCATCACTTCTCACTTTGCTAGGATCTGTATATTGCTAGCTGCTTTTGTTATTTTCAACCTTGAACTCTCAATGAGTGATTTTGTTTGTATCAGATTTCATAGATTCTCAGTTCTCTTTCACTGAAAGAAAAATAAGCACCCATTTACTGTCCTCTCTTCTTCCATACAGTCCAACTTCTAGGTAGGTTGCTTATTCTCACTGTCTACAGTTTTCCCCCTCCAATTTATCTTTAGCTCAATAAACCCAGCCGGGATCCCACCATGCCAAAAACTAGCTCTCACCAAAGTTACTAATGGATTCTATGTCATCAAATCCAAAAACATGTTTAAGTCCTCCCTTTCCTTGATCTCTTAGCAACACTCACCTGTTAACCATATCCTACTTTAGAAAGAAAACCTAGAGCTTGCTTTAGCCTTCATGACTCAACTTGTTTTTTCTTTTCCCTTCTGCTTGCTTTCTCCCACTTGCTGCCTCTTTGGCAGGTGCATTCTTTTCCTCCACCTGTATCCCAAACCTCGTGTTCTTTCTTTGCAGCTTGGTACATGGTAAGAAAGAATGGTATATATAAATAGAGGGAGCCTTTTGCATTATTATAATCTGATTTCCAATCTTCCACTGTAAGAATACAGTGAAAAATTCAACTTCTGACTATGTGAACAAAATCCTGGACTTCTGTGAAGCTGCCTTAGGGATCACTTTGGGGTGGACTAAGGAGCACTCTAGGTTTTTTGTTTCAGCAAGGCCAGTTCCTCTTTTTTAGTCTGGTCTACATTATATTTATTTGGTTTATATTATAGGAGTTTCGTGCAATATTTCATTTGAAAAATTGTTATTTTCTGCATACATCTATATTTACATGTACACACATATATACACACATTGACCTATTCCGCTGGTACACCAAGGCTGAGATGAAGAAATAAAACCTGTCTATATTAAGTTTCAACCATCTGCTCCAAGTGCATGCATCCTCTGTAGAGAAAGATGATGTGTTGTATCTGAAGATCTCAGCACTCTGCTGGCTTCAGTAGTGCCTCATTCTTACTCAATGGAAAAATATGTTCCTTTACTCTACTGGCTGCACTTGATCTACCTCAGAAGTTTTAACCTACATCCATTTAATTTTCCATGACATCTGAAGCCTTTTGCTGATGCTCTAAAATGAAAATTGCCAACGAGGCATGGCAACATCTAAACAAGACTGATGTGTATACTAATTATTTCAGGGGCAAGATTCTCTATAAAGAGGACTGATGGGAAACACTTTCAATGTTAGCTGCAAAGAAAAAGAAAGACAGCATTTTAGCAAATAGGATGCTTAATCAGCAAGAGAAGACCTTCTAAAGATCAGTTTAAATTTTACTCAGGAAGATGTACTTTAGTGAATGTCAAGTTGAATATCCAGCTTGTTCTCTCCAATTTTAGTTTGACTTGAAGCACATTTACTGAGGCTTGGTACATATTAAGCCTCCTGCCCCACATCATGGGATGTGGAGATGAATGAGTCATGGTTTTTACCTTTAAGGAGCTTGCAATATATTATGTACAATTCACATGTCTTTTGTGGCAAATGATTAAACTCTAAAGTCTCTGAGTTGCTCATGCGAGTTAAGAATGCAAAGTACAGCAGAGTTGAACAAAAAATATTATGGCTCTGCTCAGCACTTCAATCCAGGCCTAACCCAAATAGGAAGTAAAATTTTCTCCAAGAGGGATTTAACACAGCCTTTATGTTGCCACTGTGCTCTGAGAACAAAGAAAAAAAAGAACATACCTGGCAGAGTAAATACATATCATTTAGGCTAAAAGGGAAATATCACAGCAATTAAAAGTCATTGTCTTGAATCAATAGAGCAGGAAGCCAGTATTTTGCATGGTTAACTGAGTCGAAAGTCCTGAGAAGTCACAGCAAACAATAACTATGGATGGCTTATTGCATCTATCAATAGTACTGCTTCTGTTGCTACTACTGTACTAGCACTTGGGAAGTGTATGCTCTGTTTCAGGCACTTTTATAAAAATTACATTCGTGTCATATAATTCAACATTCCAAAAAACCTTGTAAATTAGATACTAATATTTTCATTTTATCAATGAAAAAGCTAAAGTTTGGAGGTAAATGAACTCATCCAAATTAAGTGGTGTAGCCAAAATTTAATGGCTGAGCCTTGGTAACATAGTCAGAAATAACATGAGTGGAAAATTAGGAATCTGAGACAGACTGGGATAAACTAAGCAATGAATATACATGACAAAGTATGGAGAGCAAAGGAAACAAATTTGGAGAGAGTTTTTTGTATGGATTTTTTTTTTGTACTTGGGATCAAACTCAGGACCTTGTGCTTTTGAGAAAGGCATGGTGCCACTGAGCTAAATCTCTGGCATATATGGACTTTTTAAAATTAAAGATGATGGAAATCTCTGTTGTAATAAAAGGAAGAAAGAGAAGACTGGTACAGATATCGGTAGGCTTGTAGCATTGGATAGACAGAAACTGAGGACTTTGCCTGATGGCATCTATTTCTTTTCTGAAGTGAGAGGATCCTCTTACATAGAGATAAGGGAAGGTGAGCTTTGGAAGAGAGTGTTCATGCTTGAAAATAGCCCTTAGAGAAAACAGAAGAGTCACTTGAGAGGAGGAGCATAATAGGAATGCTTAGCAGTGTAGGGGATTGATTATTAAAGGTTTGTGACCATGAATTTATAGTAGTATAAACTTGAACTATTTTAGGAGTCTCTCCTGTAGTTCCAGAGTGCTTCATGTCAGGAAGAGAGTTTAGCTCTTGTTGAGTTTTGCTAGAAAACAGCAATGAAAGATAGATGGGTGTGAGAGATTAGGATAATGGCAATAGTATTATTGATGTGATGGAATGTGGAATCTAAGCTGGAGAATGAGGGCAGTGCAGAAGTCAAGAGCTGATCAGTAGGTAGAAAGTAGAAAGGTCAATGGACTGAACATCACAAGGAGTGGGGGCTAATTAAGGCTCATAATGGGCATGAGCGAAGTTAGCTGGAAGGGTTAGATATAATGTTCAAGAAGGATAAATTTGAATCAATGCTTTTAGTGATAGCATAGTTTCAAGTCATAACGGAGCCCCTGATGTCAATATGGTAATGGTAGATAAACTGGGATGGAAAAGAAAGCTCAATGCTTCCTGGATATGCTTAATTTGACATAAAGGCTGGGTGTTTCCATGGTAGTTTTTTATTGCTATAATTTGTGAAACAAGATAATGTAGGATTAACTGAGAACTTGATGTTGTCTTATTCTTTTTATAACTTTTAAAATTTTTATAAATACATGTTTGCAGTACATAGTGATTACATTCCTTGTGGACAGTTGGCACATGTACATAACACATCTGAATTCTTTTTACTTCCCCCTTGCTTCATCTCTTGGTCTCCTTCATATTTGCAAATGATCTATTCCATTTCCTATTATCTAACTTTCATGTTGATTTTAAAATTTTTATATTTTGGGTTTGTCATATAAGAGAAATCATGTAATAGTTAAGGTTGTGTGTCTGATTTATTTTATCATTACGGTCTCAATGTGCATCCACTTTCCCACCAACGACTCAAATTTATCCTTCTTTATGGCAGAGTAGTACTGAATTGTGTATAACTGGCATATTTGCTTTATACATTCATCTCTGGATGGACATATCATTTGGTTGTTGAAGGAAATTTTCAAAATCAATAGATATATTGTCCTCCACACCCAAGCTTTGCATTCTTAGATCTAAGCCACCAGTTCTAAGCTGGAATAGAACATCCCCTCACTCCAGGAAGCACTTTGGAGGAATGCTAATTTGTTGTTGTTGTTGTCACAAGAATTAGGCAGAACAATAAGCACTTTCTGAATAATGGCCTGACAGCCTAGATGTTCTGCACTACTAGAACAAGATTTACACATAAGAAGACTAATGCCATTTTCTGCACTAGTTTTGGAGTGGCCCACCAGACACTATTGTAGGTGTAAAAATTGTTAATATCAATCTGTATTTGGAAGTAAGTTCAAGTTTTCATAATAGTTGCAGCAAATTTTAATAACCATTAAAATTTACAGGAAGTGTAGTTTCCATTAATTTTTAAAATTTAGCCTTTATGATATAGTTCTGGCTATAAATTGTATTATATCATACATTTAATTATGTAAGTATGTAGATTGATATTACTTTCTTTTCGAGATAGTAAAATAAGTATTTCAAAACATTTGTTAGAAAAAGAAGCACCTTGTTTGACATAGTTGATTTTCAAATATTTGGTTGCCCTCTCAACTTCTATGCTGCTAGTAATGAGTTTGCATGCTTCAGTAGTAGACCCCCTCAAGAAATAATGCTGGATTTGAGGAGAGGAATCCAGTGCATGGACCAAAACTGAGGAGTATCCTAACTGGGAATACTCAATAGATTCCCCCAGAGATCACAAATGGTTTTGGGTTTTTGTTTTGGTTGCAAATCCCTTGAGTAGGAGGTATTTGTTCCCCGCTTCCATGCCAAATCTCCAAAGGGAAGATAGCTATGTGGTACAGATAGACATTGAAAGCTGCAGCTTGTGAGTGTTGCTAAATTTTTGTGCTTAAGCTTGACATAAAGGGAAGAGAGCCACTCACATCTGAATGAGGTAGACTTGAGGTAGACCAAGGACTATGGTGGACTGAAGGATAGAGACCCATTACATTTCTAGTACTGAATAGCTTCCCTGTCTCCTTTATAAGCCTGAGGTGAGGAGGAGACTCCTAAAACACTGTTGAGATTTAATTTCCTATCAATCATAAACAGATGGGGATGAAAAGAAATATTTTGATGAAAAACTCCAAAACAAAATTTGCTAGCTCTGAAATGCACTTTGAAAATTTAAACTAATTACCTTGAGCTTGCTAATGTTAGTTCGGGCACATTTCCATCAGAGGAACACAGAATCTTTTATTAAGCCACTGTTATTTGCATTAGATCTATAACTGCATGCCCAAAGCAATGGTAGCTTCTTTTTGGCTTGTGTCTTGTCCTTTAGAGGGAATATCTTACCTTTAATTCCCCACATTCACTTGCTTCTCTCTGTGAAAGCCCCAGCGGAACAGCTCAGGCCGAAGTCTGGTTTTGCAAAAGGATTCACACATCTCCTTGGGTTTTTATACTGCAGAAGGTATGGTAACACTTTTGCTGAAAGAAGAGCTCCAAATTGTCAAGCCCTAGTGCCTTTGTGAAGCTGGTGTTTGGAAGAAAGTAGATTGAATTAATCAGGGTCAGACAGCAGTTGGAGTAAATCAACAGGGAAGATCATGAGTGCCAGGGGAAGCCATTGGGGTGCATACACTGGGGAAATAAGAAAACAGATCTTTCAGCTAGCCTACTGAACAGAGTTCTCTGGACATATCACTTAGGAGTGATTGGATAGTGAATTAACGTGTCTGCATTTGTATTTCCCCCTGAATGACTGTTGCACAATGAGCTAATCTGAATGCTTTTGAGGAGAGTTCTATATGGCTTATTTTCTTCTCAACTGAAAGCTTTCAAGCTCAGGACAAGATATTTCAGTTTTGTGACTTCATTGTTTGAGTTGTCACAAAATGAGGTGGGGAAGAAATATTGCTCTTTAAAAGTTAGTGAACCGTGGGGATTTCACGTCGAATTGTAAAGAGTTCAAACTAGTCAAGGAAAGAAATGGCAGATGGACAACTCGATAAAGGTTCTTCTAATGCTTGAAAGACATAGGCATTGATCTCAAAGGGCTCTCCTTTCAGAGATGCACAGCCCAAGCCTTAGTGACTTCAATAGATAGTCAAGGAAATATCCGTGTTATTACTTTGTGCTTTTTGCTGAATACAGTTTCCACATTCATCCTCAAGACAAGTTTATAGTCAGCTCCATACAGCACATAAATTGCCATGAAAAGACCCCAAATGGTTAAATTTGATCAAACAAGTGGTTACTTTGAAAACTCCTCATTAGCATCCTGTTACCAAGCAGAGCATTGCCTGAATTAAGTTGCTTATTTTCAAACACCTGTTTGAAAATATACCATGTGCAGACTCACTGAAATAGAAGAGAATTTTCATTTACAGAGACAAAATCCTAGACATCTTTTAAAGACAGTCATTTCCAAAGGATTTTATATCTTTTGGGAGGATGACATGCTTCTGTGTATCTCTTAGTGTCTATTTTGCAACTACTGTAAGATGAATGATGATCTCTATAAAAATCTTCATTCTACCTCACCACTCAGCAGTATTGACACTGTTCACCTCTTTATTTTACTTTTCTATTCTTTACTGTCTATTGAACTCCCGGGTTCCCACATTAACTCTTCCTACTCAAATTCATCCAGTTTACCTGCCCTACCCAGAAATGCTCATTTATTCCCTTGTCGTTCTGTTTGAGGCTTCCCTCCCTTTCCACTCTACACAACCTTTCTGGGTAGCCTCATCTTCCATCAGGTAATCTTCAATTTTCCTCTCTATGTGTGCTGGCCAGTATTGTAGCCACTAGCCATTGTGGACATTTAAATAATAAATAATAAAATAATAAATATAGAACATTTTTTAGCATCACTGCAAATTCTTTTAGATAATTCTACTTTTATGTTAATGGTCTCCAGATAGACCTCTAGTCCAGACATTGCTCTTGGACCTTAGACCGTAATAGCCCATTGAATATCTCTATCTGGGTACTCCCTAGGCCTCACAGACCAATTATTTCAACCAAATTTCTCCTTTCCTGGAAGTTAAACTGAGGCCTAGAATACAGAAATAAGGAATCTCATCTTTCTTCTTTCTGATGTGGAGAGCCATCAAGAATTTTGACTGTTCCCAGCTGGTAAATTTCAATATCGATAGTCCTTTAAAATAAAGAAGACTTCTAGTTGCATTTGACAATTTCTAAGCCGAATCGTCACTGACAATGACCTCCCGACAGGCACCATTCTCTCCCATTAACTCTGCCCCAAATTAATTTCACATACTGAATGCAAAAGGAAGCTAACAAAGAAATCTTTGTGATAGAAATTCCACAGATTGCTTAATTGACACTTCCCGATCTCCCATTTATTTGGATTTCTAAATCAACAGAATTAGATGACAAATTAAGTCATTAGTGCAAACAATAGAAAATGAGGTCAGGATTATTAGGAGAAGAATAGACAAGGAGATGAATTGATCCGCAGTCAGAAAAGCAGGTTGATCCTTGAAACTCAGTAAAAGTAGGGCAACTTTTCCCCTCTCTCTTAATTACATGCCCACAAGCTTTCTTCTGTCGAATCTGGAAATCTTGGGGCTTATTTCTACACAGTGTAATTATGTTTCCATATCTTGATCCTGTCCAATTTTGAAATGAAATAAACACTAGGAAGTGGTCACATTAGCAAGTAGAGCCACCGAATTACATTCAATTAGGCATTGTTCAATTATGGACTGTAATCCTCCAGTGACCCTAGGAAAGCAAAAATTCAGTTTACAATTAAGGATCTGTGGTACTCAATAAATATATGTACTATTTTAGAAAGAATACGTTACTTCTACTTCTATCAAAGGGAATCTAGGTCTGGAAAGGGCTTGAATAAAGAATAATAACACTTTTTTTTTTTTGGTACTGGGGATTGAACTCGAGACCTTGAGCTTGTGAGGCAGGTGGCAGAACCACTGAGCTAAATCTCCAGCCCTAATTGCACTTTGATGAAAAGAAGCTGAATTCCCCTTGATCCAAATCAGGTTCATAATTAGTATTTATCCACCGTAATGCAGTATAATGATCCTTTGGATTTATAATTCAGGAGATTCTTTTATTTTAAAGTAGCAGAAAGATAACATGCATGTTTCCCATTTTATTCTCCACAACATAAGCACAATTCTATACTGAATTACTAGTGTTCCCCTATTATCATCACTTCTCATGGAAATTCCCCCTTCTCTAGCCAAATATACAGCTCCCATTGTCAGTCTTAGCTTGTCTTCCCACCTTCCATGGCTCTGGAAGGAACTAGCTCTTACTGGCCCAGCCAAATGTCTGCCGCCTTCCACAGTCTTCTTTCCAAATTCCTTCAGAAGACCTTTTTCTGCCAATTGTAAACAAGGAGGGATGACTTCAGCACAATAATTCAAATGGCCAGAGAGATCACTGCTACCCTTGCTTGTCCTGTGGGTGGCTGCCCACTACATTGGGCACTGTATACATTTGACTGTTTTTTGGATCATCTTGTCACTAGATGGGGTCCAATGAGGGTCCCCAGTGTGGAGGTGGAGAACTTCAACTCATTTCACCCATAGGACAGATAGGTTCACTGATTTCCATCACAGAGATATCATTTTCAAGACAATTCCAATGAAAGGCATAAGGAGGTTTACTAGGCAGAATTTAAATGTGTGGGCCCTCAAGAGATGAAGGTACACTGTGCTTAGAGCTAGGTATATTTCCATGATCTTGGGGTGTGTTCAGGATTCTAGGATGTGCTTTCCATTATCTTCAAGGTCATCCATCAGGAGGGCTATGTTAGACTGCAAATTGCTTACATGTATTTGAAGCTGAGATATAGTTCCTGCTTCCTAGTAGGCTTTCTTGAAGATGGAATTAGGAAGAAGCCCAAGTTACAGAAAAAAAGCATGGGCCCAGAGCCCAGTTTACAGTGGTTTTTCCCTTAAGTCTCTTAGGAATTTGTGTTTAGTGTAAGTTTTTTATAAGCAGAAAAGGACTGAGTAACTTTCATGTCCTGATGCTTCAGTTTTGCTTAACGGTACAACTTTAAAATTACGATTTGCCCATCTCCTTTCTGCAAATCTTTATTTTTTCTATTCTACGTCAATACAGTTGCCCAGAACATAGCCTACATGGTGAGAGTGACATGCACAAATACACACCAGAAAGCCAGAGAGACAGAGATGGAGAGAGAATGTGAGAGAATGCACATACACGCCAGGGAAATGAGACACTATTATCCAGAAGAGATGTGGATTTTCACATAAAGTATGAGACCTTTAACCAAGTATTTCTCCTTCTGAGCCTCAGTTTCCTCATCATAAGAGTACATATCTTATAGGATTGTTGTGGATTAAGTAAAATAAAACTCTAACATATTTGATATAGTTGCTATCACAGTTGCTACCACAGTCAATAAAAAATAATCACTCAGTTACTAAATAGCTGGATAGACACATCAGGCATATTGACATACATAAATAGGTAAGCCTGCAACATTCTGCATGTGTTATACACATTTAAATTATAAAGCACTGGGCAGATGTGAAATATGGCTTAATTGAATGAGTTTCTGGTTTAGAATTAGAAAATCATCATTTGAGTTTTGTGATAGTTACTAGCTGTGTGAGCATGGTAAGTCATTTAACTTATGAAACTGGCATTTCTGTGTACCACGGAAGTTCTGTTACCAACCCTGCACACTTACTGTGCTATTACATACTCCTGCAAACAGGCTGTTGTGTGGAAAGCTCTTTATACACCTGTAAAACTTTTGTGTTTGGGGAAGCACTCCTGAGGCAGGCCTTCTTTATGTGTGGGTGAGAGCATTCTTTTTCCTAAATGGCCTTTTGTGTTGCATCTGGAACCTGGGACAGACTTAGTCTTGGAGATTCTGGTCCTGTGTGCATTGAGCTTTTCCATTCTGATTCTTGAGAGGTGACTGCCAGAGGTCCAGGCTGGGTCCAGGCACATCTCATTGTGAAGTGGGAAAAGGACCCATGTAGGCTCCAGATGTGGAGATGAGAAGGTGCATACTTCTTCATCACTGTCATAAGCACCTGAGCCAAACGAATTAGCAGAGATGACAGCTCTGAGATTGAAATCATGTCCTTCCTGGTCATCACCATTTAGAACAAAATCCTGGTACATAGTAGGTGGCTAGTAAATATTTGAAGAAGAGTTCCAGACAATCTCAAGGTTTCTAACATCACTAAATCAAATGAATTGGAGTCAGTTGACTCTCCATTCAGTCACTACACACAGCATTAAATGGAGATTTTATGCCTCATTCCCGAGAAAATGACTTGTCTCTCACTTATCTTTTTTCCTCCCTTGGAGACAGGTTTCCTTTGTATTCTCTTGTGACTTATTATCAAATCTCCTGTGAAATCAGGTGGGAAGCATCTTCTAGACTTTTCTTTCTATGCCACCTTTCAGTTGCTGGTGAGGTTGCCATTTTGGATCACTAAATGGCCTTCTAATTCCCATTCCATTCCTGGTGCTTTGTCTCTGGTCAGTTCAACAGGACTGTCAGCACCTGTTAACTAACCTCGCCTATCTCCTCCTTCAGAACTCTTCAGCTAGGCTCTTTTTCCTGCTCTGTATTCTATCCACTGCTCTGCCACCCTCACAGGCCTTGGCTGCGACTGAAGAGTCCATGTGAAATTGGGAACTCGGCTCCATGATGTGTGTTTCGCAGAGAATTAGCTTCTGTTTCCCAGACCTGTGTTGTTTTCATACCAGATCTCTTCTCTCTATTAAAGCATTTCCATAAGATTAAAACAGGACTTTATTTCAACAAAACATCGGTGTCAGTTCAAGCTGCACAATTCCCAGATGGGTAACCTGCTTGGGGAAGGGGACACCACACTGCCAGTCACTATTGTGTACATTTGTTCCTCTAAAAAAGGCAATCTATCAGACAAACTGAAAGAGAAAACTTATCCTCTGATACAGTTTGTAGGCTTCTCCTATTCTGTTGAAGTTTTTGCACAGAAAACATTTTTGCAGACACGTAGTAATCGCCAAAACTTTTGAGTGATTCCCTAAGTGCTAGTGAAGTTTTAACATAAAAAAAACGTCGAATTTTTGTGATGGCAACTAGCAGTTTGGGGGTAAAAATAATGTATTCAGTAAATAAATTTCACACAGCCCAACTAAGCACTTGAACAGACTATTCAGATCAATATTTGATGAGAATGTATCAAAGCAAACTTATTGCTATGAGGAGCCACTGCTATCTTTTGATTGAAGTTAATGAAGCAGACATATTAGTGTAAAGCACTTGCTGGATGCATTTGAAATTTGTCCTAACCACCACTAGTGTTACTAATGGAAGATGGCAATTACTGTCCACATAATTCTGAAATAATTAGGAAAATGGGCACTTTTTGGAATCATCCTATTAAAATGCAGGGCTGATAACAGAAAAGTTTCTGGACATGTGCTGACTTGCATCAGTGAAGATAAAAGTGACAGAGCGCCTTTCTACTTTACAATTGAAATCTCTCTTCTATTGCATGCTGTAAAGCTTTAAAAGGACGAGGAGGTCAGAAACCTTGGCAATGACACAGTATGGAGAAGAGCACAGGATGTACACCATGGCAGCATCAGACTTTTGCACATCCCCATTACAACAAATAAAAGTTAGCCATCCTGTGGCTTTAGGAGTGCTCTTTCTTCCTCCATATTAGGAAGGACACCAGATTAGAATGGATCTCTCAGATGTTTCCCAAAGGCGCATATACATCATGGTGCTTTCAAGGACTTCCTAGGACTGAAGACGTTTAGGGCATTCAGCCCCATCTCTGAGTAAATCAGGGGAGAGCAGGCAGTGGTAGACAGGTGTGCCCTCCTCCTAGCATCGGGCATGGGCCCTGTGGATTTGCAGTCTCTGCCCTCTCCCGACTGAAACATGAGAAAATGCTAAATGTGGTGTGCGTGAAAGAGAAGATGGACAATTCCTGGAAGCATATTGTCAGGTGTGAGACAGGGCTCCCTCCCATGAGAGAAAAGAAGATGTGGAAAGAAAAGGATCCTAGGAAGCATTAATAAAAAAGAGACAACCTGATAAGCAAACATGGTCTCTGTGGACTAGGGCATGTGCATACTTTCCTGGTCTATTTAAAATGTCTTGAAAGTAATTTGTAATTGCAGCTCGTCTGATCTGAAAAAAAAAAAGGAAAGCCTTACAAAAGATGGGCCTGCCCAGAATATGTATGGGAAAGCAGTCTCTTTAAGGTGAGAGGGCTGCTTGGGAAATACTGCACGCATCCAATAAAAGCCCACTGCTAGTGATAACTCAGGAGAGCCCTGGCATAGATTTTCTGAAATAAAGGATTAAATCATGCAGCAGCCACCACAAACCTTTGCAGTGCAGAAAGCTTTTTCATACATGTGAGCTCAGTTATTTGCATGGGCACCCTATGAGGAAGGCTGGGGGGTGTCAGCTCCATTTTCGAGGCAAGGGCAGAGGTACTCAGTGAGGCCCATGACTTGCGTAAACGGAGACCTTCTGACTCCCAGCCCAGTGCTCTCATCAGGACAGGACTCATGCGGCCACAGCCCACACTGCTGTTCTCCACGTGCCTTGCTCAGAAGCTGCTTACCAGAGGAAGTCCTGCTACCCATCCCCACTTCCCAGTGCTCCCCTGATGTGGCTCTTCTGTGGAACCTGTGAAGTCTGCCGATGTCTGCACGCCCCCGTCACCACAAGAAAGCCAGTTCTCAGAAAGAAAGGGGAAGAGAAAAGAAGCTGTCACTAAAGAAAAGAAAGAAAACCTGTCACAAGACTCATGCTCTTAAAAATACCATTTCCTTCCTGCTGTTTTCTCCCTGGTGCTCCAGGATGTCCAGATAAAAGCTTAACCCTCCGAGCCAGCCGTGTGAGCCTCTTTGTGCTTGATGCTTCATACGACCCAGCCTATTCTGTCCAGCCAGGACATCTCTTTCCCAGAATTTGATTTTCTTTCTTTTTTTTTGAGGCAGGGTCTCACTATGCAGTCCAAGATGGCCTTGAACTCATGATCCTCTTGCCTCAACCTCCCAATGACTAGGCTTACAGGCATACACCGCTGCTGTTTTGTTGTTGTTGTTTTTCACTACTGAGGATGGAATCCAGGGCCTTGCATGTGCTAAGCAAATTCTGCACCATTGAGTTCCACCCCTTTCCATAGCATTTGAAATCATATTTATTATCAATACTATACTTCCTCCCATGCTATCCTCTCCATTTTGCAGACTTTTCCCCCTTCTCTCTGTGCAGACCCTGCCCATGTGTGCTGAGGCAGACTCCAGGAGCACTGCCTCACACAGCTTCTACTATAGGTTCGGGCCATGGGCTGTAGGTCCATTCAACACCTAGTTCATGCTTCAGATCCTGAATGATTGCTGACTGGAGCAGTTACAACTGGTCTGATAGCAACTGGCAGAAATTTAACTTGATCTGTCTGCAGCAAAAATAAAAAAAGTGGGAGTGGATTTACTGGAAGGCTATTGAGAATTTTAATGTACTGAGAAAAGCTGAGGAGACCACGATTGGCTAGGCCTTGGGGATATTTGGAATCAGAGACTCCAAAATGCTGCCAGCACTCTGTCCCTGTCTTGTCATTGCTTCTGTTGGCATGGCACCTTCTTTCTTTTGGCTTCTGGGAAATATGGTGACCAATGGCTCTAGTCCTGAATATCTCATAGGCTTTCCACCAGAAGAGGGTTGGAGAGGCTGTCTGCTACATTTTATTTCAAATTGTCTTAGAGGAGTACACAGACTGGCCCTTTTTCTCCAGACAATCTACTGTAGTCTGGGTCAAAATCACTTAACCTAGCCCCGAACACCGAGGATCGTAGACTGTGTATCGTTTCCAGAAGAAAGAGGGAATCACTGTGGTCCCAGCAACCTTCCTGGCTGCCATCTCCCACAATGACCTGTGGTCTCTGGTACATGGCCCCCTCGCTCTGCATGAACAGTGGCTCTTGCCCACACTGTTTTGGTAGCTCTTTGAGGGCCGAGCCCAGTGACACGTGTTACCCTTCTAGAATTCCCATAGGAGGTAGAATGTTACTGTGCAAATTCATTTATTTACACACTTGTTGAGTGCTCCTTCTCTGGCAAGCCTGTGCTGTGCTATAGGTGATTATTTGTTATCCTTTCCAACTCTCGCCACAAATTACTTGCAGTTTCCTAAAAGCCAGCATGCCATTTCTCAATGTTTTGCCTTCACATGTGTTGATTTCTCTGTCCAGAACACCTTTCCAGCTCTTCTCCTGACAACAGAGTCTATTTAGCCTCCAAGGCTCAACTCGGTTGTGACCACTTCTGTAAAGCCTTCCCTGACCTCTCCTTCTGCTCCCCCATCCCAAAGCTTTGTGGAATGCTCCTCCTCTGTGCTCCTAAAGCACAGTTCATGGCACTTACTGCTATGCATCACAATGATTTACTTGGTCTCCTGAACAAAATGTCAGATTTCCCCAACCAGCAGCATCTTCTGGGGACTTGTCAGAAATGCACATTATTAGACCTCACTCCTCCCAAGCTAATGAATCAGAGACTTTAGGGGTGAGGCCAGAAATCTGTTTTGCTGAGCCCTCCATGTGATACTGGTGCGGGGTCAAGTTTGAGACTCCCAGCCATCATCATAGGGTTTGGTTCCTAGTATGTGCTAAGTAAACTTTTGAGGGATGAGTTAATAAATGAATACTTTCTCTTTCTTTTGGAATTTCAGCTATGTTGATTCTTCTTGCATTTCAGGGACTAGCTAGAAGTAGGTGGCTGATTTCAATTCATTCATTAGGCCAATTTCTCACTTATGAATTCACTAGACTGTCTAGAAAACCAGAGACTCCAGACTTAAATATACACTGTTACAACAATGAAGTGTAGAGTTCTCCCAACCACCAGGAGTATTTTGTGAGCCTTCTTTTATGCCTTCGGGCTACAACAATATCAATATGGTACCTTCCATTCTTTACAAAGAGTCAAGAAGAATTCCATAGAAAACCATGTTCTTACAGCTGCTGACATCTTCTGAGTGCTACATGACTTCAACAGGAAAAAAAAAAAACGCTTCCCTAAATCCTGAATGTCTACAAGTTATCTTTGCTGAACCCAGACTTAAGTCGTAACAAAGTAAAGACGGAAAACTTTCCTTTGGTACATTCTTTCAGGAACTTTATTGCTGTCTGCGAGCTTTTTGGTTCTTTTCAAAGGAAGCAATTCTCTGTGCACTGGGCTGAGCAGGGCTGTCCTGCACCTTGGCAAAACCCAATGGGAGTGTGTGTGAGAGACGAGGCTGCCTCAATAGCCCAATGTTATGCTTTCAGCAAGCTTTGGAGAACAAAGTCTGTTTTTATTGCTCTCCCTGCCAGTGATCACAACTAGTTTCTTTCAGTGAGACGTTCCATGCCTTTGCACTGTGTGCCAGAGCAGGGCATCCCCTGAGCACTCCAAGGACCTCATAGAGCCCTGAAATGAGGCCATTCTTCAGGCGACCCTCTCATTCTGCACACACACACACACACACACACACTCTCTCTCTCTCTCTCTCTCTCTCTCTCTCTCTCTCTCTTTCTGATAATCCTTTCCTGCATCCTAAAGAAGACATTGAATATAAAGACTCCAAGAACAAAAGTTCTCTTATTATACCAATGTAAGTTTTTTGCTTTGTTTTTTTTAACTGCAAGTCACTAGTTTCTGGAAACCTGGTCTGCATTGCAATGTGCAAAATTTCTCCCACCAAAATGTGACTTTAGTGAATCAGCTACTTTAAGCTTAAAGGTTAAGGTTATACTCAGACAATGTAAAAGCATGAATTATGAAGAGAAGTTCCATACATGAGATATAAGATTGGGCTATATAAAGGAATTCCCAAATGGCAGTCTTGGCTGTATTGCAACACCCAGAAGGACTTATGAAGCATACAGATTGTCCTGGAGTGTCTTATTCTGTATGTAGTGCAGGAAAATTTTAACTTAAATAATTGTCCTAGGTAATTCTCACCAGAAGCTACTGTTGGGTTTACTGGATATGATAGTGTTCAGTGTTTCTTCCAGTGCAGACTCTATGATGTTCTGTATTAACACATGCTTCATTACTCACCTTTCTCTTCCTCTCTTTTTCATATTTATATCCAAATAAAAGGAAGAAGTAATAACAGTTTAGATGTAATGTAGGGGTCAGAAATCTTGGGTAATATTTCCATCTGTTTCACAAACTGACTCTGTTATTTTGGATAAACCATTAGCCCCTCCTGAACTTCAGTTTCCCTGTGCACAAAGAAATAGGCTGTACTATTAAATCCAACACGTGGTGAAAAGAAAAATTAAAAAAGAAGACTTGAGCTGCACTTTTTTGTAACATTGGATAGTTCCCATGGTGCAAGCATACTCACCCACCATGACTGATTCCAAGCCGTGGAAGGTTTCACTGAACATGGAGATAGCAAGAGATACTCCTCTTTCAAGCTAGTACAAGCTGGCTCTAGCTCCCCCAAACTAGATTCTTCCCAAGCTTAAGTGTTTATATCCCATCTTATGTAACTAATAAATTAATAATGGCAGCACCTTCTTTTTAGCGAAAAGAGAAATCAGTCATTAGTTCCATGGGGGAAGCCTAGGCTTTTTGGCTGGGCAGACTTGGGTTTAAATTCCAGATCCACCTTGTAAAGATGTGTGATCTTGGACAAGATAGATAACTTACATTAGGAGTCCTGGTCTCTTCATTTGTAAAACAAACAGAACCCCTTTGTAGTGAGGAATAGTGGGGTAATGCACATAGAGTTTCTAGCATAGTATCTGGTAAAGGTAACAAGTGTGAGAATGAAATTAGAGAAGATGCAAAGGAATAGCAGGCATCACATTAGCAAAACCAGAATTAGGCAGAAAAAATATCTAAAAGTAGAGTATAAAGGAGAGCACACAATGAAACTAGAAGTCAATGATAATAGTTGCCATTTTATGGAGTGCTTGCGACAGTCTATGCACCATGGTAAGAGCATTGATTATTTCATTTTAAAAGCACAGAGAGCTTATAAGTATTATGAACTACACTGTCACTTGAAAAAGAAAATTAAATTCTGAAAAGCCAGTTTCATGTCTGACCTACATGAGACACGTATCAGGAGGGTGAACCTAGAATGGAACAAGGATATTAGATATGACACTAAATCTCCACGGTTCCGAGCTTTGTACTTCACATTCAAACAGATTCATTTCTAAAAGTCATTCAGTCGACATCCTCTATATGCAAGAAACTGAACAAGACACTGCAAGAGAAAGATGTAAATTTGGACAATACAGGTTCTCTCTATTAGCAAGAGAGGCAGAACTCAGATGTAAATCACACTGACTTAAGGCTGATTCAAACTAAGTCTTACATTCTCCTACACTGGCCGGATCTGAAGCCGTACACCTGTGCTTCCTGTGGCAAGTCTTTTATTCTAAACACATTGCACTCTCCTTCCAGACTCTTCAAAGGAATTAAAGAGATGGAAACATGTCCAAACTCATTTTATGAGGCCAGCATTACCCTCACACCAGAGCCAGACAAGGACACTACAAAAAGAAAATTACAGGCCAGTATCCCTGATTAACTTAGAAGTAAAAATCGTCAACAGAACACTTGCAAATCAAACTCAACAGCACATTAAGAGGATATTCACTATGATCAAGTAGGATTTATCTTTAGGATGCAAAGAAAGTTCAACATACAAAAATTTATAAATGTGATTCATGGTATTAACGGAATAAAGGACAAAAACTGTATATCATCTCATTAGATGCTGAAATGGCAATTGATAAATTTCAACATCCCTTCATGATAAAATTATTATCAAATTAACCCTAGAAGAAATTACTTAAACATAATACAGGCCATACAATAAGCCAACAGCTAATATTATGGTGAATGAGGAAAAGCTGAAGAATCTTGTCTCCAAGATCTGAAATAGGACAAGGATACTCACTTTCACTACTTTTATTCAACACAGTACTTGCTGTCCTGGCAAGTCCTTGTCCTTGTCAAGCAAGAGAACATGTAAAGGACATTCAAATTGGAAAAAGGGAAGTCAAATTTTTACTGTATGCAGATGCCATGATATTATATGTAGAAACTCCTAAAGACTCCAATAAAAATATTAGAAGTAATAAAAGAATTCAGCAACATTTTAGGATACAAATAAACATACAAAATCAGTAGGATTGGTATATGCCAATACCCAATTATCCAAAATAGAATTAAGAAAGTAATCTCATTAAAAATAGGTACAAAAATAATGCCTAGGAATAAATTCAAACAAAAAGGTATAAAAAGGTATCTCCAATGAAAACTATGAAATATTGTTGAAAGAAACTGAAGAGGGTACACACACAAATGGAAAGATATCTATGTTCATGTATCAGAAGAATCAATATTGTAAAAATGTCCATACCACCCAAAGTAATCTACAGTTTCAATGCAATCTCTATCAAAGTACCAATAACATTCTTTACAGACCTACAAAATCAATTCTAAAATTTCTATGGAACCACAAAATGATAGCTAAAGATAGCAAAGAAACGTTGGCTAAGCAGAACAAAACTGGAAACACTAAAAAACTTTACTTCAAAATATGCTACAAAGTTGTAATCATCAAAACAGCAAGGTATTACATATAATAGGCACACAATTGAAGAGAATAGAGAGCCTAGAAATAAACCCACACATGTGCAGTGAATTGATCTTTGATAAAGATGCCAGGAGATCCTGCACTGAAGAAAGTGTGGTCTTTTCTCTCTTTTTTTTTTGCATAAATTCTTTTATCGTTACATTTTAGGTATACAATATGTTTACATTTATCATTGGGTGCTTGTACCTGTACAAGATGTATCTTGGTTCTTAATTTTTTTCCCATTACCTGTGCACCCTTCCCTCCCTCCACCCCTCCCTATTTAAAAAGACTTTCCATTTTTTCCTTTTCTCATGATTTTTCCTTTCCCTTCTTAGCTTTTCCCTTCCCCTCCCTGTTCCTCTACCCC
This sequence comes from Heterocephalus glaber, assembly GCF_000247695.1. The sequence continues at coordinate 1,499,377 of NW_004624808.1, forward strand.
TTTGGAACTTTTCTTCCTATCTCAAATTATCAATTATTCATTGTAATCCTTTTAATTATTTACACTTTCAGTTTCTGACACTAGAGAAACTATTCAGTATTTACACATATGTGTCCTATTTATTTCACCTAAGAGTATGGCCTCAATATGCATGCATTTAGCTGTAAATGTCTCTGGTTTCTCATTCTTTATGGCTGAGTAGTACTCCATTTTATTAAAAAACAACATCTTCTTTATCCAGTCTCCAGTTGACAGGCACTTGGGCTGTTTTCAAGCTTTACCTATTACAGACTGTTCTGCTATGAACGTGGGTGCACACATATTGCTGTGGCATGATTCTTTTAATTCTTTTGGGAAGATCCCCAGCAGGGGAATAGCTGGGTCAAATGGGACTTTTAGTCCTAGTTCTTTGAGGTATCTCCATACTGATTTCCACAGTGGCTGCACCACTCTGCACTCCCACCAACAATGGAGGAGGGTTCCTCTTTCCCCACAACCCCGCCAGCATTTGTTCTTGGTTGATTTCTTGATAGCAGCCATTCTTTCTGGGGTGAGGTGGAATCTCAGTGTTGTTTTCATCAGCATTTCTCGAATGACCAGTGATGCTGAACGTCTTTTTCATACATTAATTTGCTATTTCTACTTCTTTGCCTGAGAAATGCCTGTTCATTTCAGGTGCTCATTTTTGAATTGGGTCTTTGAATTTGGGGGGGTGTCTGATTTTTTTCAGTTCTTTATATATTCTAGATAGGAGTCCTTTGTCTGAGGTACAGCTGCTAAATTTTTTTTCCCAGATTGTAGGTTGTCTCTTAGCTCTGTTGGTGGTTTCTCTTGCAGTGTAGAAGCTTTTTTTAAAGATGAGATCCCTGTTGTTGATTCTCTGTGCTAGTTCCTGTGCTACTGAAGTTTTGTTCGTAAAGTCTTTTCCTATGCCAATATCTTCAAGAGTTCTACCTAACTTATCTTCCAGCAAGTTTAATGTTTCTGTCTTAATATTTAGAACTTTAATCCACTTCAATCTTAGATTAGTGCATGGTGATAAGTACGGGTCTAATTTTAATCTTTGGCAGGATGAAATCCAGATTTTCCAACAC
>NW_004624808.1:1504451-1515826 GCF_000247695.1 Heterocephalus glaber
GTTCTTTATCGTGGAAGTATCTAATTTCCCCATCAATTTTGAAAGATAATTTTCCAGGATACAACAGTCTAGGTTGGAAGTTATTTTGTTTTAGGGCTTGAAATACTTCACTCCAAGCTCTCTTTTTCTTGAGGGTTTGTGTTGAGAAGTCTGCTATGATTCTGATGGGCTTTCCTTTGCAGGTGACTTGTTTCTTTTCTCTAACTTCTTGTAGGATTTTGTTTTTCTGTTGAGTTTCTGGCATCTTGACTATTATATGTGTACATGTAGAATTTTTTGATCATGGCTAGTTGGAGTTCTATATGCCTCTCTTATCTGTATGTCCAATTCTCCATCTCTGTCTGGGAACTTTTCTACTATTACTTCTGTGAAGAGCTATTTTATGTCAATCGCACTTTCTCTTGTTTTTTTGTGGACTCCTATCAGTCTTATGTTATTTTTCTTTGCATCATCTAGCAGCTGCTTGATTGATTTCTCATGGTCCCTTTTGAAGAAATCTCTGTTTTTGAGGTCACTAACTGCAATACTGTCTTCTATATCTGATACTCTGTTATCTTCACATTCCCTTATTCTACTGTGAATTCTTTCAATGGAGTTTTTAATCTCCTGGATATCTGTTTGAATCTGTTTCATGCAATTTCTTTGTTATGTTAGGCCATCATGCTTTCCATTTATTTTTTATGTTGGGCATTCATGGCTTCCAGCATGGTTCTGAGGTCATCTATTTTTTTTATCTGTTTCTGTTCTAGAGCCTCTAATCATCTCTTTCACTCTGCTCACCATTTCTGTAATTATCTGGGAGATTATTTCTGTTTTGAATTTTTCTAGAGCCTCATTCATCTGTTTTGTTACTTCCTGTGCTGTCAGTTCAGGCTGTTCAGGAGGTCGATTTTCATATTTTTATACCTCATTTTCCCCATTTGCTTTTGTGGGGTGGAAGCCTCAGTTTGTGACTTGCTTAAATGTCTTCTCATTTTTGTTTTTGGTACTGTCCTTGGTTTAATTCCTTGGTTGATACTTCAAAATTGCTTATTGTAGGTATCTTTGCTGCTTGTGTTTAGAAACCTTGTGGAACGGTTGCTTTTCAGAGGTGTCCTCCAGATATAGCTGGTCTTTAGGTTTTGAGTCTCTAATGACTCTGATGCTATCTCATTTTCATTATCCCAGGATGGCAGTCACAACATCTTAACTCAAGTGATACAAGCAGCAACACCATAGCATCAAGCACAATTAAAAAAATGACAATTTGTGAAAGTTATTAATCTATCACTTTTTACTGTGTGAATTAAATCAAAATCAAGGACCAACCCACCTTATGTTTATAGTGAATGAACTCTTCAATATAGCAACTTTACCTTTCAGAATGGGGAGTTAGAAGGAGTTGGGGAGAGAGGGACAGATAGGTAGAAGAATCAGGAAAGGTTAGCAGTGAGGCCAGAAGACACAAGAAGATCACGCAAACTGTAAGAAACTGTTGACGACAAGAGGAAAAGGCAGAATGAAAGAACAAAGACATGAATAGAACCACCTAATAGCAATAGTGAGGCTAGATACTGTATTTACTTTCCTTTAAAACTAATGACAATTGAGAGATGGAAAACGAGAAGGAAAGAACAATAAAGAGAAATCCAAATTAGGTCCAGAAAGGAACAAAAAGGAGATGAAAAACAATGTGGGACAGGGAGAGAACAAGTGAGAGAGAGAGAAAAAAGATTGAAAAAAGAAGAGAAAAACAAAAATTTGAAAAGAGTAGAAAAAATAAAAATTAAGAATTAAAAATAAGAGAAAAAAATATTGTTTTGCAAGTAACAAAAAATAAAAATAAAGGGCCTCCTTCAGGATGTGTCTCTGCTGTCACGATAGACAACATGGTCAGCCCAGTGCAGATATAAGTCAATGAGTCTCAGCAAGCCAGTAGCAGACCTGTGAGATTCAGGCATATTTCTGGCTGCTAGTCCCAAGTTGAGCTCCCTGTCCTCCTGCAGGGTTGAACTCTGCAAGGTTCTACTGAAGGTTCCAGCTGCCCTTCCCCTGAAGAAAGTGCAGGTTCCGATGGGAGGTGATGATCCTTCCAATTTACTAACCATGGTGGACTGGTGTGCCTTTATTGCAGAGATTCTCTTCAGTTTTCTAGTGGGCTTCAGTTTTCATCAAGGAGCCTGAGAGAGGCCCTCTTTCTGTTGCTCACTTCTGCTCTCTCTTGCGGGGCTCAGGACAGTGGCCTTTATGGTCCCCTGTGCCTCTGCAGTGTGGAACCGGATAGCAGTAGAGCCAGGAGGCCGGGAGGGAGGGGGTGGGGGGATGGGACTGGACCGGGCCCTGCAGGAGCCCGCACAGCTAAGCTGGTCGCATTGTGCAGAGCGTGGGGACAGAGCAGGGGCTCCGTGCTGTGCCGGGGTCCTCACCCTGCGCCTTCTGGTCATGGTTGGCGGAGCCTGGGACGGAGTGTGTGTTTCACGCTGCCTGGGTCCTCATCTTGCGCTGGCTGGTCGCATTCTGTGTGTGGTTTTTTTTCATCATTGGTATTGGAAAATTGCATATTCACATGCAGAAAAAGGAAACTAGACCCTCATCTCTCATCAGTTACAAAAATAAATGCAAAATAGATTAAAGACTTAAGTATAAGACTTAAAGTTATTAAACAATTAGAGGAAAACAGGGGAAATAATTCAAGATACTGGAACAGACAAAATTTCTTTGGACATATGACCCAAATATCATGCAATGAAATTAAAAAAGTGGGACTACAATAAACAAAAAAGCTTCTACATAGCAAAGAAAGCAATCAACACAATGAAAAAACATTTATGGAATGCGAGAAAATATTTGCAAGCTATGTATCTGATGCAAAGTTAATATCCAAAATATATGAGGAAATTGTGCAATTTGCTACACCCCCACACAAGGCTCACAAAAACCCTAAATAAAACAAATGACCCAATTAAAAAAATTGGCAAAGGACTTTGTATTAGTCACTTTTCCATCACTGAGACAAAATACCCAACACTTGCAACTTAAAAGAGGAGAGGCTTATTTTGTCTCAGTTTTAGAGAGTTCAGTCCATGGTTGTCTGTCTTCAAGGCAGAAATGGCTTGGTGGGAGGGTGTGGTGCAGGAAAGCTGTTCAACCCAAAGAAACCAAGAAGCAGAGAGAGAAGAGGGGAGCCTGGGAGAAGAATTCACTTTTCCAGGGGATGCTTCCACTAACCTGCCTCTTCTGACCAGGCTCTACATTTTAACAGCGCATTCACCTAAGAATACATCAATAGATTAATTCACTGATGAGTATAGGGCCCACATGATCCAATAACCCTCCCAAATCCTCACCTTTGAACACATGAGACTTTTGGTAGATGTCTTAGATCTAAACCACAACAGACTTAAACATATATTTTAAAGAGGACATAAAAATGTCCAATAGGTTCATGAAAAGCTCTTTGAGGTCACAAATTATTGGGGGAAATGCAGGTCAAATTATTACCACACCTAATAGAAAGGCTATCCTTGAACAAAGATAACAGTGTTGCTGAGCATGTGGAGGAAAAGAGACCCTTACATGCTGTTGGTGGGAATGTAATTAGTACACTCAGTATGGATGTTCCTCAAAAAATTAAAAATATAATCAAGCCATTACTATTATTGGATATATAGGCAAAGGAATGAAATCAGTATCTTAAAGAGATGCTTGGCATTCCTATATTCATTGTAGCATTTTTCATGATTACCAAGATACAGAAGCAATTTAAATGTGTGTGGATGGATGATGAATGAATAAGGAAAATGTGAAGTGTACAAACAGACACACACACTGTTATTATTCAGCTTTTAAAAAAGAAGGAAATTCTGCCACTTGTGACAATTTTTGGCAAGACTGGAGGGCATAATAATAAATGAAATAAGTTAAACACAGACGTATAAATAGTATATGATCTCACTGAAATGCGGAGTTTGAGGAAATGTAACTCACAATTTTGGAATTCTAGGATCTTAGCTATAAGTTGATGACTCTAGTTAATAATACTGTACTGTATATTTGAAATTTCCCAAGACAATAATTCTTAAATGTTCTCACAGAATACACACAAAATTGTATCTGTGTGAGGTGATGGATGTGTTATTTAACTTGATTGTGGCAATTATTTTGTAATGTATACAATGTGTGCAACAAATCTTGCTGTACACTTTAAAATTGTTTCATTTGCCTATTTTACATCAATGAAGCTAAAAATAAAAATGAAAAATAAATAAATCATGTACTCTGTCTAAGCTGCATAAGGCATGTTTCAGTGTGCGTAGTGAAAAGACATCAGGAATTGAAACCATATTCCTCCTTTATTTACTACCTGTAGCAGCCAAGGAAACTACTATCACTACTTTTTATTGGCAGATTTTGATTATCACTAAGAGCTTAGAAAATATTATCCATTGTTTTGGAAGATTTACTAAATAAGTTGATATAAGCTTTTTGTAATAAACAAATTCCCTCTATGCAACAGCTCAAACCTGATAGAAGCTTATCGCTCACTTTCACAAATTCCAGGATGAGTATTCCTGATTAGCAAGCAGTTCTCTGTCATGTGCTATGTCATGGACCTACGATCCTTCTTTCTCACCAGTCCACCATCTTCAATACCTGGGTTTCAAGGTCATCGGCTCATTTACTTTAATGAATCGAGAATCTAGAAAACCAAGTGTGTGAATGATGTTATGGACCAATCCCACAAGGGAAGGTTACCACTTGTGCTTACAATTCTTTGTCTAGAATGTATGCTTATCACTACACTTAACTCCACAGGAGGCTGTGAAATGTAAGAAAAAGATGAAATATTTTGATGAACAGCTGGTCAGTTTCTGCCACAATAATCAAGCATTCTACTCTGAAAGTCTTACAATGTAACACTATATATGTGACATCTATATATTTTCAATAAGTAGTAACAGTTTCAGAACTTTTCTAGATATTATTGTTTCAAGTTTAATACAAGTTTGGAGAAGATAGGATTAGATGAAAATACTCTTTCTGATTTTCAGTATTTTCTTTTTGCTTCATCTGCTGCTCATCATCTGTGTCCCATGGTATTCGGGTTTGTATAGTCTGTTTTGTAGAATTGAATTAATAATGATAAAAGAAAAAGAGGGCCGGGTGTTTAGCTCAGTGGTTTCGCCCCACCTACTGCGCAAGCGCAAGGACTCAGCGTTCAATCCCCGGTACCAAAAAAAAAAAAAAAAAAGAAAACGAGAAATATGCAAGGTATCAGGAGTCAGAAAAAAGACATGAATCACTACTCATCAAAAATAGCAAAGAAAGTAGGAAAAATATAAGAAACTTAATTAAACAGATAGAATTTAAAAATTGTCAAGCAGTGAGGACGGAGAAAGCCAGGCACCATAAGTCATGACAATCATTAGAAATCTGAGTATTGTACATTTTGATCCTTATTTACACTTGGAAGAAAAGGTCTAAAGGAGTAGGGGAAGTGGGAGGGGTAGGGAAAAGAAAAGAAAGGAAAAGAAAAAATACCAGAAAAGGAAAAAATGGAAACAAAGTCTTTGTAAATAGTGAAGGGTGGAGGGGCTGAAGGGAGGGCAGGGGAAGGGGAAAAAATAAGAACCAAGATACATCATGTGAAGGTACAAGATCCCAATGATGAATGTAACTGTACTGTATACCTAAAATGTACCAATAAATTTAATGAAAAAAAAAGAAATGTGGTTATTGGTAGAGCCAGAGTAGTGCTATTTTTATAGCACAAACGAAAAACACACATTCAGAAGAATTAGCACGTTTCTGACAAATGATCTACTCCTCCAATCACAGATAAGAAGAGGAAAAGAAAAAGTGATGGTGTTTGTGGTAAACGTCATAGATTCATGCTGCCTGTTGCTACCTGGAATATTTTGGGTTTCAGGGTCTGGCTTCAACTCTGGACCAGTTGCTCTCTTTCCAAGCATGAGCAAAACACACATTCACCAGTCTCTCATATCAACTGCTCATTCCTTTCAGTCAGTTCTTATTCTAGCAGACAATAAGTAAGAGTCCCCCTGTAGGAAAGAATGCTGCCGGAGTTTTAGGGCCTCCTTGTGATTTCATTGATGTGTCTGAGTCATACTTTCTCAGTTATCCTCATGGCTTCTTTGCCCATTAGTTTCCTCTCTGGTCCCATGACTGTCATACTCACTTGCTTCTCTGTTTTCTCTCAGTGTTTATTGAGAACCTGCGTGCCTGGCCACAGGCTTCTGTTTACCTTGTCAATAGGTTACTCCGGACTTTCATAACATAGATAATGTCAACAAATAAGGTGACACAATAATATATCTGAATATCTAAAAGAAAGAACTAAGCAATGTAATGGCAACTTTAAGGTCACTGAATCTGAAAAACTATAACCTTAACAGCTCAGAAAACAGAACCCAATGTATCCTTAGAACTGCAGTCTGTTATTATCTATACCAGAGAAAATAATAAAGTACCATACTTTTTATTTGTTCTACCTCTGTGCTGCTTTCAATATTACATAGTCCACTCCACAGGTGACAAAGTTAAGCACTAGATCCTTACATATCCGTCTGTCCTAACTCAGCAAGCTGGAGATGGTGAGCAAAAGTTTATTGAATTAAAATATTTGAAAGTGAAGGTGAAGAAAGAAAGGAAATCCAGGCGTATTTATTGAGTATCTCCTGCTGTCATGAAATACATTTATTTAGGGCTTACCATGGTGCAGGTACTGTGAAAAGAATTTCTGTACATCCATAACCCCTTATTACTTCTCAAAAGAACACAAGAATAAGTCATTTTGATCCCTATGTTTTAGGTTAAAAAAATGTGGTCAAAGAGAAATGAAATGACTTAAATGGCATACAACCAAGAATTGGAACTCATGTATATCCTACTTTCCACGATTCTATTCTAATTCCGTATATGCCAGGCTGAGGCTCTCAGGCATTTGCATTGCCCAAAGTTACCTAGCTAGTCAGTTGTGGTGTTTGAGTGTGAGTCCACGAAGTAAGAATAAGGTGTTAGAAAAGATGATTGCAACATTGACATGCTAGTCCTTCACACATGAAGAGCAAGACTGCTTCAGAAGGTGCTCAGCTGCATATATAAGACTTTACCTCATCTGTTTGCTCTGCTGTGGTCCACAGCCCAGAACTGACAGTATGCAGCTGCCTCACTGATTTCTCCTCAAAACCTGCTTTTCTGGTTCTTGCCTGTTTCAGTAAATGGCCCCTCAATCCCTCCACCTTCAACTCACTTGTGTCTGGAGCCTGGGAATCATTTTTGATATTTCCCTTTCCTTGAATCCAGTGTTTTCAAATCTGAATTTTCCATCTATTACAGTTGGACTTTAGGAGAGAGGCATAGTCCATTGAGATCATTAACATATTAAATATTTTATTGTTTTATTTCTTATATTTGTTGTTTGAAAGGTTCAATAACTCAAAGATGCAGCTATTTCTGTATGTCTCTGTTTTATCTAAAGATTGCTAATATCCATTCTATTCACTAAAACCAGGCCGACATTTAAACATAAATCAAATTAGAGTCATTTATAGCTAAATGGATGCATATCGAGGTCATACTCTTAAGTGAAAAAAATAGGACACACATGTGTAAATACTGAATAGTTTCTCTGGTGCGACAAACTGAAAGTGTAAATAAGGGTTAAAATGATTAAAATGAATAATTGATAATTTGAAATAGGAAGAAAGGTCCAAAGAGGTAGGGGTGAAGGGAGGGGGAGGGGAAAGGAAAGAATGGAAAGGAAAAATTATGAGAAAAGAAAAAAAATGGAAATGATGTCTATGTAAATAGGGAAGGGTGGAGGGGGTGAATGGTGCACAGGTAATGGGGAAAATATAAGAACCAAGATACATCATGTACAGGTACAAGCACTCAATGATAAATGTAAATGTATTGTATACCTAAAGTGTACCAATAAAAGAACTTAAGGATAAAAAAAAATTAAAAAAATTATACCAACCACCTGCTTAAAGCTCTTAACAAACTGCCCATAATCTGTAAGATACAATATAGCATGCTCAAAACATATAGCTGGATTTTGCACGATCATGCAACTGCCAGTGGTTTTAGTCTCATTTTATTCCATCCACCTTACTCTTCTGCTTTTTCTGAACACATTGGGTTTTCTGAGTTATTTTATCACAGTTAAGGTATGCTGATTACATTTAAGACAAAATGCCCAAGGGCCTTTGCACATGTTGCTCAATATTCTCCCTTCACGCCTTGTCAAAACACTTTTACCACGAGAAATCCTAATTCATCCTTCAGTCATCAACTTTAATGCCACTTTCTTAGGACCATGTCTTACTGCATTCAGGTGGCAAAAAAAAATTCCACCAACAGATAGCTTATACAAAGAAACAAAATAAATGTATTTGTCATAGTTCTGTAGGCTGGAAAATCTGAGATCAAGGTGCTGAGAGAGTGGGTGTCAGCATAGAGGATGCATGGTGTATGGATGGGCCACCTTTCATGACACCTAATCATATGAGTGGGGGGCCATAAAGAGTCAGTCTATTGCTGGAAGGCCTTCTTTAACATCAGTTGAAAGCAGAATCCACTGGGAAAAATTATCATAGTACTGTACTCTCTAATCATAAGAATCATCATAATTTGTAATTATATATGTGTGTTTTAGTTTATTTTTAATTGACAAGTAAAATTATATATAACATAATGTGTTATATATGTTTACACTGTAGGATGGCTAAGTCTAACTAATATATTATCACCTCACATACTTACCTCTTTTTTGTAGTTGACAAGTAAAATTACATATAGCATAATATGTTGATATATGTATAAACTGTGGAATGGCTAAAGCAAACTAATTAATATAACATTACCTCACATACTTATCACCTTTTGTTGTGAGAACACAAAAACTCAATTCTCATAGGAATTTTCATACACATAGTACTGTGTTAGCAATTATATTCACCGTGAAGCACAGCAGATTTCTTGTACATTTTCCTCCTGTCTAACTGAAATTTTGTATCTTTTGACTAAGATCTCCCCTATCCCCGCACTTCCAGCCTATGGTAGTCAGCTTTGTTCCCTCTGTTTCTATAAGATTCATTTTTGTAGAATCCACTCATAAGTGAGATCATGTAATATCTGTCCTTCTGTACGTAATTCACTTAGCTTAACATCCTCTGGTGATGAATAACATAAATGACCCGATTTGCCTGTACTTTTGGGTTCATATCTAAGTATCTTTGCCCAGGCATATGTCACAGAATATTTTCCCATGTTTTGTTCTTGAGCCTTTAGAGTTTCAGGTCTCACCTTTCAGTACTTAATCCATTTTGAGTTGCCTTTTTTATATAAAGTGAGATATGGATCGAATATCGTTTTGTTTTTTTTTTAAATGTGAACAGCCAGCTTTCCTAGCATCATTTATTGAAGAGTGTATCTTCCCCCATTGTGTACTTTTGGTAAGTCTGTAAAAAATTAACTGCCTTAAATGTGTGGGTTTACTTCTGGGATGTCCATCCTCTTGATTTATCTATGTGTCTTGTTTTATAACCATGCTGCTAGAATTACTATGCCTTTGTAGTCAGTTTTGAAGTTGGATGCTGTGATGCCTCTTATTTGGTTCTTTCTGCTCAAGACTGCTTTGGTTATTTGAATGTTTTGTGGTTTTGTGTAAATTTCATGTTTCTGTGAATAATGCCATTGGAATGTTGATAAGGACTACACTGAATCTGTTTGAGTAGTTTAGACCTTTTAACAATATTGATTGTGCAATTCGTTAACATAGGTTGTTGTTCCACTTACTCATGCTTTCTTCAAATTCTTTCATCAATCAATAGTTTTTCATTGCACAGAACTTCACCCCCTAAATTGAACTTTTTATTGGATTTTTGTTGCTATTATAAATGGGATTCATTTGACAGACAGTTTTATGTTAGTGTATAGAAAATGCTACTGATTTTTGTAGGTTTTTTCATTTTTTCTGCAACTTTACTGAATTTTCTGATTAGTTCTACATGTTTGAACTGTCTTGGAAAAACTTTTTAGGTTTTCATTATATACAAGATCATTTCATCTTCATCTTCAAACAAGGACAGTTTTAATCCTCCTTCCCAATCAGGATGCCCTTTATTTCTTTCACTTGCCTAATTCCTCTGGTTAGGAATTCAAGTAGTGTGTTGAACAGAAGTGGCAAGAGAGTTGTTCCTGTCTTGTTAGTGATTGTGGAGGAATAGCGTACAGCTTCTTACCACTGAATATGATGTTAGTAATAAGCCTGTTGTATATGATATTTAATGTGCTGGGATACATTTTCAATTTATGCATAATTTGTTGAGAGTTTTTATCATGAAAAGAAGTTAAAATTTGAAAAGTGCTTTTATTGTACCTGAGGTAGTCATTTGACTTTAACCTGTCATTCTATTAATGTGGCGTATCATATTTACAGAGTTTTTATAATTTTTTATTTTTATTAGTACATGTTTGCAAGTACATAATGATTTCATTCATTGTTGGAAATTGGTACATGTACATAGCACATCCAATTCTATTTTTCCTCTTCCCCTCCAACACCCTTTTTAAAAATAAATTTTGGAAAGCAAGAGTAATTTATTTATTTTTATAAGGCCTTATTGAGTTAACTATTATAAATACAGGCTTACAACCAGACTAACAGGCCACAAATACATAATGAAACGTATAAGACAATTATACTAAATCAAGATATACTTTTATATATATTGTCCATGTTGGATTACAAGAACTTTTTCCTTCTCTTTCTTCCTTTATTTTGCACTTTTTAATATGTTGAGTTTCTCATATAAGATAAACCACATGATATTTAGCCTGTGTGTCTGTTTTATGTTGCGTAACGTTATGGTCTCGAGGTGTACCCATTTTCCTACAAATGACTTGAGTTTATCCTTCTTTATGGCAGAGTAGTATCCTATTGGGTATAAATACCACATTTTCTTTATCCATTTATCTGATTTAGCTATTATGAATTGTGCTGCTATAAACATAGGTACACATACATTACTATGATATGATGTATTTAACATTATCAGGAAGATAATTAGAAGGGGAATAACTGTGTCAAATTGAATTTCTTGTTTTAGTTTTTTCAGGAAACTCCATAATGATTTACATAGGGGTTGTACCAGTTCACATTCCCAGAAACAATGATGAACTGTTCATTTTTCCCCTGCAGCTGCTCCAGCATTTGCTATGCTTTGATTTCATTTTTTTTCTTAAATTTTTTTATTGGTACATTTTAGGTACACAACACAATTACATTTCTCATTGGGAACTTGTACCTTTACATGATGCATCTTGGTTCTTATTTTTTCCCCATTCCTAGCCCTCCCTTCACCCCCTCC
>NW_004624808.1:1521467-1536481 GCF_000247695.1 Heterocephalus glaber
AGTGTTCCATCTCATTTCTCTTTGGGGTTGCTGTAGGTGATCTGGAAGTCTGGTTTTGAGACTTATTTATGTGTTTTCTCATTTCAACTGGGGGGGCATGGGGAGTGCTGTTGACGTCCGTGTGGCTCACCTCCTCTGAGCTGGGAGAGGTGGGCCAAGGGCAGGGAATGGCGGTAGGGATGGTGATCTGAAAGCCCCTTCCTCTGGGCTGGGAGCAGTGGGAGGGATGGTGGCCGGGCAGCCCCTTTCTCTAGACCAGGTGCAGTGGGACGGCGGCTCAGAAGCCCCTACCTCTGGGCAGGAATTCTTTAAGTGCTGAGAACTTGATTAGCTCCAGTGCAGTGGTCTGGAGGTCTGGTGTCCTCTACATCTTTGTAGTGTGGAACCAGGTGGCTGTACAGTGAAGAGACCAAAGGAGGGCCTGGGGTGGGTGGGTCCAGTGGATTGCTGCTGGGGTGTGGGCTGATTCGGTGTTTTCAGCATGACTGGCGACCTGGGGACCATGTATACAGACGTGCCTGTCTGCAGCGGGCTGATTGTTTTCTGTGCAACTGGCGACCTGGGGACCAAGTCTGCAGACCTGCCTGTCTGCAGTGGGCTGATTCGTTGTTTTCCATGTGACTCTATTGTTTGATTTCTTGATGATACCATTCTTTCTGGAGTGAGGTGGAACTCAGTGTTGTTTCTATTTGCATTTCTATAGTGACAAGTGACCTTAAACATTTTTCAATATATTTATTGGCCATTGTATTTCTTCATCTGATAAGTGTCTATTCATTTCAGATGCCCATTTTCTAATTGGGTCTTTGAAGTTGGGGGGTCTAATTTTTTTTTGAATTCTTCATATATTTTGAATATTAGTACTCTGTCTGAGAAGTAGAATGAAAGGCATTTTTTTCCCATTCTATAAGTTCTCTCTTCATTCTGCTGGTTGTTTCCTTTGCTCTGAATGCACTTTTTTATTTGATGTAATCCTATTTGTTCATCCTTCATACTATTTTTTCTGCAACCAAGTTTCTGTTCAGAAAGTATTTGCCTATGCCTTAAAGTTTATAGCAATAATGAAATTGACACTACAAAATGTTACAAAATATGAACAAAACTAAGAGTTGATGTTTTGAAAAGATAAGATGAACAAAAGTTTAACGACTAAAAAAAGAAAATACACAAAACTGAGAGATGAAGGAAAAAACATTGCAAGTGGTAACACAGAAATAAAAAAATATGATGAGTGACTACTGTAATTATATACTTACAAATTGGATAATTTAAAGGAAATAGAAAAAATTCTTTTTTTGTGGTATCAATTTCATTATTTTGTTCCAATCTTTATTATTTCTTTCCTTTCACAAACTTTGAGCTTAGTTTATTCCTTTTTTTTCTGCTTCCTGGAGATATACTATTTGGTTGTTATTTAGGACCTTTTTCCTTGTTTTATGTTGATATTTGCTGCTATAAACTTTCCTCTTATAACTGATTTTGCTGCAACCTGTAAGCTTTGGTATGTTGCCTTTCCATTTTCCATTTTCTTAAGATATTTTTAATTTACTTTCTAAATTCTTCCTTGACCATTGATTGCTAAGAAGCATGCGGTTTAATTTCCACATGTTTGAGAAGTTTCTGAATTTTCTTTGCTATTGATTTCTTATTTTATACCATTGTGGTCAGAATATACTTGCTGTGACTTCAGTATTCTAAATATGTGACTGCTTTTTTTGAGGCCTAACATATGATTCCCCTTGTAGAATGTCCTGCGTATACTTGGAAATTTGTGTATTCACCTGCTTTGTGTTGTGATATTCCTTGTATGTTCATTAGTTCTACATAGTCTATTTAAAGTGTAGTTTCATTGTAAAGTTTTCTTATCTATTTTCTGTCTAGATGATCTGTCTTTTGTCAAAAGTTTGGTATTGATGTTCTCTGCTAATGTTTTTCTAGTTAACTTTTTATTATCATTATTAATACATATTAACTGTACAAATTAATTTGTTTCACTGTCTCATTTCCATGCATGCATGTATCATGCTTTGATCATGTCTACCCTTCTACTGTCTCTTTTCTTCCCCACTCTGAGCCCCTTCCTAGGGCCCTCTTCTCTTTTCCTAATAGTCTTCCTTCTACTTCTAGTCTTGCAAATGATTGCCAAATAATACTTTTATATATTTATGTGGGATAACATGATATCATGATGCATATATACATTGTGGAAGGATTGAATTAGCTAATTAACATATTCATCACCTCACATTTTTTTCATTTATTTGTGGTGAGACCATTTAAAATCTACTCTTTAAGCAATATTCAAGAATATAATAAATTTAATTTAGCTATAGTCACAACACTATGCAATAGCCCATCTACTAACTAGCCCATCCCTCTTCTTCAGGCCTGGGGTACCCATCATTGCATTTTCAATCTCTATGAGATTAACTTTTATAGATTCCACTATATGCTATACTTGCTCACAGTGACAGCAAAGTTTGGTTGGGATCTTCAGTGGTAATGGTTAAGGTCCTTTAAATATCTCTCTCTGTCTCTGCCTCTCTTTGTCTCTTCTCTGTCTCTCTAGCCACTGGCAGTTACAGCTGACAGTATGCTCTGGCACTGTTTCTGACTCTGTGGACTTGAGGGTAGTGGCAGTGGTAGTGAGAGTAGCATCTCGAGACCACAGGTCTGTAACACTAGCATTCATAGAGGAATTATGGGGCTTGGGATCTAGGGAAATAATGACTCTGATGGTTGAGGTATCAGCACCCTTGCTGCCATATTATTAATAAACTGCAAGGTGTAGGTTGTTTGTGAAATAGCCAGAAAAAACAAGAACAAGAGCACTTATCTGGATAGTTAACTTAACACTGGGGCTAGGGCAAAGTCTACCTCTCCCATGGAGAATAGCCAGTGTCCCAAGCACAGACACACAAAACAAGGGTTTGGATCTAGGACAAAGAAACGTGAACTAGCTCAGTATGGTGATGGCGCCCATTTCTGAGACATAAGTTGGCCAATGCATCCATGGAACCTGAGTTTGGAGTGTAGGCACTTATAGAATAGTTATGGGTCTAGTTTTGTTGCATGCCTAGGGATATGAGAGATACAGGCTCTTTACCCAAAGCAGGTCAAGGGTGCCAAATTCTTCTGTGGCAGAAAGTTGTGCAGCCACATCTCCTTCTCTGGAACTACCCATTGAGAATGGCTATATGTTACCTCAGTGAAAAGAGATGCCAGTGTCTTCTGTAGAGAAGGTCAGTGAAGACCAAGGTGGCCTATATTGGTAGCCTTCTTTCTTGCTCTTATCCATCTCCTGTCATTTCATCTCAGGTATGTCAATCTCATCAGCAATATTTTCTCTATGGCTATGCTTCTTTTAAATCTGTTATTTATTTATTTATTTTTTGCTTTAATTCTTTTATTGGTACATTTTAGGTATACAATACGTTTACATTTATCATTGGGTGCTTGTACCTGTACATGGTGTATCTTGGTTCTCATTTTTTCCCCATTTCCTGTGCTCCCTTCATCCCCTCCACCCTTCCCTATTTACAAAGACTTTGTTTCGATTTTTTACTTTTCTCATAATTTTTCCTTTCCCTTCTTTCCTTTCCCCTTCCCCTTCCCCTCCCACTTCCTCTAACCCTTTGGACCTTTTCTACCTGTTTCAAATTATAAATTATTCATTTTAATAATTTTAATCCTTATTTACACTTTCAGTTTCTCACACTAGAGAAACTATTCGGTATTTACACATGTGTCCCATTTATTTCACTTAAGAGTATGGCCTCAATATGCATCCATTTAGCTATAAATGTCTCTAGTTTCTCATTCTTTATGGCTGAGTAGTACTCCATTTTATAAAAAACCACATCTTCTTTATCCAGTTTCCAGTTGATGGGCACTTGGGCTATTTCAAAGTTTTAGCTATTACAAACTGTGCCGCTATCAATATGGGTGCACATATATCGCTGTGGTATGATTCTTTTAATTCTTTTGGGATGTTCCCCAGCAGGGCAATAGCTGGGTCAAATGGGACCTCTAGTCCTATTTCTTTGAGGTATCTCTGT
The DNA here is from genome assembly GCF_000247695.1 of Heterocephalus glaber. The sequence goes on from NW_004624808.1 coordinate 1,525,526, forward strand.
ACTGTAAATCTGTTATTTTAATTATTGCTCCACAGTGTTCCTGCAGATTCTTTAGTGTACTCTTGACCCCTATCTGGACTATTTTGGTTTGTGAATAGCTGTCTATTTTTTAATTTTTTTGCAGGGTGAATGAAGGCTGATATCTCCTGCTGTGCCATTTGGGTGATGTCACATTATGACTTTAGTTGATTGTTTGATTATTTCTTTCCAACTAGACCAAAGAATAGTTGGTCTTTGAGGGAAAGACTTTAATATCCATTAGTGTTGAGCATGGTACTTGACATAGTTATAGATTTTTAATAAATAATTTGCAAGTAAATAAATCAATGGATGAATAGCTGTTATTTTCTTTTAGTTCAACTACAAATTGGATACCCCTCCTATGAAAATATCTTCCAAACTTAGCAATGTCTCCCTTTATTTTTTCAGTTTGTATTAGTATATGTTTGCATCACACAATGATTACATTCCTTGTGGGGTGTTAGTACATGTATGCAACACATGTTAATTCTTTTTCCACTCCCTTCTCTCCCCTCCCTCCCCCTCCATATGTCTCTTGGTCCCCTTCCCATTTGAACAAAATCTATCTCCCTGTTTCCTAGTATCTATCTTTTATTTTGCTCTTTACATATATTTTGGGTTTCTCAACTTCTTTTTGCATCAGCTTCAAATTCCCTTTTTTACTTTTTAGTTCATCTGATAACTTCTAATAGCCATTATAGCCCTATATTTATCTGCTCATTACCTAACTGTTGAGTCTCAAAGAATTATGTTCTTAGATCACTATTGTTTTGTTCTATATGCTCTCAACAAATGGTCTCTTCCAGCCCAGTCATTTCTTTGCTGATGACAAAATCAGTACTTAGCTAAAATCTTACCCTCATATTTCAGATAATGCAAACTGGTAGAAGTCTTAATTTTTAGCCACATACCCATTATAAAGAGAGCAAAACTCTTATTTTCTTATAAACTTGCTTATATTCCTCTGCTTTATATCTCTATTTTTATGTGTGGATTTGTTTTTCACCCCTCTATGAATATCAGTGGCAGCACTCAGCACATTTCATTGAAATTCTGCCTCCCTATTATAACCAGTCAGTAGCTTTTTGTTAGAGCCTCTTTCTGTTTTATCTTTGTGTTCCTAAGTCTTAGCACAGTATATGATCCATATTTGGTGTTTGGATGTATTTATTGTAGTGAATTCATACATGAACATCATAGTTACCTTCCATATTCTTCAGCTGGATCCCTTGTAGCTATGATTGATTTATCCTTGTGTGATTGTGACATTCAGCCAACCACTGAATTCCATGGATTGTATATCTAAACAGTTCAGAGGCACCTTGATTCCAACTCTTCTCTCTTATCCATGGTCCTTCACACAATCTCCTGTAATAACTTCTTAACTACTGTGATTAAATATAACTTATTCTCATTAATATATCCTACAAAAGTGTCTCTTCCTTCCCTTATATTCAACAGATGTTCATTGAATGACTATCTGCTAAGTAGTTTCTAATACTGGAGACATGACCATGAACAAGACAGAGAAACTTCTCAAGGAGCTTTCTTTTGATTGGGAGAGAACTTTAACTAGCAATGAAATACATATTTTAAAATAGTGTTAAGTGCTAGGTAACTGGATAGACAAAAGGTTCCTTGAAGTGTTACTTGGGAATTAATTATGTTGGTTAGCCAGGTAATTTGGGTTTGAAGATGTAACATTTGAATAAAATAAAGTAATAAAATATGTGAATATCTATGGAAAAATATGCAAGAGAGAGGGAACTTCAACTGTAAATGAATTTAGTCGGAGGCTCACTTCATGTAGTCCGTATGGTTGCTGTGAACAGAGCATGAAAGAGTCAGAGACCAGGGAGCCATATAAATCCTTAGAGACAGTGGTATAGACCTTAAATTTTATTCTAAGCATGCTTGCAGTTGATGTAAAATTGAGAGTAGTGGAATGTAAAGGCCCTATCTAAGAATTACAAATACAGCCATGTGGTTAATAGACCATTGAAGTATATATCAATCAGCCACTGATCCCATAATATTGAGGAACAAACCACTCCAAAACTCAACAGTACACAAAATTTAATATTATGTCTTCCTTGAGCATTTGAAAGTTGAGTGTGGATCAGACCAAAGTCTTCTTCATGTTTCTCTTCTTTAACCAGCAGCCATTCAAGACTTGTTCCTCTCTTGGAAATAGCAGAAGCATCAGAGAGCAACACCAAATACACGGACATGTTTCAATCTTCTACTTGTGTGACATCAAAAATATCTTATTGGCTAAACAAGTCATATAGATTAACATGTACATGTCTCTTATGGAGGTGAAGGAGATGGAAGAGAAAATGTTTCTTTAAAAATGCAGGCTATAGAAGATATAAGATTTGAAACAGGGAAAGGAGTAAGACTATTACTATAGTCCTTTTGAAAGATGATGATCATTTGGACCAGGAGGTGGTGAGAAATTGCTTGATTTAAAATATCATTTAAAGGTGGAGCTTATACAAAATAACAATGGATTTGATATGAGTTGTAAGAATATCATGTATTACTCAGATACTTTAAATTTAAGCAGTTAGATGTCTGGAGGTGAAGGCACAACTTACCAAGATAAACTTAGGAAAGGGTAGAAATAGAAGTATGAATTTAGAAATTATAAGCAACTAGATGGAATTTAAAGACATGAGTCTGGATGAAATGACTCCCAAGTAATCATCAAAACCCAGATATGATCATGCCAGTCGTCCAGGTTTCCAGTTTCATTTCCCACTAGTTTTTCCTCATACTCTTATACTCTAAATGATACCAACCTTACATTTTTAACATGTCCCTGCACTTTCCAATACCAGCTTTGTTCATGTTATTCTTTTTTCTTGGAATGTTGGAATTTTTTTTTTTTTTTTTTTGGTACTGGGGATTGAACTCCGGTCCTTGTGCTTGGGAGGCAGGTGGCGCAACCACTGAGCTAAATCCCCGACCCACTTGGAATGTTCTTTGTATCAATCTTTTTTAGTTGAAATTCCTCTTTCTCAAGACTAGTATCATATGATACAATACCAAAATCTTGACTTTTGCTGTCTCAGTAATTCTTTGATAGAAGTTTTCACACTTAGTTTTTTTCTTAGAGCCCAGTTGGTTCAATTTCCCCAAACTGCTTTTCAGGAGCCTATCACACTTCTAATCAAGGTATCTAATTATTCACATAGTATTTGAAAACAACTTTTCCAGTTCAACACCCCCATTTTACAGATGGCAATTTAGGCCCATATACTGTAATGTGTAGGCTCAAATACATACTGAAAATTATTCACATTTGTCCATGTTGCTGTATCATCTATTCGAGTGTGACTTCTTTGAAGGTGAGAACCTGGTCCAAATCTTATTTCCTCCCCATACCTTGTATCTTCTGCAAATTGCCGGTGTTGCATGTCAGTTTTGCATAATTTAAATTTGCATTATCAGCTACATAAGGATACTTTAAAAGTTGTATTTATAGAAGTGTTCACATAGCGACACAATGGATAATCACTGCAATATGAGTTTTTACTGAAAGAATACTTGTTATTCATTGGCTTAGTATAAAAGAGGTTTACTGCACTATGAATCAAAATCAACTGTAAAGCCGGTGCATTTCTTCCCCCCTTATTCTCCTACATAAGTTCTCCTGCACATTCAGTACTCAGAATTCCTGGCTACGGATGAGGCATTCTACATGGACATTTTACTTAAGAATACTACTAAAACAGTGGAAATTGTAAATAATTTGCCACTTCTGTGAATCAAATAAGTTTCTCACTGAGCAGGTAGTGACTCGGAAAGGAACCTGCTGGGCCCTTGCCACACAGCCTCGAATTACCTCTTCTTTGAGGTGGGGGGTATAGACCATCTGTTCTAGGTTAGCAGTGGTATAGTGAGGATATGCTGAATGGATGAGAAGGCCATTTTAAAGAAAAAAATAGAAATTTTTTGAAAGATAAATTTCAAAAGATATTTTTGGGAGGAGTACAAATTCTCTACATACAAAACTGCTAGATTCTTAATATAATGTTAACTTGCCTCAGAATAATTTTTACTGGTTTCTTAATCATTTAAATATACATTGGAATATTTTATTTAAAACATAGCACTGATTTTGTTGATATTCATTTTTAACTAATTGTTTTACAATGAAAAAGAAATAACATTGCCTTGGAAAGCCAGAGAAGTAGCTTCTTGTCTCAGCATTGGCATAAACTGTTACATAATGTTGGAAAAATCACTTCACTTACTCATATATATTCATCTATCCATTCAGTAGTCCATAAATATCTATATTACATGGTTAGTCATGAAAATACTGTATGAATTTTATTGGATACTATACTCTTAGCTGTAATAAAGAGATATTTTAATTTCCTTAAGGAGTAAAATGGAATTATAAAATTTCTAGATGTCGCATGGAAACAAAGGGCAGGTTTGCACACAGGGCTCAGCAAGGACCTAGAAGCTAGGGGCTGAAACAGCTGTCAGGAATTTTTCTCTCCCTGCAACTCTGCATGTCTGTATCATTTAATCAAAGTGAAATTGGAATCTTGTTTACTCTCTAAATTATCTATGAAACAAAAAGTCACACAAACGGTGTCAGAAGCCCATCCCTGTGTGGTTCAATGAACTGTGTCCTGGAAATAAGATTAGGGAGGGAGTATCATGTTATATGCACATGTTTTCTAGGAGCTCCGCCATTGCACCTATGTGGATAAGAGATACGTGCCGGTGACTGGGTGATTGCTGATATTCAACTCCCAGTAAAGAGAGATTGAGAAGTTATACTAGCCAGGGTCATTTTCCTCCCGAAGATATGTTATAATTCCTAAAGTTTATGAATATGTTACATCACATGGTAAGGGGGGCTTAAGGTAGCGTATGAAATGAAGATTGTTAATCACCCGTGTTTGAGGCAGAGAGATTATGTTGGGTGATCTAGGCAGTTCCAACGTTATGAATAGGATTCTTGAAAAGAAAGGCAGAAGGTCAGAGTCAGAAAAATTGGAAGAGGGTTTTCTGGTGACTTTTAAGAGAAAGGAGCCACATGCCAAGGAATTCAGGAGTCCTCCAGAGGCTGGAAAGGGCAAAGGAATCGATATTTCCCTAGAACCTCCAGAAGATATGCAGCCTCCCTAACACTTTGATCTTATTTCAGTGAGGTACATTTTGTAAATCTCTTCTCTAGAACAATAATATTTTCACACTGTTTTAAGTCGCTATGGTCCAGTTAATCTTTTACGGGACTGAAAAGTAACTAATATATAAGTTAATTCAACAAAATTCCTGCATATTTAGAGATGGCACCTTTACTCAGAGAAAAATTTGCATCAGAGTCTATTCTAAATCCCAAACCAAGGAATGAACTTGTTATAACAAATAATAAAAATGCCAATCTCTTATAACTGTTGTTTCTTCATGTATTTCATAAAATAAAATTTAAAAATTATGAAGTTACTGAGCTACGATGTGCAAAGCACTTTGCTAGCCATTACTGGGAAACAGCAGTACAAGTGAGGTCTAAAATATGCACCAGGGAGATTAACCTTAAATTGTAGTTCCCACCATGTACAGTCTGTCAATCAGCCCAAATATTAGAAATATAATGCATACACATGCACATTTAATGGTAAAGTTTGTCTTTTCTCCCAAATGAATGGAAATTTTCCAGAATTGAGTTCCAGTCAACTTTTTATACAGATTGAAATGTCCATCTTTTGTTAACTATTGTAATACAGAATTTCATTTATTCAATATCTTCTTTAGACTGTATTTCCCCATAATACTAAAATATTTACCTAAACTTTTCTGATAATCACAATAGCATGAGTTATTTAGATCATTTAAAACTTATATGAAGCAAACAATTTCTGAAGTCCTTCTCTAATGTGTATGAATTCTTACCTAAATGTGTATCCATATCCAGTTCTAGTGCTACATCACAAGGGAATTTTGAAAAATTATATAGGATGCAAATAGATTTCCGGATTTTTAAAATGCCCAAATAAATAGTTGTGTTTGCATACATCAGTCAGTCATTTGAACCTACTCTTTTCCTATAGAAAACTATTCAAAGCAAAAAGAAATTTTGAAAACATACAAGTTTAGATGAAGATAAAAATCATCAGTGAAGTAATTTACTTTCGCATTGGCCTTCACATTCTGTACAATGATCTGATAATGTACCTCAGCCACTTCATATCAACTGCCACAGTTACACATATACACAAACACTTCCCACATGCACCAATATATATTAGCACATTAGATTTTGCAGATTTAATTGACCTGGGAGAGAATAGAGAAGTGGTACTTTTTTTTTTTTGGCAAGACAAAAATGTCAAATTCAACATGAAGGCATGCCTGAGTGTAGTTTCCTATTGTTTGCTGCAAAACATCATTAAAACCATGGCTGGAAACAAAATAGATTTATTATCTTACAGTCCCGGAGATCACAAATCTGAAAGCACTCTCACTAGAATCAAGGAATCAGCGGATCTAGTTCTTTCTAGAGGCTCAAGGGGAAAATCAGTTTTCTTGCACTTTTTTCAGCACCTAGAAGCTGCTTGCGTTAGTTGAGTAATTCTTCCATTCTCCATTTTGAAAGCAAAGCAGTCAAATTTCTGCTTTTATTGTCCCATTTCATTTTCCTTGCTTTGACTTTCTCTTGTCCTTCTTATATTCACAATTCTGGGGGATTAGAATGTGGACATCTTTGGTAAGGGATGATTTCTCTGTCTGTCACAATGACAAGAACATTAAAAACATCCCTTTTACATTCCTGTTGTCTAGGAAGTTTTACTGCCAGTCTCAACTCATGTAGTCACTCAGCCTCATACACCTTGATAGCTTTTCTGTTCTCTTTTTCCTCCATCAGTTTTCTTCTTCACTATATCTCCCCCGATTTCTATAGATAATGTCAAAATGCCTTGCTTTATGATGTGAGGTGTAATTAAAAATATGATGTTTAAGTTAGAATTTTTTTATTACAGTAAAAGATACATTGCCGTGAGTTCCCCTCAAAATATGCTCCTTTGTTTCAGATAAACTTATCTCAGCATTCTTGCCAATTTCTAGAGCAGTTCTGGAAGTCCTCATTCATGACTGTCTTTAGCTGTGCTGTTGTTGTGCTTGATGCCTTAAATCAACTCAAAACATTTACTTTTCATGATCATATTGACTTTGAGGAAGAGCCTGAAATCACATGGTGCCAGAACCTGTGAATAGGACGAATGAGGACACGCCATGTTTCTACAAGCCTGCTTTTACATAAGATGGCATTCAGCAACAGCATTTACTATAGTTTTGAACACATCTCATAAAAACACTCATGAAAGAGGACTTCTAGAAGTGCTTCAGAAAGTGTCAAGAATGATGGGATAAGTGTATTCAATATGAGGAGAAGTATGTGGAGAGACAATAATGACAATATGTCTTTTATAGTAATAAATTTTTTAAAATTTCACCATAAATTTTGACCACATCTTGTATATGCAGTCATTCACCTCTGTTTTGTTATTATAATCTAACTCCAATTTAGCTCTAACTTTGCCCATCTTAAAGTACCAGTTATAAGCAGAAAAGCATAGTTTTCCATTTAAGTTGTACCATTCTTTGAAGTGATGAACAGAGTAGTAAATAAAATAATGAATGCCTACATGCACATTAAATAAGTGTCGCATTCTGTCTTAAAACCTACCTCACATGCAACTGTACAATTGAAGTACATCAACTCCCTAACTACTATAAAACTTGCCACCATATTTAGTTTAATTGTCACTTGCAATTCACTGATAGGGTTTTGGTATGAATCAGCAAGCAATTGATTTATTATGCAGTCAAACCTCTTTGCCAATGTTAATCTGTATTTGCAGCTTCACCCTAGTGCTACCATAAACACTTCAGCTCTACCTCAGATCATCAGACATTAGATTCTCATAAGAAGCATGCAACTTAGATCACTGTCACATGGAGTTCACGTAAGGGTTCATGTTCCTATGAGGTTCTAATGGCACTGCTGATCTGCAAGGAGTTGGAGCTCAAGATGTAATGTGTGAAGTAGGTAGAGGCTATTAATAAAGATGAAGCTTTGCTCTTTCACATGTCACTCACCAACTGCTGTGTAGCTTGGTGTCTAAGAAATCATGGACCAGTGTCTTTGGGGACATTTGAAGTAGAGCTTTGACTCTGAGACCCAAGGAACTCTATTATAGTCCATTCAGTTGGGTTATATGTGAGTTATGAACAGTTGCTTTTTTCTCCTTTGTCTCAAGATCATTTCTTTGTTTTTTACACTTGGGCTTAGTCCAAGTGTATATTTATTTCTAAATCCCAGGAAAGAGTCTCCCAATACCAAGCAAAAGATTTATTTTTAATCTTATGGAGCATTGGAAGATTTGAGCCCTCATTTCTTACTATGAGCTCTTTCCAGAGTAAGAACACGACCTTCCTGACCCAGAGCTCATTTTAACACACAGACTGTATTGGAAGGAAGGGACAGAGAAGAGAATCCAAAAACAACTGCTGCAAAATTGTGGTCCCAAATGTAGATGTTGAAGTCCTAACCCGTACTGACTCAAATATGACCTTATTTTGAAATATAGTTTTTTTCCCTTAAATTCTTTTATTGGTATATTTTAGGTATACAATACATTTACATTTATCATTGGGTGCTTGTACCTTTACGTGATATATCTTGGTTCTTATTGTTGTGACAAATCGGGAGTCGAAATGATTTTCTAGAGACAGTAGAGTAGGGTAAAAATAAAAAAGACGTTTATTGCCAGGCAATGGCCAGCCTCATGCCTAAGTCTTTCCAGACAGACCATGAGTTCAGACAGTTTCTCCTTTTTATACCTTGCTCCTAGCCTACAAGGTAGCCTAGGTTGCGATTATACAGAATGCGGTAAGGACGTGGTAAAGCAGCATTAGGCAATTTTCCACGGTTTCAAGGTGGGAGTCTTACATAAACAAATTTCAAGGCTAGTCTCTAATCTTTTCTGGAACAGGCTGCCCCAGCAGAGGGGGAAGCTGCACCAAGAGTTTCCAAACAGGAACAAGTTGACGCAGATGGGTTTTAGGGGCGGTCTACACAAAGTACATAAACAGTGCATTATTTCCACATTAAGCTGGCACAGAGTACATGAACAAATATTTTACAGTAATTATCCAATCCAAGTTAAATTTGGCAGCTCTTTCTACCTCATTATTTTTTCCCATTTCCTGCCCTCCCTTCATCCCCTCCACCCCTCCCTATTTACAAAGACTTTGTTTCCATTTTTTTGTTTTCTCATAATTTTTCCTTTCCCTAACCCTTCCTACTTCCCCTACTGCTTTGGAACTTTTCTTTTTAATTCAAATTAGCATTTATTCATTTTAATCATTATTTATACTTTCGGTTTCTCACACCTGAGAAACTACTCAGTATTTATACATGTGTGTCCTATTTATTTCTCTTAAGAGTATGTCCTCAATATACATCCATTTAGCTAGAAATGTCTCTAGTTTCCGTTTTCAAGGCTGAGTAGTACTACATCTTGTATTTTATTAAAAAAACATATCTTCTTTATCAAGTTTCCAGTTGATGGGCACTTGGGCTGTTTCCAAGCTTTAGCTGTTAAAAACTGTGCCGCTATAAACATGGATGCATATATATCGCTGTGGTATGCTTCTTTTAATTCTTTTGGGAAGATACCCAGCAGAGGAATAGCTGGGTTAAATGGGACCTCTAGTCCTAGTTCTTTGAGGTATCTCCATACTGATTTCCACAGTGCTTGCACCAGTCTGCACTCCCACCAACAATGGAGAAGGGTTCCTTTCTCCCCACACCCCCACCAACATTTGTTATTGGTAGATTTCTTGATAGCAGCCATTCTTTCTGGGGTGAGATAGAATCTCAGTATTGTTTTCATCTGCATCTCTCCAATGACCAGTGATATTAAACATTTTTTCATATGTTTATTTGCTGCTTTTACTTCTTTGTCTGAGAAATGTCTGTTAATTTCATATGCCCATTTCTGAATTGGATCTTTAAGTTTGTGGGGTCTCTTTTTTTTCAATTCTTGTATATGTAGATAGCAGTCCTTTGAGGTAGAGCTGCTAAATTTTTTCCCTGCATTGTAGGTTGTCTCTTAGATCTGTTTGTGGTTTCTCTTGCAGTGCAGAAGCTTTTTAATAAGATGAGATCCCAGTTGTTGATTCTTTGTGCTAGTTCCCATGCTACTGAGCTTTTATTCATAAAGTCTTTTCCTATGCCAATTTCTTCAAAAGTTCCACCTAGCTTATCTTCCAGAAAGGTTAGTGTTTCTGTTTTAAAATTTAGATCTTTAATCCACTTCGATCTTAGTTTAGTGCATGGTGACAGATATGGGTCTAGTTTTAATCTTTGGCAAGTTGAAATCAAGTTTTTCCAACACCATTTATTAAATAGGCTATCTTTCCTCCAATGAGGATGGTTGGCTCCTTTGTCAAAGATAAGGTGGCTGAGTATATCTGGAGGTGTTTCTGGATCTTCTAATCTATTCCACTGATCCTCAAGTCTGTTTCTTTGCCAGTAGCATGCTGTTTTTGTCACAGTAGCTTTGTAGTACAGTTTCAAGTTGAGGATTGTGATACCCCCTGGCATGTTTCTGTTGCCTAGAATTGCTTTTGCTATTCTAGGTCTCTTCTGGCTCCAAATGAATTTTGGATTGTTTTCTTTAGTCTGTGAAATATATTGTTGGAATTTCAATCAGCATTGCATTAAATCTACATAACAGTTTTGGAAGTATGGCCATTTTAACTATATTAATTCTTCCTACCCAAGAGCAAGGGATGTCTTTCCATTTTCTTATATCCTCTTTGATCTCTTTTTCAGAGTGCTGTAGTTTTCTTTATAGAGGCCTTTTGCTTCCTTTGTTAGATTGATTCCTAGATATTTCA
>NW_004624808.1:1553902-1565722 GCF_000247695.1 Heterocephalus glaber
CAATTTCTCCTGTTATCTGAGAAATTCTTTCTGATTTCATTTTTTCCAGATCCCCTTTTGTTGCCAGTTCAGTGGGTCGAGGTGGTTGAGTATCAGAGTGTTCCATCTCATTTCCCTTTAGGGTTGCTGTAGGTGATCTAGAAGTCTGGTTTTGAGGCTTATTTACGTGTCTTCTCATTTCAACCTGGGGGCAGGGTTTGCTGTTGGTGCCCATGTGGCTCACCTCCTTTGAACTGGGAGCCATGGGACAAAGGCTCAGAAGCCCCTTCCTTTGGCCCAGGGGTGGCTAGACAGTTGGCGCTCCGGAAGCCCCTACCTCTGTGCTGGGAGTGGCAGGATGGACTGTGGCCCGGAAGCCCCTTCCTGTGTCCTGGAGCAGTGGGATTGACAGTGGCCCCGAAGCCCCTACTCCTAAGCCAGGAGCAGTGGGACAACTACTCAGAATTCCCCTTCCTCTGGGCTGGGAGTGGCAGGATGGATGGCAGCTCAGAAACCCCTTCCTCTGGTCTGGGAATGGCAGGATGGTGACTTAGAAGCCCCTATCTCTGGACCAGGAGTGGCGGGAAGGAAGTCAGCCCTGAAACCCCTTCCTCTGGGCGGGGGAGGTGTAGTTTGTTAAGATGAGATCATAATGGTGTAATTTGGTCCCCTAATCCTGTTTTATTTGCGTCCTGACATGAAGGGTAAATTTGAACACAGACACAGGAAGAATGTCACATAAAGATGATAAAGTTAGAGATCGCAGACTTCCAATCATATGCAGAATATGTTGCAAATTCTTTAGTCATGTACTCTACCTAATGGGGCCTAGCCCACAACTATATTAATAATCTTTTTTCTCAAGAGATAATTCTGTGCAGTAGAACAAAAACCTGAACAATCCTGTATCCTGGTTTTGGGTCCGAGTTTTACTAATCACTAGCTACACATATTTTGGCAAGCCATGTACATTTTCTGACCCTCCATTTCCTCATTTGTAAAATAAGACCAATGACAATCTAACTCTGTGGTAAATGGCATAAGCAGTAAGTCACACCTGATAAAGATATAAAAAGATTTATCTGTCAAGCTAAATTAGGATAATTGAAACACGATGGATTTTCCAATCACATAGAACTAGGTTTGAAATTTAGCTCAGCATCTTATTGGCGGTTTGACTTTGAACAAGTTAATGAGCTAATTAATATCTGAACTGCTTGTCTATATAAATGCTTCAAAATAGCAATTTTCCATGGATTTATGAGTGCTAAATGAGAGTGTAAAGATCACACTTGACAGTTAAAAGGTAAATAGTTGACCAATGAATGGTAGGTATTATGAAATCAGTATTTATTTTACCTATATTTAACTTTGTCTTAGCTACTTTTCTCATTGCTGGGACAAAATACCTGCCTCCCACAAGTTAATGGAGAAAAGGTTCATTTTAGCTCACAGTTTGTAGAGTTTTCAGTCCATAGTCAGCTGGCTCCAAGGCAGAGTGGGATGGCAGAAGTATATGGCAGAAGAGAAGCAATCCATGGCAGAGCAGGCAGGAAGCAGTGAGAAGGAAGGCTCCATTTCTCTTTTGATTCCAATCAAGCCACAAGCCTTTTGGTTGTTACCACTCACCCCCAGGCTGGGTATTCTGCCTTCATTAAATCTGTTCAGCCAAAATCAGAACTATGCCAATGAAATCAGTGGGCTAATCCAGTTATTGTGCATCCATGATCCAGTCATGCCTAAAAGCCCCACCTGAGACCCCCTGAGTGTTTGGGGGACATTTCATTTTATTTATTTTTCTATTTATTTAGTTTTTGTTTTTTGAGACAGGGTTTCACTATATAGTTCAGGCTGGCCTTGAACTCACTATGTAACCCAGGCTGGCTTCAAACTTGTGTTGATCCTTCTGCCTCAACTTCTTGAACGCTGGGATTACAGGCATCTGCCACCACGCCTGGCCTATTAGGGACATTTTAGATATAACACACTTGTATAGACAACATGTTTCTAGTAATTGGTGAGTTAGTTCAAAATTTCCTCCCTAGAAATATATAACAGAGAAAGAGGGGGGCAAGAAGAAGGGGAAGAGAAAGAGAGGAGAGGGGAAGAGGAGGGAAAGAGGACCACGAAAACTTTAAATTGGGAAAAAGATGAAATGTAATTGGAATTCTGATGTCTGGATGATCCCATAAGACCATTAAATAGTGGATTTTCCACACTTCAAAACACACAGGAAATAAAGAGTAATGACTATGATTTGCCATTACTTGGCATAGTTGAAAATAATTAAACTCCACTTCCTTGAGAACTTACTTCTAGATGCAAACCCTAGAGAACTTTATATGCATGTCCAAAGCAAGATTTGAACAAAGATGCTGATTTCAGAATTATTTATAAAAGTGAAGAATTAGAAAAAGTTAAAAATCCATTAGTTGAACAGTGAATAAAATAATTATGCTTTACACATTAAAGAATCTGTATGGGAGTGGAAATTAGTGAATTATACAACTTATACAGTATATCAATATGAATTCACTCTTTTAAAAACACATTGAGTAAAAACACATGTTCAGAAAACATTTACAACACATTATTTATATAAAGTTTAAAAATGTACAAAATAATGCTATGTAGTGTTTTAAAGCATAGATACATATGTGCAAAATGTAAAGGCATGATCAGAAATGGCAATCACTAAATTTAGGAGAGAGGCCATTTCTGAGCAAGTTCTGAGATTCGAGTGTTAGTATAGAGGGGATGCAGTCAGGATCAGGTAAGGAGGAGATTCTCCTTAACTTGCAATACTTCATTTCCTAATCTAGAAGGTGAGTCCATAGACATTTGTTACATTATTTGCTACAATTTGTATATGTCTGAATTGCAAAAGCAATATTGAAGTGAGAGGAAAGTTGGAGAGCAACCTATTTCTAGCATGTTATCCAATCAGGAAGTCACAATGAGTTGTAAGTACACATTATTTATTTAAGAGAAGCAAAGAGACATAGCCATGAAACTGATGCTGTCCCCTGCTGTGAGGGAATCAGGAAGGAATGTGCACCGATCCTCAAAGAGAGACAATGAGTTTCAGGTGGCCATCCAAACAAGCACGCAGCGACACTCTACAGTTGCCCTTCAGCTCCACCTGCAACCCTGAACTTTGCTCAGATCAAATCAAGATATACCTTAGCTTTGACAAAAGAGCCAAACACCCTCACTGGAGGAAAGATAGCCTCTTCAATAAGTGGTGCTGGAAAAATTGGGTTTCAACTTGCCAAAGATTAAAACTAGGCCTATATCTCTCACCACGCACGAAACTAAAATCGAAATGAATCAAAACTCTAAATATTAAAACAGAATTAAAACTAAATCTACTGGAAGAGAGAATAGGGAGAACTCTTGAGGACATAGGAATAGGCAAAGACTTCATGAATGAAACCCAGACTGCATGGGAAATAATACAAAGAATCAACAACTGGGATCTCACCCTATTAAAAAGCTTTTGCACTACCAAAGAAACCAGCAATAGAGTGAAGAGACAACCCACAGATTGGGAAAAAAATCTAGCCAGTTTTCCCTCAGAAAAAGAACTGATATATGCAACATACAAAGAATTGAAAAGAAACAGAACCCCCAAATTTAAAGAGCCAATCCAAAAGTGAGGTTCTGAAATGAATAGATAGTTCTCACATGAAGAAGTACAAATGGCAAATAAATATATAAAAACTTGTTCAACATCTAGAGATGCAAATTAAAATAACACTGAGCTATCTTTTCATTCCAAAAAGAATGGCTAATATCAAGGAATCAATCAACAACAAATACTGGTGGGGATATGAAGAAAAAGGAACGCTTCTCCACTGTTGGTAGGAGTGCAGACTGGTGCAACCACTGTGGAAATCAGAGTGGAGATTCCTCAGAAAACTAGGATTAGTGGTCCGATTTGACCCAGGTATTCCTCTTCTAGGTATCTTCCCAAAAGAATTGAAAGCATCATACCACAGCGATATATGCACACCCGTGTTTATAGTGACACTGTTTGTAATAGCTAAATCTTGGAAACAATCCAAATTCTCATCAATCAATGAATAGATAAAGAAGATGTGGTTTTTCTAAACAATAAAGTACTACTAAACTTGAGACATTTATAACTAAATGGATGCACCTTGAAGCTATACTCTTAAGTGAAGTAAATTGGACACATAAATATCACATTGTCCCTCTGATGTAAGAAACTGAAAATGTAACTAGAGACCAAAATGAATAATAAACAATTTGAAATAAGAACAAAAGGAAGGGAGAACTAGAGAGGGGGGAGAGGGAAAGAAGGAAGGAAAAAGAAAAAATGAGAAAAGAAGAAAAAAATGGAAATGGGGCTTTTGTAACTTAGAAAATTCCTTTAAAAAATGACAGGTTGAAGGGAGGGGAGGGGAATGGAAAAAAAGAAATCAAGATACATCATGTAAAGGTACAAATTCCTTTTGATGAATGTGATCATTGTGTAAATCTAAATTGTACCAATATAATTAAAATTTAAAAAACCAAGATATAATTGTTTATCCAAAGTGATATTAACTTCCACTCACCTGAAAAATATTAAAACTTAAGGAGATATTTGGTTCTGCCATATTGAAATCCAAGTATTTACCAGTCTTTTTATCTGGACAGCTAGATATAGGTAAACAAGCACATAGTTGTCAGATAAATGTCTTAGAAGAAGCGTGGGATGTGGAGACAAAATGACCTTAGTACAGATTTTCTTTAGGTCACTCACCCAGGGAAATACACTGCAAACCTGGTAATGCCAATAATTTTCTATATTACTTTGAGCAAGTTTTAGTACAGTAGTACCTTGGTTCACACATGCCTCTGTTTGCAAACAATTCAGTTCAGAAGTGTTGAGCAAAATTTTGCTTTTGTTTGTTTACTCTGCATCGCCTGATGAACACAACCTTGGGCATTTTCCCTGCACAAACATGAATGTGGCCATCTTCCCTAAAATCGTGGAATGAATTAAGTTTGTAAACTGAGGTGCCACTGTATACTTATCTATAAAATGAAGATTATTATATCTATATCTGTCCATAGTATTTTATTAGTTAACTTTTCATCACTGTAACAAAATACCTGACTGTTGGTTAGCTTCATGTTACTACAAGAAAATACATGAGGCAAATGACTTTATAAAGAGAACAGATTTATTTAGCTCATGGTTCTGGAGGTTCCAATCCAGGATAGGGTGGCCCCATTGCTTTAGGATCCTGGTCAGGGTACTAGATGACAATGGTAGCGAGTGCATTTTGCAGCAATCTTCTCAGTTCAAAGCCAGGAAACAAATGATAGGATGAAGGAGTCAGGGCCGTATAATAGCTTGAAAGGAAACATCTTCATAGACCTTTGGAAATCATACTAGGATTCACTTCATAAAGGCCCACAGAACTTCCCACTACTGCTGCACTGGGGACCAACACTTTAACACATGGGCCTTTATGGTCACTATACATATTCAAATCATAGCACTGACACAGGTTACTTGTGAAAAAAGAGGTTTATTTAACTCATAGTTTTGGGGGCGAGGACCTGCTGGCATATGTCAGGTGGCTGAGCATGTGCCAGAATAAGCAAGAGATTATATCTCAAATGAGGAGTAGAAAGACCTGGGTCTCACAATCCCTTCCCAACTGGCCCATTGACCTCTTAAAGGTTCTAGCACCTTCCAGCATCACCACCATGGAAACTGAATTACCCACTTGTAGATCTTTGGGTGGACACACACCATATTCAAACCTTAGCAAATATATAGTTCATGTACCTGAAGGAACACCCACATCAACATATATATGTACATATATACATTTGTGTATAATATATGTATGACATATGTGTATATAATCATACATATACAAAGAATGCTAGTTTTCTTCTTTATCCAGTAAAATACATCATATAACCTGAATTTTCACATCGCTGATAATTAAGTTCCATTACAATCCAATTGAGGATCAATTTGGAGAATTCTAACATTACAATGACCTGGAGCAGTTTCAATGTAACGCAATTTTTCTCATTTTGGTATCTCTTTGCTCTCACCCTTACTTTTATTACCATAAATTTCCAAAAGGACAGATTAAATTTCTATGACAGTGACATTAAAGAAACAAATTATTTTTTCATGATGTCCTCTGACACGTGTTGCTAAACCACATGTAGTAACAATGGGCAGCCTGTGTCCTCCTTGGTCAACAGGATGCCAGTCCAGCTACAAATGAACTTTGGGCATATAAACTCTCATAATTTCTTGGGTTACTGCAGCATGTATTTTATCCATATCACATTTTGTTGGCTGTCAGCCACAGTATAAGCTGAGCTATCTATAGTGAACCAACTAAAGATAGATACAGGTCAGGATCTGTGGGACTAAAATGATAAAAATGGATTCAATTTTGATTATAATTCCTGGGAGAAGTGAAAAGTGACTACTAGTCCAACATTCAAGAACTAGGGAATTTGAGACCTCGAACAGTATTTAGTCTCTCAAAAGTTTGTGGGTCTTAAGGAATCCATGGAATATATTCTGAGAAGTCAGAGGGACAGGGCTGTTAAGTACAAAACATGAACAAAGTAGTGGCAACCTTATTATGTCTCCCATAAACAAGTTAACATATTACTTTGAAATAACAAGACAGGACTTTATAACTTTCTTTAAAGAAGTATACTGTCATAGCGCAGCATGTTCAAATTTTGGAAGAAAATATAGATGAGATGAAATACTTACTATGGTATGGTTTTGTGGGAATGTAAAAGATCTGATTTTTTATCGTGTACTTCATGTTCACTTGCTATAATGGCATATTTTTAACTGTGGGGGAGTATGTGAGTGATAGAAAGTCTATTTTGGCACCCTTCTTTTTGCTTCTGTGACTATTATAAAATAAAGGAAGAAATTAAAAACAAACAGTTGAAATCCATAGAAAAAGCCAACCATTTAGAAATTTAAAACATTCTTCTCAATAACGCTTAGGGCAAAGTGGAACTCTAAACTGCAATTACAGAATCTTGAGAATATGCTGACAGTGAGAATGCTGCATCTTAAAATATATGAATTTAGATGACAGCTTTATACATTTATTACTAAATACAAAAAATAAAATAAGAATTCAACAGAATAAAACAGAAAAATAGAAATGAATACAAGGGAAACAAGAAGAGGCTATTCATTCGTTCATTCACTCAATGAGGATTTATTGAGTGCCTATTATGTGCCAGGTACTGTGCTAGGTAATAAAGATATGGAATTAAAGACAACCAAGGCTGGGCATCCATGAAGCTTACAGAGAGAGAGAGAGAGAGAGAGAGAGAGAGGGAGAGAGAGACATGTAAACAGATTAAGTGAATAATGTGTCAAATATTAAGTGTTATAATAATAAGGCAGGGTAAAAGAAGCTGTTTTTGAATGCCATTAAATGTAGACTGATGTGAATTGTATCACTTCAGGAGCTTCAAGAATCACTGTACATGATTTGACATGTTCTGTTTTTTCTGCCTCTGTGATCACAGAAACAGGTGGAAGGTGGGGCCTCTACCAGCCAAGGTCCAGAAGTGACTACAATGAGCTGACCCCAGGCTAAAGCATGGAAAGAATGTAGCATGAATGAGAAGGCAACATTGCTTCAAGCCATGGACACTTTCATTCAATGTAACCCAGCCCATCATGCCTCTGAACATCCAAGTGGAAATGTCAAGAAGGTAGCTGGTTACATAAAACTTACCAATTGTTTATGATAGCATTTTTGTGACAAAATATAAAATGTGTCCACATGTACTATATACACAAACATGTATTATGCACGGAGGAAGCCAGGGTAAGACATACAATGTGTTAATATTGAGCAATTGAGCAGGAAATGGGAGTAGGAAGGTAGCGAAGGTGAAGAAGGTAGCAGAAAAATATAGACAAAAATATTCTGTGAACAAATGGCCTGCATTATAGGATGAGATTTATACAAAATTTTTTATTTGTATGTGGATAAACAATAGGAAATATATGAAAACACAGTCAAAAGAGTGTTAAGAGGAGATTCTCAGCATGAAAACATTTCAAGTGACTTGTACATTTTGTTTCATATTTATCATTTATTTTTTTCCAAGAGGCATGTCCATTTGGATTTACAGAATACAACAATGTAGCTACTTTCCATACGAAAATTTGGAATCTTTATAGTTCATACTCAGGGCTTGTTTTTTGTTTGTTTGTGTATGTATGTGTTCCTGTGTGCATAAATAGATGATATATACTCTGAGTTCTTTTTGTTTACCTATGTCTTTGTATCACTCTCACTATTTGGTACAATAAAGCTGAGGGTTATGCAATTCTAACTTCAAAATTACTTTTCTCAATGCTTTGAAGGTATTGTTATTAATTTAGTATTCACCATATATTTATTGAGTACCTAGTATGTGACACATATTGCTCTAGCTTTCAGAATACAATAGTGAATAAATGAAGGTAATATCACTGTCCTCATGGAGCCTGTGTTCTAATGGGTTCATTGTCTCTAAGAACTCAAGTTGGTGACAAAAAATGCAGTTCCATTTGATTAACCTTCCTTTGGTGATAATTTTTTTCTCCTTGGATAGTTATTTCCTCTTATCAGTGATATTTTGAGGTTTCACTACAATGAGTTTAGATACTAATTTGCTGTTGCAATAGTTCCACTTGATACTGGTTGAGATTTTCCAATGTATCCTTTACTCATCCAAAAGATCCTCACTGTGTGCCTACAATGTCCCAGGCACCTCAGACTGGGACATAGAGCTCTTTCTAGAGCTCACATTCTAATGAGAATGATAGGCAATAAACAGAACATGGATGGCATGATTTCAGATAGATGTATTGACATGAGAAAAAATAAATCATGATAAAGGACCAGAGATGAATGGCGATGTAGTTGCAGGTGTGTGTACGTGTGTGCACATGTACTCTTTTAGGTGAATTGATCAGAGAACATGCACAGATGTTCACTTACTATATCTGAGAAACAGAAAAATGCTCAGAACATAGAAACCAAGGGATTGTGTGGTAAGAGATGAAGTGGGAAGTAGGTAGAGATAAGATTTTTCTTTACATGTGAGGAAATCTCACTCCCTATTCAATATTGCTTGTCCACCATTTTCTCAATTATCATGTGCTGTGTTAATAAATCCGTCCTTCACATGTCCATATTTTCTACATTATATGTACACCTTTATATTACATATCTCTTTGTGTTACATAATAAATATTTTTTTCAATTCGGTCTTTCAGTTAACTTTCTCTCGCTTTAGTGTATTCAGGTTACAGTTCAGCCTGTAACTGATTTTTTTTATTTAAATTAATAATTCCCAAAATGTCCAGTTGGTGCTTTGTAGGTCTCCGCTGTGTTTTTCAAATGTCCACTTTTCTTTTAGAACCACTTGCAATGTGGAATGGATGAAAATATTTTAAATAATATGGAAATTGCTGTAAGTGAAAGAAGACTTCCAAAAGATGAGACTACTTCAGTTTCTCCTCTCTGATCAGAAAGGTCTTATACATAATAGGGTTCTTTTTCAAGGTCAGAGAGGTTGCCCGTGAGAATTAGTCACTTGATTGGGTATTTCTCCATGTTCAATACAGTTCACTATCTGTGAAGTATATTCAACTGTGGTAGATTGAGTGCCACTGAAGATGAAACAGTGTTTACTCATTTTTTCTATTTGTTCTTTTTTCTAATATTTTCCTCCAAGTAATCCTAAACCTATCTCAACCTTGATTTGCGACTGGAGGTTACAGTACATCTTGAGATCTTGATGTGTATTTACAATTTTTGTCTTGTTTGTCTTCATTTTCTAAGCAGTTGAAATAGTTGGAAATTTGTTTCAGTTTTGAAATGTTTGTAAGGATGAGGCTAGATACTCTGAAAATTCTTTAGAGCTTTGGAAAAAAAGGTCATATGAGAGACTTAAAGTTGGATTAAACTCAACTGTGAAGCTCCTGAGTATACTACACCAACTTTCTTGGAAGACAGAATAAACTACATTTGCTGAAGGATGAACAAGATTATTATATTGGGGATAACATGGTGAAGGGGTAGTGTGAAAGTTATCGGTTCCCTTGGGGACCATGAAGAAGGAAATTCCTATTCCATTAAAATGGAACAATGTTTAATGTTCTAAGAAATAAGTGACATATATGAAATTATTTACCATTATTTTTCAACAATCTCCTCAACTTTCCTAGCAATGGATATCAGATTTTGTCTGATGGTTGATGCTACATATTGATGTATGATGGATTTGATAAGTCATTTTCTAATGGTGTGTTGTCTGGGGATCCAAACAGAGGGACAAGCAGCATTGGTGATGTGCTATCTGGCCCAAGAAGGCCAATGCTGTGGTTGTGGCTCAATTGTATTATTACTATGACCTCTGCCTTGTGTTCTGGGGGTAGATGTGGAGATGCCAATGTCAAGTGCTCTCTGCCCAAGTTCCTGTCACTTCCTCTTCACTAATTATGAAATGATTCCACACCACACACAGAAGGAGCCCGTGAAGATATAACAAATGACAGAAGCATTTGGGAATGGGGTAATAGGACACTATGATTTTCACCTTTGTTACCAAGGACAGATGATGATGGGATTCTTGTCATTACATCCCATGGAGGAGAAATGGTACAACTCATGCTGCATGGACTGCTTTATTTTCATCAAAAGTGGTGGAAATAAAAGAAAGACAGCATTAGCACTTAGCTCTTTCTTTGGCTTGGTTAACTGCCAGTTTTTGTGTGTCCATATCATGGAATGATATGTTACCAGTAAAATCACAGTTTGAAGAATATTTAATCACAAAGGACAATCTCACAATCTTAAATTGTAAATGTTAATCTTGAATGTAAAAAAAAAAATGGTGCAACAGTTTGTCAGTAGTATGACCAATCCCATGTAGGGGGACAGGCCTTTAAGCAGTTATACACAATGACGGAGTTGCTCAGCAATGGGAATCATTTTTGTTTCCCTTTTCTTATGTTTGTATGTTTTCTAAAATGTCTATATTTAACTATTTTTCCCTTTTTCTGGAAAAAATCAAAACCTTTAATTTACAAATAAAAAAAAAGAAACACCAGGAAATATACAAGTAAAAGGTACAAAAGGGAGAATGTAAGGAGGAAGCTGGCAATAGTTTCCTCATTTTGATTTCCACTGAGCTGCTTTGGCAGGTCAAGTTGAATCACTCAAAGTGATAGGTTTTATTTTAACCTTGTCTAACAGAGAAATAAGAAGGAAAAAGTAAAGGAAAGGACCAAGTATAAAGTTGGCTAGAAATTCCACAGTAATAAACAATTAGAGAGCTAATGTGAGATCAGAACAGATAGCTAAGTTTATTTGTTCTTAGAGAAAGCTGTGGCAAGGGCAACGAAGGGACTTCTCTTTTAAATCATCTGGGAGTGACTTAGTAACAAATTTAGTGCTCAGAGTTAGCCCGTACACTGTAGAAAAACAAAAATAAATAAGGAAAATGTATGAATTGAGGAAATGAGTATTTCATCAGCTTATCACTATGTCTGCTTATATTACACATACACTTTCTCTTTTCAAATTTTAAAACATATATAATCATATATCATATATATATATACTTAATTTGTTGTATGATTTTGGGGAAGAAGGCTGCATTTGTGTTTGTGTAGGGAGGATGATCATGGTTGTGTTTGTCACCAGATGCAAAGATTGCAAACAGAAGCAAAATTTTGCTGAAGGCTTTTGTTTATGAACTGAATGGTTTACAAATAGAAGCATTTGTAAACAGAGGTTTTATATATATATA
>NW_004624808.1:1565822-1602941 GCF_000247695.1 Heterocephalus glaber
TATATATTATCAAGAATTTCAGATCCTTTGTAGTAAATTCAGAATTGCTGAATGCAAATAAGCATTTCCATGAAGTTCATGGTTTCCTAAGCTGCAAATATTATGTTAAAAGTCTTCTGATATGGGGATCCCACCCTGGCAGAGAAGATGTAGAACTGTGGAAATGATACTCAGAGGAGATCCACAGGAAGCACAGGTACTCTGAAACTGGGGAGGCAAGTGAAGTCAGATTTGGAGAATCAACAGGAAGAAGAAATCCACTAGACTGACCGAACCCAATATCAGGGAGATTTGAAAATGGAAGCAAGGATGCTTCTGGATCACAGCACCCTTTATACTCCAGGTCCAGCAAACTGGACATCTTGGGAGTGGTTGTAACATCACAGTAGCAGGAGGCAGTGCTGCAGTGGCAGCTGGACCCCTTCTGTAGGGCGCTAACTACTCTCCCTACCTCCCGGGAGAAAAAACCCAATGAGAGAGATATTTGCTGATTAGGGCACCAGAGAAACTGAAAGACAGAAAATCACTCAGAAGACAAAGACTGAGCTAGCACAGCTGGCTTTTGCTTAAGTAAAGTGCATGGGGAAGCACTGAATAGGGACCAAGAGACTGTCACTGGGAGAGCCATGCCTCAGGGAGCTGAGGACTGCAACTGGCAACTCAGAAGGCAGGAAGGAATTTGGAGCAGCACCAGAGTAGGCAGTCCTCCACTGTTGTCCCAAACACAGGAGAGTTCTGTATTCACATGACATCCTGCCCACCAGCTCAATTTGAAAATGTTCAGTCCTAAGACAAAAGCAAAATTCTCCAGCTAGCCAAACGCAAAGGAGTGAAACTGAAGCAAAGTGAATCAAAGCATATGGAGGGGAGAAAGTCTTACACGTCCATCCAGATTCCCAAGGCATTTCACTCATTGGTAGGCAATTGCAGGAATCAGAGGAGGGGGGCAGATCAGTAAGTTGCAGGAATGGCTGTGGATGAGAAGGGTGAGGAGAAGGGGTACTTTGTGAGCACACTGATACTCTGTTGTGTGGTGGTGCAGAAAAGAGCCAGTGCTGATAATTTGTGCACAGCCTCCCCATAAGTCAAAGCTTCTTCATTTGTGAATGTAGGGGAAGAGCTGAGTTTGAACTGAGACCGTATGACAAATAGGACTGAGAGGAATGCTTTAATTTTGTGTTTTTGTAACTGTGTGATTTTGTTTCTTTTTTTGTCTTTCTTTTTCTTATTTCTTTCTCTTTTCATTTAGTATATATATATGAGAGATCTCAGTTTATGTGGAAAGGAGAATGAGAATTAGCTAGTGCTTAAATCTAAATAATGCCATTCATTGACAAGTCAGGGTAACCCTCACCAAAATTGTGTATAGAGGATTCAAACACAAGCTTACTATGAATATATTAAAAGGTTCCCAACTTCTCATGGCTTCCCTCAACCTCCAATTACACTTCTTTCTCTGTGTGTCCCTTCTGCTACTCTCATAAATATTCTCTCAAATCTCCTCTACACCAGCCCTCCACTCTAGTTATAAAACTAGTACAAGCAAAGCTCAATATCTTTTCTTTATTTCATTTATCTCTTTTCTCCTTTTTTCTGCATTCCCTTCCTTTTCCTCTTCCTTTCTCCTTCCTTTTTCCTCTACATCCCAGCCTGCTTGTCAGCAGTAATACAGCACAGTCTTTATTGATCATTGAAAAAAGAGTGAAATTACTAAAACAAATCAATGTACATGATGGAGATATGGTTGGTTCTGAAGATGCTGAAACAACTGGTACTAGTTTTCTCTGTGCAACACTAATACTCTGTCCACACTGAGTAGGCTCAAGAGGTGTATAAATACCAAAACATAAACAAGGCAAGATCATATCACTGGGAAGTATAAACTAACTAAAGAAATCTCCATACCAACAACTGAGTTTTCCATACGAATTGATCCTCAACCCTCAGCACATTCGCACAAAAGAAACATGAGAAAACAAGGCAACAAGATGTCTCCAAAGACACTTAACTTTCCAAAAGTTAATCTCATGGACACCAAAAGGGAAGAAATAAAAAATCAAATGACAGAAATATATGAAAGGATAAAAACAAACAAACAAACAAACATCGATAAGATGTTCAGTGAGCTCAAAAGATGATGTAACTAAATTGATAAAAGACTTCACTGATAAAATCATCAGTGAGTTTAAAGAAGATACAAAATGTTGATTGAACTAACCAAGATGATAAAAGACATGACTGATCATTTTAGTAAAGAATTACTGACCATAAAAAGATGACAAACAGAAATGCTGAATATAAAAATTCTACTGAAAGTATGGCCAACAGAAGTGACTGATGTGAGGATCGAGTGTCAGGACTAGAAGAGAGGTGCATCTCTCTGATGCAGTTGATCATATACCCAGAAATACTATAAAAACAAAAAGAAACCATAGAAATTTGACTCCACAACTGCTAGATGGCTCAAAGAAAGCTAACCTATATTTTAGGAGTTAAAGAAAAATCAGAAGACAGCACAAGTGTATAAATGATCATTTACTGAAATTATAGCTGAAAAATTTCCAAGTTAAGAGAAAGAATTCATCTTCCAGGTAAACAAGGCATAGAACCCCAAATAACCATGATCAGAAAATAACTTTGCCATGACACATCGCAGTTAAAATCCCAAAAGCCCAACACAAGAACAGAATTCAAAAACTGTTAAAGAAAAGCAACAAATAACTTATAAAGGCAAACCAATAAAATTACAGCAGATTTCTCAACACAAAACTTAAAGGGATGGAGAGATTGAAGATTTTCAAGCCCTAAAACAACTTTAGAACCAGATTAATTTATCCTGAAAACGTATCTTTCAAAACTCATTGAGAAATAATGGCTTGCTATGACAAAGAGTACCTTCAACAATTCATTATCACCAATGTAGCACTGCAAAAATTACTTAGATCAATCCTAGACAGAGACAATAAGGCCATCAACACCAAGGAGCCCAAAGGAATGAAAATACAAAGCAAGGTGAACAATTAAGCAAGAGGAGAAAATAAAGAAATCAGTAACAGAAAAAAATGTGATGACAGGAATCGGTACATGTCAGCAATTACCCTCAGTTTGAATGGTTTTAAATTTCCAATCAAAAGACACAAATTGACAGATTGGATCAAAAAACAAAATTCAACTGTATGTTACATACCAGAGACATACCTAATCTATAAAGAAATATATAGACTGAAAATCAAAGAATGGAAAATGATACTCCATACAACAAGTACCTGAAATCAAGCAGGAGTAACTACCCTTGTTTTGGACGAGTTGGACTTCAACCCAAAAATGAAACAGGAAGGTAGACTCTGTAGATTTGGGAAGGGGATCTGGGAAAGTATGTAGAGTGGAGGGTACGAAGTAGGACGAATAAAAATAATGAAGATGTTATATGTGAAAACATTCTCCCAAGCTGAATGTAATCACTGGGCATTGCAATCATATACTAATAAAAAGTGTAAAGAACAACAAAGTTTGCAAATGATTCCTTTAGGAAAAACAACTTGTGCTTGCTCTTGACTCTGTAAAAACTTACTAAGGTGCTAAAATACAATAAGGAGTTGACAATATAATAAAGTTCCTTCCCCAATGAGTACTGAACTTCAGCTCATGTTTATATTATACTATAATTAACATAAGTTTATTCATAGAATTTTCAAATTTTAGTGGCAGATGATTCTTTAGAAATTCATGAAAAATTATCCATTTCACTTATATGGGACAGAAAATTGAGGCTGATGAGGTGAGGGAGTGTCAGTTCTAGCACTAAACTCAACTGTACAGTGGTTATTACACAATATTATATGTTCAAATGGTCAAATATCGGGAATAATTAATGCTTTTATTCAAAAGATCATTGGAGGCAAAATGAGTCAACAAAATAAATAGGACACACATGTGTAAATACCGAATCGTTTCTCTAGTGTTAGAAACTGAAAGTGTAAATAAGGACTAAAATGTATAATAGATTATGTGAAATAGGAAGAAAAGGTCCAAAGGGGAAGGGGAAGTGGGAGGGGTAGGGGAAAGGAAAGAAGGGAATGGAATTAACATGAGAAAGTGAAAAAATGGAAACAAAGTCTTTGTAAATAGAGAGGGGTGGAGGGGCTGAAGGGAGGGCAGGGGAATGCGGAAAATTAAGAATCAAGATATATTATGTAAAGGTACAAATCTCCAATGATGAATGCCATCATATTGTATACCTAAAATGTAACAATAAAATTAATTAAAAATTTTCCAGATGATTGCTGAATATAAAATTCCTTCCCTAGCACTCCTGATAGGAGGTCAGGAGGCATTTGCTAAATAGTGAGAAAATAAGCTAGAAGATTCCACAAAGCAAAATATGTTGTGTGTGAATGTGGAAAGTTGAAAATTTCCAGACATGAGAAGAAAGCAATGTCTTTTAGAAGTATTTTATTTAGCACATAAAATATCAGCACATACAGAGTTAAGTTTCAAGTATCTTAAAATTTATTTTTCAAATTATGGCGAATTAAAAGCAAGCTACAATATTTGTTTCTTTTTTCTACTTTCATAATGCATAATATTTCTACCCCTGTCTGACCCTTGTGCCCCCTGCAGATGGATTTGATATTACTTTATGTTCCCATATTTTGAATAATTGGCTATGTGTACATTCTCTTATTTACTTCACAGTCAAGATCATAGGTTTGTTGTTCTTCACTTTGGTCCCTATGCTTAATGATTCGTATTCTCAGTTGCACTGGGAAAGAAAATGAACATATATAGGCTGCCCTTTTGACCAACAAATAAACAAGCCCCAAAATGCTCACTTGAAATCCAATTTAAGCTCAAATAATAGGCCTTTGGTTGAACAAAGACTTTCTAATAAAACTGCAAAGGATGATTTTATTCCCTAATGCTATTTTAAGCCTCTAACTGAACATGTTGAAGTGGTATTTAGTGAACATACTAAACATGTGATGGCAGACATGCTACACCATATCAATCATAAGTCCACGTGAGTCCATTCTCATTGGTATAAATGAAACACATGATAATTGACTAGCTAATCTTTTACGTTTTATAGGAATTCCATTGAAAAGGTGTGCTTGTAATATATGCTTTGATTTATTTCTCATATATTTACTAAATTCCTGTATACAAGTTGTGAATGACAAATATGGTGAATGTTTAAATTGTAAAATATTTATTACAGTAAAAGACACATTGCTATTAATTCCCCTCAAAATCCTCCTGCTCACCTGAAACACACTTATCCCATCATTCCCACCACTTTCTGAAGCAGTTCTGGGAATTTGTGTGTGTGTGTGTGTGTGTGTGTGTGTGTGTGTGTGTTTGTGTCTTTAGTTGCATTGTCATGGGTGCATTGATGTCCTGAACTGATTTACAGTGTTTCCCTTTCACGGTCATTTTGACTTTAGGGAAGAGCCAGAAGCCATGTGGTGCCAGATCCTGTGAAGAAGTTGGATGAGGACACATTGTAATATTTTTAGGAGCCTGCTTTTCTGTTGGATGGCACTGAGCAGCACCATTCCCTGGATTTTTGATCACACCTTATAAAGACACCCCACTAGACTATATGTGTTCACAACTCATACCCATGTCATTTATTGTTCTCTTTGTTTGGAAAACACTTGTTTCTTGCATTCATTTTCGATGAAGACTATAAATGGATTACTACAAAATTGGAGGCTTACAGCAACATAAATTTATTTTCTTAAGGGTCTAGAGGCCAGAAATCTAAAATGAGACTCACTGGGATAAAATTTAGGTCTCAGCAGGGCTACATCCTTATTTGAGGCTTTAGCAAATAATCTGCTTTGTTATCTTTTCCAGCTTCAGAGACCACGTGCCTTAGCTTATTGTACCTTCTTCAATTTTCTGTCAAAAACAGTATCTTCAAATCTCTCTCAGACCCTTTCTTCTGCCTCCCTAGTAACGTACAAGGATCTTTGTGATTACATTGGATCCACCTAGGTAATCCAGGATAATCTCTCCATTCTCATGATCTGTAAAGTAATTCAATCTGCAAAATCCCTTTTGCTATGTGAGACACCATGTTCATGGTTCTAAGGATTTCTATATAGGCATATTTGGAGACCATTAATCTGTCAACTGTATCTCTTAAAATTGCAATTTTTTTTCCTCAGCTCATTCGAGACTCTGTTCAAATGTCACCTAATCATTAATGTCTCATCTGAACACTCTAAATAAGATATCATACTGTCTAGTACCTGGGTATTCTTCTCCCCTACTTTCCCTTCCTTAATAACATTTATTACCAAGTGCTATATGATTTTGTTTTTGTTTGTTGTTCATCTTAAAATATAAGCTCTGTGAAGGAAGGGTTTTGTTTGTTTTATTACTGTTTCTCCTGGCTACTACCCAAACTTGCACAATCTCTGCTCTATGGTGGGCTCTCAATAAATGTTGAACTGATTCTTAATTGAACTTCTGCATACAGTACTTTCCTACCCCAGTGTATTAATGGCAGTAAGAACTATGTTACACATAAAATTTGCAAGTTCATGTACCATAAGTGCTGAAGACTCGTGATTTCATTACTATGATTCTTTCCTGCCCAGTAAAAAGTTATAATCCTCTGCCCCACTGTTCTTATTTTGATCTGTTCTCCTTCATTTTAGGGAGATTCCATTCAGTTATTTTTGCATGATAGAAAAAAATTTTCCTTCACTCTTCTCATGACATGGAGGAGACAGGAAATACTTGGAATTTTCTTTAAGGCTCTGCACTACAGACTCTTTATATGGGTGAGAAAAGAAAAAAACAAATGCAATAGTCCAGACAGCCTATCACATAATGACAAATAAATTAAAAATAAATATTTCCGTAAAGATATATCTCAAAATAAATCAATGTTTTTATATAGTTTTTAAAGTTACAATAGAGGTTGAAGCATTTTTGATGGCTATCCATATGTTGAATACGAAACAGAAATTTCAGCATCTAATACATTGGTATTGAAGGAAGACAAGCAGGTCAAAGGAAGTCTGAATCACTAGCTTATTGTGTGTGATTAGAATTTAAACTTATGCACATATCTATATATCTTCTTTGAGTCTCATTTCATTACGTACAAATTAGTAATCATAAAATAATCATATTTGCCTAATATAAATTGAAACGTTGTAATAATTAGTGAACAAGTCTGATATGATTCTTTAAAAGCAGTTCTTTTAAACCATAACTCAGTACTGCCTAAATAAAATGCTTGGAGTAGGGTGAGGTGGAGAAGTTGGACAGGAAGTAGATCCAGGGCAATAAGGAGGGTTCTCTGCCCTGATGGAATAGGTAAAGTTCTTTTTTTTTTAGGGGTTAAAAACCAAAAATTCTTAACAAAATGACCTAAGAGAATATTAAACCTCAGTAGACTACTAAGGAGAGAATCCAAGCGTATTGAAACCCCAGGAATAAAATTTCAAGGCTGTAAAATAAAGATGGTTATTTCAGGACAGCTGCAGTAGGGCCAGGTGACTACTCAAGAAGAAATAGAGATTCAGGAGCAGGCTCTAGTGACAGAGCTTGCATCAGGAATAAGGCAAGAAACAGGGCTGGATATTCACCGGTAGCAAGCATGCAGTAGATAGAGCTCCTTCCGGCTGTCTTGAGCCAAGGCGGACGGGTCATGAGCTCCAGATGCCTTCCAAGGTACAGTGCATGCTGCTATTCCTGGATACCTGAGCTTGATGTCTTTAGTGTGTCAGACACCAGCATATGGCAGGTCTCTCTTTCCAGGTGAATCATCTTAACACATGGTGAAGCTACCTCATTTGATTCAGTGAGAAAATGTCTAGGGGTGGGCCTAGGAAGAGACTGACAAATCTAGGGTAGTATATGGTAAAAAAATGACCTTCTTCTATTAACATACACAGCAGTAAAAGTGATAATAGCATTTAAAACATAGCACACAAACAAGAGCTAAATAAACATGTACTTTACATTTCAGTTATTGGGGTTTTGTTTTGTTTTTTCAAAATGCTCAAATCATTAAATAGGGACAGCGACTAGATTCCATAGCTAACAAGTGGCCCTCTGGTTTGTCCCTGGGAAATAGATTGTTGCGAATATTTTTGCTTTAACAATGTTAAAAGTACTCTCAAAATCCCTTTAAAAAATGGGGAAGAAAAGCAAAGGCTAGATTATGTTTCAGCAATGATTGAAAAGAATCCAAACCAATCATTTGGAACTGTCACTTCTAGGAGACAAGGTACTCTGATGTTTTGGCTTGTTTCATAAAGCCCCCTAACATCTCTCTCTCTATTTTTTGTTTGGTGTTATAAACCCAACTTGTTATGATACTGAAACAACTGGTATCTTTTGTTGCATCCAAGAATGCATTAATTTGTGGAAGATATCTAAAAAAGGAATTTGTATAACAGAGTTTGCTATAAAATTCATAACCCTTCCACAGACATCCCTAAGCCATCAAATGCCTATATTTTCAGTTTTTAAAAACTTTTATTGATGAAAACACTTTTTCAGTTTCACCATCAAATGCCTATTTGACTAATGTTTGCCCCTTTTACTAATGACTGGCTTACTGTAAGTACAGTACAAACAGATTTCACAATTATTCCATCTCTATGGATTAATTAACTCATTCAATAAATATTTATTGAGACTTTTCTAAATGCTGGGTAATCATCTACATCCCAGGGATATAAATATGGAACAGACAAAGTTCCTACCCTCAAGGAATTTGGAATGTTGCCCCCAAATGACACCAACCTGGTTAAATCCAATATGGACTCCATTTCTAAAGAGAATGGAATGAGTTCTTGTTCCTTTATCTCAGCCGGTGTTCTATGCATATATTCACAGCGCCATCTAGCAATCCAAGCTGAATTGTCTGTGAAGCAGGAGTACCCCTAGCCTGTGGGCAACTTGACAGAAACTGAGGTACTAGCTAATGAGAATCCTTCTTCAGCTGAGACCCTGGGGAGGTAACTGCAGGTATTGATTGTCTGCCTCATACCTGTTCATCCTGAACATAAGCCAGGTGAGCAAGAACCTTGCCTCATTCAAGGTTATATCTACAGCCCATAAGACAGGGTCTGGAATACAATAGGCACCAAATAACTCTATTAACTTAATGATTAATTAACAAATTATTTTTTTCCCTTATTGTTGAATTCTGCATCTTCTCACATGGTTCCTCAAGCCACTGTGTTCTTGCACATTTGCAGGGCATGTGGAAAAATTCCCCATGGTGAAGATGCTGTTGTATTTTATGTCAGATCCTTGGCACAAATGTAGTTTGTAAGACTGGATTTTATGTCTGCACATAATTTACCCAAGTCTATTATTCTAGCTACTTCAAACCTTTACAGCTGGCAGAGGGAGAAAGCTCCAAACCTTGGAGCTGGGTTCATGGCTCAAGTCCTTGATCCCCTTTCCTTTATTTCACTTTCTCACCTCTCTTTCCTTTCTCTTGCCCTCTTTTTTCTTACACTACTTCTCACTTTGGACAGTGCCTTCATCTGCTTGGATCTGCAAGTCTGTGGCTTTTAAATTCTTATTGCAGTGCTGAAATCGCCCTGAATCTGCCCAGGTAGGCTCTTCTGGCTACCCTCATTATCTTCATTACTTGATAAGGCCACCAAACACCACAACCCTCTTCAGAATTGGCTGATGTGGCTGGCACCTACCCATGTTACCTTCAAACAGTCCCCAAGAGAAGTCAGTGGTAACAGACATTCAACAAATGACATTAGACTTCACTCACGGCAGTAGTAGATGCAAAACAGTGCCACTTCCGGTGTCACCTCAGTGACCATGTATCTGCTGGTCTTCTTCTTTGCCAGGAATTATTCTCTGACCCCAGATGCATAGTTTAATGGAGTCTACTATTTTCTCAAATTGCATATCTTTCTATAGTTTCTGATCAAAGGAATAGGAAATTGGACAAACCTTAGCAAAGTATATGGCCTAAAGTTAACCCAAATCCTCTGACCAGCAGTGGCACTAGAAAATTAGGAAAATGGGTGTAGAATCTAGAACCATGCAATTAGCTCTTCAAATAATTCTTTTTCTGGTGGAAAAGGAGTTAACAATGTCTTTCATTCATTTTGCTATCACTGTTCCTCTGAATGAAGTACACACTTGTGTGCTACCTTCTACTTTTCCCTTGGTAGATGAAATTGTTTAATTTTTTTTCTATTTTAACTCCACTATTATATATTGGCCATTTTGCATGTCATGAAATTGGTCATTTAGTTATGGGTTATATAATCATGAGGAACCACCTTTGGACTTTATCAACAGAAATGTCATTTCAAGATCTTGGACTTGGAGGTGATGCCATGTCTGGGAATGACCAACTCTAGGGATGTCTCTTGGGCAGGTCTGAAGAGTGTCGGTGGTTGTGTGTGGGAAAATTGAATTATTTTAGTGCTTATGATAATAAGAAAGGGGAATATTGATAAGCTTATCATTGCAAGGTATGTATACGCTAGGTAGGTAAGGAGAAAAAAACAGTTTTCATAAATTGGTATGGCTGTCATGCGTCCAGTGGTTCTCTTAATTGTGAAATTTCTATCACCCTTTTCTTGACAGAAAAACCTGATTTTCCTGAACTCTTAAAACTATCTAAGGGTCTACATGAGCACTTCACTGCCTTTACATGACCTTTACTAAGCCAGCCATAGGGATCAGATGTCAGTTTGGAGCAAGCACATATTCCAAGCTAGTGCAATTGGACGAATTTTTTTCCCTGAAGTTTTTCAAATTCACTTGTAGGCTGTATTTCCAGCTTCACAGAAAAGCAAAATGAGGGATGGAGAAAAATAGAATGAGATAATGACAGAGAAAGATGTGGAAACAGAGACAGAACAGAATTCTGGCAGTGATCAAATCCCTATTACTGTCTTTTAGAGGCTTAGTGGTTTGTTCCTTCCTTCATTTTTATAAACATTTCACAGCCTTTCAAAATGTGTTCCATTTATCTAGGCTACTTCAGGTTAGATTTCTCTTACCTTGCAAATGTACCAAGTTCTTTCTGATTTACCATAGCAGTTTACAATTCATCATTTGGTGATGAAATTGAAAAAAGCATAAAAATAGAAATAGGACAAAATAAAGCAAAATACTTTTTAGTGCATCCTCTGAAGTATGACATTTGTGCCTCTTTTGAGCTTGTGAGTGTGTGTGTGGGTGTGCCTGTGTGTGTGTGTGTGTGTGTGTGTGTGTGTGTGTACATACACACTGGGTCCCTAGAAGGTCATGTTCTGAATAGTTTGAAAGCCATGGCACTGAAGCACCTAAACCTGTGACTCAGTGGGGGCATTGTAAGGATTTAGACAATGGGTCTAGACGGTTTTGTTTTAATGAGCACCACAGGTATGTGGGAGGTGAAGAAAACCTTGAGAAAAGCTGAGTCATTAAAGAGGCTTCTCTATACTTGGAGAAAAATATTCTCCCCAAAGTGACACCGTGTGGAATAATTTATGCTTATGAATTTGGAGAGAACTGTAAAAGAAGAGATCAGGAAGAAGTTTCTTTCAATACCTTCAGCTGCATGAGCTGCAAAAGAGTTCAGATTATCCAGGAAATTGGCTTAGTGTGAAATTTCCATATTACAAAAAACCTGGGGAAGAATCAGAGGAAGTTCATAGAATCATGGCAGTGAGAATCGTACAGTCATAGTAGGATAATGAGTGTGCAGCAAGACTCATTCAGAAAAACCAAATGAAATATTAGGATGACTTAGCTATGAATGGACACATGAACCAATATTTTTCCACACTGCTAGAAGGACAGAATCTTCCTGTTTATAGAATTCAGCTCATATGGAAGGAATTAAGTCACTATTAGAAGCCAGTGTGACAGAGCTGCCTTATTACTGAAATGACTTTGTTCAGTGGAGTAACTGTTACATTGGCTGTATGGTTAGGGAACAGAAATGGGGCTGTCACAGGTAAAGGCTAGAGTATGTGTACAAGGAGCAATGTCTTACCTGAAAAGGGAAGTGGTTTCTGGCACTGAGAAATTTTTTTTGTATACAAAGAAGTACAATTTATTCATGATCCTAAGATTCAAAGGAACTCTTCTTAAAATTTTTATTAGTATATGTTTGCAGTACATTCAACATGGAGTATTTGTACATATACATCACCCATCTTAATTTGTTTTGTCAAAAGACCAGACTTGTGGGTTAATGGAATAGATTAAAAGATGAAGAAAAGACTCCAGGCACACACTTGACAAAGGGGCCAAACACCTTCACTGGAGAAAAGAGAGCCTCTTTAGCAAATGGTGCTGGGAAAAGTGGCTACCCACATGCTGAAGATTGATCCTAGACCCATATTTCTCACCATGCACTAAACTAAAATCAAAATGAATCAAAGATCTAAATATCAAAACAGAACACTTGATCTGCTGGAAGACAGAGTAGTTAAAAAACTTGAAGTCCTAGGTGTAGGCAAAGACTTAAAGAACAAAACCCTAGTTGGATAGGAAATTTTACAAAGAATCAACAAATGGGATCACATCAAATTTAAAAGCTTCTGTTTCAAATTATCAATTATTCATTTTAATTGTTTTAATCCTTATTTACACTTTCAGTTTCTCATACTGGAGAAACTATTCGGTATTTACACACATGTGTCCTATTTATTTCACTTAAGAGTATGGCCTCAATATGCAACCATTTAGCAATAAATGTCTCTAGTTTCTCATTCTTTATGGCTGAGTACTATTCCATTTTATGAAAAAAACCCACATCTTCTTTATCCAGTTTCCAGTTGATGGGCTGGCTGTTTTCAAGCTTTAGCTATTACAAAATGTGCTGCTATAAACATGGGTGGACATATATCGCTGTGGTATGATTCTTTTAATTCTTTGGGGAAGATACCCAGCAGGGGAATAGCTGGGTCAAATGGGACCTCTATTCCTAGTTCTTTGAGATACAGGGTAGGGAAAGTGGGAAGGGAAGGGGAAAGGAAAGAAGGGAAAGGAAAATTTATGAGAAAAGAAAAAAATGGAAACAAAGTTTTTGTAAATAGGGAAGGGTGGAGGGGGTGAAGGGATCCCAGGGAATGCGGAAAAAATAAGAACCAAGATACATCATGTACAGGTACAAGCACCCAATGATAAATGTAAACTTGTTGTATACCTAAAATGTACCAATAAAAGAATTTAAGCAAAAAAAAAATTAAAAGCTTCTGCACAGCAAAGGAAACCATCGAGCATTTTTTCTGAAGAAAAACTATGATCTCCATTATAGAAACCAAAATAGTGAAGCGGGCTGGGGATTTAGCTCAGTGGTGCCACTGCCTTCTTTGCAAGCACAAAGTCCTGAGTTTGATCCCCGGTGCCAAACCAAACCAAACCAAACAAAGTACTGAAGTGGTTTGAGGTATGCTTGAGGGTGGCTGAGGGCCAACTCTTGCTTGAGACCCTGCAGTAGTGCTTTCCAGTAGGTTTCTGTGATGATAGGTTCTGTCCTCCACACTGCAGCCACCACTAGCTGTACTTGATGACCGAGCACCTGAAATAAGACTGAAGAAACTAAAGACATGAATTTTACATTTGATTTCATTTGATTTATTTAAAGTAAAGTCGAAATAATCACATGTAGCTAGTGTCTTCCATAGCGCAGAGCAGAACCCAGGCAATGAGAATATCCAAACGTTTGGAAAACAAGATAGGACATGGGTAGAAAGGACATGCTAGAGAACTTGAAGTCACCTGTGCCAGAAAGCAAACCGTGCCTGTTGCTTAAGTACTGCTTACATTCTGCTCACCCTTTTTCTCTGAATTCTCACTCGTATTTCGTGAAGTCCTTTGGAAAATGCCATTGTGCCTGATTTTGGCTCAGAGGATGCTCAGAACTGAGTTTGTCTACAGGTTCACTCGGGTTTTAAGAGGAAAGCAATGCATCCTTGGGCTGTAAGAGTGGTAGTTGCAGGGAGCATTAAAATAAAAGAGCTTAACTCAGAGGCATGCAAAACTTTTAGCATCATTGAAACTTAGTCAAACTATTCACTTTCAGTTGTACCCAGATTAAACAAACAAACCCACAATTTATTTGAATTCTATATTTCAAGAGACATAAATTGAGCTAAAAGAGCATCTAAATAGACATATCCTCTTATTGGTGTCTAATTTGTATAATAGTGGACCTGCTAACTGATTCTAAAGAAATTCTGTTTGTAATGTTCCTTACAATAACAGTATCATTATCCTCCCACAAGTCATCCAGGCACAAAACTCAAAAATATCCTTTTTACTTTTTAAATTCTAAAAGAAAAATTTAAAAGTCTTGCACATATTTTACTTGTCCATCATAGGAAAACTATAAAATACAGGAAAGCAACAAGTAGGGAAAATTGCTATTGATTGTGCCACTGAAACCACAGTTTATTTTTTACGTATGTCTCTGGAAGGTTTTTGTTTCCCTGTGATCCATAAGGCTATCTGAATGCTTGCTCTCATATATTAAAATACAACCATGTTGCACAATGATTTAGAGCCTACAGTTTTCACTTTCCATGTAAATACACATTTAATGATTAGTTTTGTTTTTAAATATACATATTTGCATATATTTTATTCATTTTATGCACAAACCAGAATGAATTTAGCCACTTCCCTATTGCATAGTTTTACTTTTCCTCAGCCAGCATAAAGAACACCCTGTGGAAAATTATTATATGTATTTATTTGCTTATTTATACAAGTATTTCCTGAAGGTGTTATTTTGACTGCATTGTTACATTAAGAGGTTATGAGTTAAACAATGATGTTCCCTGTCTTTAACTTTAATAGCAGCAATAACACAGATTATTGAGCACTGATACACAGCACACTAATTGCTTTCTACACATTGACTCAGTTGTAATAATTGCAACTCTTATCCCCAAGTTATAGATGGCAAAACTGGGACAGAGACGTGATAATTAACTTGCCTAAGATCATTTATGCTGTGAAGAGGACCTGGAATTTAAAGGCAAGTCTCCTTACTCTGGTATTTGGCCTTCACCAGAATCCTTTCCGTGCTGCCTCTTTCTGGGGTTTGCCATGGGGGTGCAGGTTAGAAATCCTTCACTATTATTTCTTTTTTTTTTTCCCCATAAATTCTTTTATTGGTACATGTTAGGTATACAATGCATTTACGTTTATCACTGGGGGCTTGTACCTGTACATGATGTATCTTGGTTCTTATTTTTTCCCCATTACCTGTGCGCCCTTCAACCTCTCCACCTTTCCTTATTTATATAGATTTTGTTTCCATTTTTTTTTCTTTTCTCATGATTTGTGGAAATCAGTATGGAGATACCTCAAAGAACTAGGACTAGAGGTCCCATTTGACCCAGCTATTCCCCTGCTGGGGTTCTTCCCCAAAGAATTAAAAGAATCATACCACAGTGTTTATAGCGTTTATACCATAGTGTTTATAGCGGCAGTTTGTAATAGCTAAAGCTTGGAAACAGCCCAAGTGCCCACTATTATTTCTTTTATAAAGGCAAACCTCTTTTGTTTCTCTAGGCACATTTTAACATAATGCCAGTATTGAAGTGTCGTAAAGCTTCCAACTGACAAAAAAGGAATTGTTGGTTTTAGGTAATCCCAGTTTCTGGAAGGAAAAAATAAACACCTGTAATGGGATGCAAAATGATGGCATTCATTCGGTTTCTCTCTTCTAGTCAGCAATCCCAATACCAGTATTTTCTTTAAACTTCTGTAGTAATGTTTGTTTAATTGTACCTTGTGTTGAGCTTACAAACTCACATTATTTTTCCTGGATTGCATGGCAGGAGGAAGGGATAATCTAAACCCCTTTCCTTTCTGCTATATAGGGCCTAGCACGGTGCGCTTTAATTCCCAAAGTGATGTAAATGCATGATCCTATGATCCTACCTAGCCATACAGTGCTTTCTAGATCCAATAGCCTCAACTGATAAAAAAAAGCCACAGTGCTATCAGTACCCTAACTGACCACTTATTTATAAGAGACATGTCAGATTCCAGCGCCGAGCACCTATGAAAGTGACTCTCAGAATACAGCTACATATGTACATGTAGTGATCTCATAAAAATCTTAGGAGAGGCTTAAACTATTTTTCTCTCTTTTTGTATTACTATCTTATCTTTTCCCTGATGGCTAAAAATCAGGATTCAGCTAAAATTTATGCATGACTTCACTAGATCAAGGAAGTTAGGGTTTTACTGTTACTGTAAATGCTTAAAGACATTTTAGCATTTGAAAGATTATGAGAGGAATTCAGAAACATGAGTAGCCATAGAGATGTGAAGGGATATGTTCATTTCTCGAACCTATTCCTATGCCCCGGTTCATTCCAATTAGCAATTGAACCAAATACCAAAGTATATTAGAGTACCAGTTGAGGTTGCCTTTTCATTTGGAAGTGCAGGCAAATCTGCTGAGAAATCTCGGGTGTGACAATGCAATCAAGACTTTAGAAAAGCATAGCCAAATGGAATTTATATCAGCGCTCAGAGAAAATTGATTGCGATATTATTTATACCATTTTTTCTGCATTCATTTCTCAGCCCATGAATATAAAAATGTTACTTTCTAATTCATGGACTATAGACACCATAGATTATATGAAATTGGTCATACATTTAAGATTTTAGAGTCTTTGAGGAAAAAACATGTTCTACATAGTGATCCATCTTGAATAAAAATATTCAAATAAAGAGAATTGATGTTCTTTGTGCTTCTCTAGGCAGGAATCATTCTGCTCTCCCTTTTACTACATCAGCGGGAAGTGCTGCTGCATATCACTACAGTGGGTAACCAACATGGCCAGCAGCAGCCATGTAGGAACTACACTGCTGTTGAAACCAACATTTGTATTTGAGAACCAGCCTCTTCTCTTTCTGTGTTCACCTACAACAAACAGGAAGTGTGACCAAAGCACCCACAGAAGAGAATGTTGACCTCATCCTGGGAAAGATTCCCAAAGGCAGAAAACAGTCTTACAAGTTACTGTAGGGATTCTCTTAATACAAATGAGCAGTTTTCATCAATTCACAAACTCATAAAATGCATCTATTTGATACAACATCATATTTTTGTGGTAAAAATCTCCTCTTGTATTGAGAAATGGTCTTAAAAGAACCAGCTATAGTTACTCAATCCAAAAGCACTAGAGATTGAAAAGTAAACTGTGATAAAATAGGACTAAAATCATAAGAAGTAATCTAAGTTCCTGACATCAGGCAGAATTGTGTCTCTAGGAGAAAATGCTTTCCCCCTTTCATTCTTTTTGTAACAACTTTATAGAAATATCATTCACAAAGCATGCAGTTTGCTCATTTAAAGTGGACAGGTCACAAATGCATGAGTATACAAAAATACTCAACATCATTAATCATCAGAGAAATGCACGGTGACATATTATCTCATGCATGTGAGAATGGCTTTTATGAAGAAGACAAAACAATAGCAAGTGCTGGTGAAGATGTACACAAAAAAGAACCCTTACATGTGTTGATGGAAGTGTCAGTTAGTACAGCCATTATGGAAAACACTATGGACATTCCCCTCAAAATTAAAAATAGAACTACTATATGATTGAACAATCACCACTACTAGGTGTATATGC
Organism: Heterocephalus glaber; assembly: GCF_000247695.1. Next base: position 1,583,441 of record NW_004624808.1, read on the forward strand.
AAAGAAATGAAATCAATAGGACAAAGAGGCATCTGTACTCTGATATTCTTAGTGTCTCTAAAATGATAGATGGATAAAGTAAATGAGATACATAGACAGAATGGGATACTATTTGGAAAAAAATACAGTCATTCATTATAACACAGGTGAACCCAGACAACATTATGTTAAGTGAAATAAGCCAGGCACATAAAGAAAATACCACATGATTTTCCTTATATAAAGAATTTAATGAAGTTGAACTAATAGAAGTACAGAATAGAGTAGTGATTACCAGAGATTGAGGTGTAAAGCACTAGGGAAATGTTAATAAAAAGATTCAAAATTTCCATTACATATGTCTTAGTCACTTCCTCATTAGTCATTTCCTCATTGCTGGGACAAAACACTCAACACCCACACGTTAAAGCAGGAAACATTTATTGTCACTCAGTTTGTAGGAGTTCACTACATAGTCAGCTGCCTCCAAGGCAGGGTGGCATGGCAGAGGGACATCACAGAGGAGACACTACAATTCAGGGCATAGTAGGCAGGAGACAGCAAAAGCAGCAAGCAACAAAGCAGAGAGCTTTCTTTTCCCTTTTATTCTGTTCAGGTTCCAAGCCTTTTGGGTGATGCCACCCACACTCAGACTGGGTCTTCTCAATACCCACACCCAGAACCATGAAAAACCAATTAGTGGACAACCCAGTACCATGCACTTTAAATCCCAGAATCGCACCCATAATCCACATTCACACACCCTAGATCCAGTCACCTTCAGAAAGCCCCACCTATAAGCCCATGAGGCTTTGGTGGGACAGCTAGATATAAGCCATGACCACCTAGGAGGAATAAATTCCAGAGACCTATTGCAAAACATGGTTACTATAATTAATGAGAATGTATTGTATTCTTTAAAATTGAGCCAGGCATGGTGGCATATACTTGAAATCCCAACACTCTCTGGAGCCGAGGCAAGCGGATCACAAGTTTAAACTCAGCCTGGGCAACCTGGTGACTTAGTGAAATCCTGTCTCAAAAAAAATAAAGAAAGCAAAGAAAAGAAAAAAAAAACAAATAAAGGTCTGGGGATGTAGTCAGAGTAAAGAGCTTGGCTTCAGTCCCTAGTACCAAAAGAAAAATTACTAACAAGGCAGATTTTAAGAGTCCTCATCATAAAATAAAATTGAGGTAATATAAATGTTAATTAGCCTTATTTAGACATTGCTCATAGCTATATTTCCAAACAGCATGTGTATCTAATAAATCTATACAATTTTTATCAACTAAATGTGAGTAAAATAAACAAAAAATAGGCCATACGATTCAGTGGTGCTTAGTATATTCACAGGCATGTATAGCCATGACCACTGTTAATTTTAGAATATTTTTATTAACTGAAAAGAAACTGTACAACATTTAATCATCACTCCCAAACCTCACATTGCCCCCTTTGGCCCCGGGCAGTCACTGCTGTACTTTCTGTACTCATAGATTTGCCTATTATGGACATTTCTTATAAACAAAATTGACAATATGTGATCCTTTGTGACTGACTTCTTTCACTTAGCTAAATATTTTTGCAGCTCATCCATGTTGTAGTATGAATCTGTACTTCATCTTTTAATTGCCAGATAATATTTCATTGTATGGATGTACCACATGTTATGAATTCATTAATCAATTTATGGATATTTGGGTTGTTTCTACTTTTATTATGAATAGTGCTGCTATGACTATTTGTGCACAAGGTTTTTATTATAATTATTAATACATATGAATTGTACATAATATTGGGATTCACTGTGATATTTCCATGCATGCATGTATTGTACATTGATCATGTCCATCCACTTTTCTCTACCCTCTCTTTCCTCCCCCATGTGCCCCCTCTCCCAAACCTCTTCCCAGTCCTTGTACTTTTAGGCCATTATTTTTTCCACATATGAGAGAAAACATACATTTTTTGGAGTCTGGCTTATTTTGCTTATTTTTGAGTCTGGTTTATTTTGCTTAACATGGTGTTCTCCAGTTCCATCCATTTTGTCCAATGATGGACCTTCTTTCTTCTTTATGGCTAAATAATACTCCATGGTATGGAAGTGATGGGTCATAGGATAATTCTACATTTAACATTTTGAGGAACTCTCAGATTGTGTTCCAAAGCTCCTGAGTCATTAGTGATGTATGAGGGATCTACTTCCTCCACATTCTCACCAACACTTGTTATTATGCATATTTTTATTATATAGTGGGTATAAGGTGGGATCTCATTATAGTTTCAGTTTGGATTTTCCTGAGAACAAAGGTCACTCTTGTTAATTAATAATTAAAAGGGAAGGAAGAAAGGCTTACTGGCTAGCTGTAGTGAGTGAGACCATGCAAAGAAAGGTGTAGGAGTGGTGCTAGTGGTGCTATCTAGAGTAGAGACAGAAATGATTGATCCAAACATGGAAGCACTATTATTGCAAAGATCGAAGTTGCAAGTTTTGTTTTTACATCACAGCAATAACAATAGTAATATAGATTTTAGGTGAATTTTAAAAGCATACAATTCCAAAATAAATTGACAGGGAATACCTTGATCAACATGACAAATGAGGAGATGGATTATTGAAATAAATAATTAATTACAAATGAGAATTTCCCATCAGTCATATGGCAATGTGGAATATTAGCTCAGGAGTGTTCATATTGGTGCTTCAGTGGTTGGAGAAAAAGCAATGGTAACGACAACACAAGCTCAAGGATCAATTCTAGATCCAACAGTCTGTAAATAAAGCTTTTTGAGCATAAAATCTCTACCTTCTATGTTCATCAATTAGATTGGAAACATCTCTCCTTTTTTTCTTGGCTTAGAGTTGACAATTTATTTTCATCTCTGCATACTTCACACATCGTATATCAATATCACAAAATTGCTTAGGGGAAGAGGAATGGGCATTGACAGAGATTTAAAGAAGTCATGGATGGTAGCAGATGTGAATTCCACAAAGTTTCCTTGTGGTTTCCATCAACTCTGAACTAGGCCTAAGATGTAACTAGTCTGCCACAAAAATCGTAACGTTATTTGAGCTTAACCATATACCTTCATGTGTTACATCTATTCCCAGTATCCTTTTGACTAAATAGAATACTGCTATCACTAAATTGGTATGCTTGTCAGGACTCTGGTATTCTTTTTATCATGACAATCAATTAAGAGGTATAAAAATAAATTTTACACTAATTTTCATAATTTTATTCATCTATTCTGATACACTTTAATTTGTAAGTTTCTTTTGTAAGAGTGCATGAGTATTGAAAAAGTTTCTCTGTTTTTAAAATTGCATTATCTCTTCATATAGATAGATGCATACGAAAACCCAATCCTTTATTATATTTTAGTTTGTACATTTCCTTTGGAGAGCTTTGAAATACTTTGGCTATTTCTGGCTCCTGAGTTGCACGTTCATTTTATGCTTTTTTTCCATTACAATTTTTTCCAAGAGAAAAAAGATCCATTCTTTCAGGAACATAAAAGTCTAGTGGAAGAGAGAAATGTGGAAAAGGTTAGTGTACCCTACATATCTTGAATGTAAAAAAAAAGATTATAAAGTAATAATAATAAGTAGTACCTTTTCTTGATTACTACCTGTGTACCAAGTATTGTGGTAACACTTCATATGCATTTCATTCAAAAAATAACCATATAAGGAGATACTCTCATTATCCCTGTTTTAAAAATGAGAAAATTGAGGCTTCTAGGAGTTAAGAAACTTGTTTCAGATGTGCTATTTATAAACTATTTTTAAATTTGTAAATAACGTATCTGAAATTTGAATCCAGACTTTGTCTTCATCTGAAATCTCACTGACTTGATATGTCAATGTGCAATGGGATAAGAAATACATAGTAAAAGCATCAAGGGTTAGAGACCAGCTTTGATGGGGCACTACAAAAAAAGCAGGGAGAACCCTGAGCTGGTCTTAAAGGATAATCACAGGTTCCTGGGCAGAAAACAGGCTGGATCTGCACTTGCCTCAGGCCATCACTAATGAATGGCCTGCACTTGAAGTGACCATTAAGAGGCAGCCAATGACACTTCTGCAAGCCACAGTGTCTGCATGGGTTAAAGGCTAAGGCTTGCAGTAACCATGGCATGTCAGATAGTTGCAAGCAGACAGTCTGTATGTGAATCTGGTAAACAGAGAAGATCCTGGAAAAACAGGGTAGACGAACTAAGCTCCAGAAATGTTGCTATTTTAGTGTTGAGAACAGGTTGAATGAGAGAAGGCAAGAGGCTTGGATAGCTATGGCAGGAATTCAGGTAGGGCCTGGGGAATGAGAGGAGGGGAGGAAGCTAATTGGACACTGGTGATTGGTTGAGAGCTTTAGAATGTCTGGCTGAGGAGAATTTGCAGTTCAGAAGATGTCCCTCAGCAATGCATCACTGTTAGACTCCTGCCAGACTCCTTCCCACTGTGTCCTGGGATGGAACTTTAAGTGCCCAGATTACTCTCTTGTTAGGATGAGTAGTTCAACATATTAATCTTGATTTGCCACTTAGCAGTCGCCCAATCTCAGGCAATGTATTCGTTTTCCAGGATTTCCATACCATGGGCTTGGGGCTTAAACAACACGGATGTACTGTCTTGCACTTACTCACATGAGAGCTCAAAATTGTGGTTGACAAGGTGGATCTCTTCTGAGGTCTGTGAGAAAATGATCTGTTCTAGGCTCCTCTCTTTGGGTTGTCGATGGCTGCAATCTTCTGTGTCTTCATGCCTGTGTTCCAATTCATCCTTTTTCGTATTAGATTAGTTCCTATTCTAGTGAATTCATTTTAACTCCATCACCTTTGTGAAGATTCTGCCTTCAAATCTGGTCACATGCTGAGGTACTGAATGTGAGACTTCAATACAGAAATTTTCAAGGGTGAGTGGGAAACAGTTCAAACTTAGGAAAAGTTTCCGGTAGTAGATTTTAGTAATATCTAAGCTGGTTCCTCTCAACTTGAGTACTGAGATTAATGACCTCTATTTTTGAGTGTCTTGTGAAAATTACTGTTGGGTGATGATGGCTGTCTGGCTCCCCGGGAGTTTAACCTGTGTATTACTCCATTGTGCATTATTACACTAAAAAAAGCTGAGCGGGGCTAATTGTGCAAAGAAAAATGATGTATTTAGCTCACACTTTTGGAAGCTGAGGGTTCAGTCAGCAGAACACAGGCTGCAGTGAGGGACCCATACTGAATGGTGGAGCACATATTGGAGGCAGCGCTCACACGGATAGGCAGGAAGCAAGAGAGGGATTCAGGGCTTGGGCTTAGGCTTTTATGACCCTTCACTCTCATGAGGACTCACTCTGGGAGATCAATATTCCCTTTTTAGGGCAGCGACCCGTATGACCTGAGGAGTTCCCACTAGGGCCAATCTCTTAAAGGTTGCATGACTTCCTAATACCACCATTCTGGGCACCAAGCCCATAACACATGAAACTTTGGGGGACATACTTAGGCCGTGTCCAAAACGTAATGATGTTCCACCTCCAGGGGTGGCAGTTAGCAACTCTTAGGGTGACTGGACTATGAAAGGCCCTTGACCCTTTTATCACAAGGCAGGATAACACGGTAGTGTGACCTGTGTTCTAGAGCCTGTGTTACCCTCTGGGCCCACACAGACACATATGATGCATGAAACCAAACTAAGCATTCCTGGATACCACAGGTCCCTGTGCCACTTCTATGCACCTCATGTAGGTTTTGCCATCTAAATCTATGTCTCAGGCACTGCTTCTGGTTATTACTTAACCTTTTTGTGCTGTATTTTGATTCTTTGAAACACAGTATAAAGACAATTACTACTGGTTATTATTTCAATCATTAATATGACATTTAATTTTGTATGTCCTTAATTTACAATAAATGTTTAGATATTCTCGGAATATTGATTGCTATGCAGCAAAGCAAAGAGAAAGTTTGCCTTTATTATAGTTTGGTGGTATAGAGATTCAGCCTAGTGGGACTGGAGTGAGTTATAGAGATCTCAGATTTGGAGAGGATCCTAAAATTTCTATCTAAAAGTATTCCTCCTACAGAAAGATATGCGCATGTGTATTTGCAACAGAACATTGAGGTTTCAGGGAGGTAAGCCAGGCCTATAGCTATAAGTTTTAAATGGACAAAATGCTAAAGTATTTGTTTTTGTAAAACGTGTAACCATTGGACATTCAAAATTAAAAGGTAGAGGCATCGCAGTGAGCTGGGTGAAAGTCAACGAAATATGGTTTATAACAGGCACTTTTTCAAATATTATCAAATGTGATCTTAGGGAAACAGCAGTTATACAAACAAATATGATTCATGAATGCACGCAGCAAGTCATCCATCACAGCTGAATAGCATTATGCCCTAAATGCAAGGTTTATGTGATAGTTTTGCCATGCATATTTCTATTTAATCTATAGTTACTAAGAAAGAGTAGATTGAATTGATTCTGAAAAAAGGGGAAAAAAAGACAAAATTTCAGTTGGAGGAAAATTTTCAAGAGATCTAAGGTGTACCATGATGACTACAGGTAACCACAATGTATTATTGAAAATGGTCAAGAGAATAGATTTTAAGTTTTCTCATCACAATCAAGTTTGTGAGCTAGGCCTGACAGCCCATCCCTATAATAGTAGCCCTCTGGAAGGCTGAAGCAGCAGGATTGAAACTTTGATCCAGTCTGGACAATTTAATGACTTAGTGAGACCTTGCCTCAAAATAAATAAAGGGATGGGCATGTAGTTCCATGCAAAAATCCTAGGTTAAAGCTCCAGTACAGAGACAAACGTGTGTGCTACGAACTCTGCTAGATTTAGTTATTTTACCTTTCAAAATGGCTAATTTAGATGCCTTGAGCTCTTGGCTATGTTGCAGACAATTCTGATCCCATCACTGGGTTCTAACAATCTAAATTTGACATTAAAGAGATCTTACAGAAAACACAGAGTATGGATATTTCCCTTTCATACTGAAAAATAACACAATTCAATATTGCCACCAAAACATCTTTCCATAAATGGATGCATACACATATATAGATACATACACATACTAAGTTGTTAAGATGAATTTAAAACACAAAAGAAGCAAGGTACATTATGTACAGGTACAAATTCCCTATGATGAATGCTATCATTATATATACCTAAAACGTACCAATAAAATGTTTTGCATCAAAAAACTCACACAAAGCAACGCTGACAAATATTGATTGAGAGATATAATTTTTTCTGAGCAACAAATATGTTTAAACACTGTTATTTATTTGAACCATTATTAGAATATATTTTCATAGATTGGAAATGGAAAAATACAAGATAAGATTCTAATGGGGATTATAAACTTCCTGAAAATTCAAAGTCAAAAGCTGTCATTAATATATTCTGTTTGTCTTGGTACTAAAGAACACATGTTCTGTCTGAATCATGCCATTTCGTGATGTTCCTAGGACTTGGGATAAAAGACACTAGCTCTCTCCATATCAACCTTTTACAGAGAAAAGCACTGAAGTTCTTCAAAGACTACTGTGACATTTATTGGTGTCATCTATGGTTCTTTATTTAGATAATCCAATAAGCTTACTTGACTCACAGTAGAGGAAAAAAGAAATCAATGTTTCTGCGAACAGGTCAGGTCCTTACAGAATTGTCTCATCTAAAAGCTGTTGCTAAGGTTACAAAGCAGAGTCCATATACATCATGATGCAAAACATATTTATAAATATCAAAACAGAACAAAGTGCATTTCTGTGAGTGAATCTAATGTTTCAGGATGAATTTTGAAATTAAAAATAATCATCCCTGTACTGTCACAGCACTTTACCCTCCAAAATGTAAAGGAACTTGGGGACTATTATGTTAAGAACAAAAGGCAAATGGAGATGTTCTAAGTAGTTCAAATTATGCTTAAGTCAGACAGCAAGTAGCTTATCTTTTGAAATATTGTTCTCTGATAGAATCTAATTTTCAAACTATTCTTTTGGCAAGCCTTGCCATAAATACAGGTAGGGGCCAGATACCCACTTCGTGGGTTTGGGAAGATAAGAGAGCATTTGATGTTATAAAAACATGATTTTTAAGGGAGGAACCATATTTTCATATGTAATGTTTTGTATGATATTTTATATTTCTGGTTCCCTACCACAGGCATTTCCCCTTAGCATTTCAGTTTTGTCATTAGGATTTGAGACACACTGCTTTGACAGCACGATCTCACTCAAGGATTTTCTAAAATTTTATTTACTTCTTAAGTCATATATTTTCCTAACTGTAAACTTCAGTACTACCTTTCAGTGCTTACTGTAGTATCTATGACATTGAAGTGTTAGAGACACTCACCTTCATATAATTTTGTTACTTATTTTTCTTCATCTAGTATTTAAATCCTGCCTTTCATCAGAAAAGGTTTGTATGAACTTGAAATATACAGTCACTGAAATACAGTTTAAAAAGAAATCTGAAATCATTGTGAAAAAGAGGGATGTATCAGTTACTTGGGATAAGGCAAATCTTCTATTTTGGCATGAAACTAATTTGGGGCTTCCTGATAATCAAGGAACAGAGGTAAACAGTCTAACCATATCCCTACCTCAATATATCTGACACTGGCTTTATAGCATATAGGTGCTGCCCAAGGTTTGGTATTCAACAATAGACTGTTGTCCTCTTTTGCTTAATTTCATTATCCTTAAGCTTTAAATGTCATCACTGTGGTATCTATCTCCACATTAGTTTTTCAGACTAATATGACTACAACACAACTTTTGATCTAAAAAACCCTCAAATATCTCAAATTTTCTAATTGTTTGAAGTCTTAACATTTTGCTAGTTATCAAAAACCAGGAATTTTGTCTTATTTGTTTCTTTGATATCCCCATCCAATAAATCAGCAAATCTTGTTTATTCTTCCACTATAACCTTTTCTTTTCTTCTAATGTCCTCAGATTCCTTTAATTATCTTAATACTGGTAAACTGAGTGCTTGCCTTTTCTTCTTCCAATCAGTCCTATAAATTTGATTCAAGTCATTTTTTCCTAAATTTTCATTTTCTCTAAAGTCTTCAGTGTCTCCCAGTTACAAGAACAAACTTACATTCCTTCTTGTGACATGCAAAATCTTTCATGAGCTTACCCTTATGACCTATTTCTGGTCATGGATACCATATATCTCCTATAGAAAAGCCCAGATGTAGCTAAACTCCTACACTGACTATTTACCGATATATGTATTTCCACCTATCTCCATATTTGGAGATTCATTCTCCTCCTTTCTTCTTGCCACATAGTTCTTTTAAGAGCAGATATCAGTTTGCCCTCTGTGTTAGAAATGCTACCTCTTTGCAAATGACATTGTGATTTCACCATTTGTCACCTAAGAGTCTATGCAAACACGTATCCCTTATTTCTCTAACCAAATCATTATTTCCAAGGGCAAGGGCTTATGGCTATCCATCATATTCTCAATCTAGATTAGCAGATATTTTGTAAATATTTTTATTTGATTTAGAGCTATTTATATAACTCTTTCTCTTCTCCATTATATCTATATGAAACTATTCACATATTAAGGCAATAAAAGAAATGAAAAAAGTTTTTTTTCCATTTCTTTTATTTTTATATTGCCAGATTTAAAAAAATCACACCGCTCTGTAACCATTGTATCAAAATAGATATTGCCGGGTTTTTGCTGTGCTAAAGTCCACAGCAGCATATGTTCCAACCAGCAGTCGGAATCTATCAAAAAGACAAGAACTACCAGAAATTGATATTCCGTAAGTACAAAGTGCCATCTCTGCCATCGTTCTAATACCAGGGAAGGTCAAACTGCAGAGTTAAAATGAGCCTGTCTTTCCAAGTGGAACCTCTGTGTGAACAGTCACGGGCCAGAAAAGCAGCGAGGGTCATAAAGACTCATATAACACGTGTAATTATTTGCTTACGATGAGCTGTCTCCTGGCAGAAACAGTAATAATAATGACTACCATGTATTGAACTCATACTGTGTAGCAGGCACTGAACTAAGAGCTTTGCATAAATTATATCATTTAATTCTTAGTCCCACTTTATAAGATAGAGATCATTTTTTTCCTTATGAGGAAATTGAGACATTATGAAGTAACTTGCCTGAAGTCACACAGCTAAGGAAAGACTGTGCTGGGAATTTGAACAGAGGAAGTCTAACCCCTGACTTTACACTATTTACTAATCTAAACCAGTTCTTTTCTTTTTGAGTCATGTTACTAGCATGGCTCAATGATTTTGATAAGGAAGGGATGGAAAAAGTAAAAAAAATTATTTTAAATTACTCGAACTTTTTAAAAAGTTTTGAGAATTCAACTTTGGCTCAAGCTTCAAAAAGAAAAGAAAAGAAAAAGCTTATATGTATAGATGCAAACTAAAAAGTCTACTAGTCATAAGAACCTCCTAATTAAGTTGGAAAATCTCAGAGCCACGAGTTAAGTCCAATCTGTCAGCCTTGGCAGATGATGTCTATGTTTTTCCAGTGGTTTTTCAATATGTGTCTCTTCATGTTCATCTCATTACCACCTCGACTTTATTTTTCTCTGCTAGAAACTGGCCACATACCAACTCTGAAATATTAGATCATATACCCAGAGAGTTAATGTATATATTTTAAAGCACTGTTGCAAGCTACTAATTCTGTTTCATAGATAACATAAAGTCTGTACACCAGTGTTCTCTCTTATCCTTTGGATTTAAACACAGCTTCTTGGAATGTATGTCATGTTAGAAAATGATTTCCTATACTGCAGTAAATATATGTGATGACATACATTCCACACTGCAGAAACTGGGTAAGATGTAATTAATAGAATAAATGCATGGGAATAAAATAACCATGGGAATTGATATCAGGTAATAATATGTCATACTTTGATTCATAGGCTCCTTGAATCCTGAGCCATGTGTAATTCATCTTTGTATCCTGCACAGAATTTGATACATAGTAAGTACTAATGATTGTTGAGCTAATGTAGTTGCCCTTGGGAATTGTTCCGTATCCTTTAAGTAGATGTATGGCATGTAATCAGACAAACAACATGCCTTGAATGAATGTGGCCAGAATTGGGTCCTCTGAATACTCATGCAGTATCCTAGTGCTGCAGTAGGTTGCCAGTTAGTTATGCAGAAAGGGCACTCCAAACAAATATCCTTAATTGTAGTGTACAGCCCATTCCATGCTTCTCTCGGTGTTACACTGAACTGAACTGAACTGAGCACATAAGCACAGCTCATTATTGCAAGACCAATATTCCACAGGCAGGGAATTTTTCTGATTTTGTTGTCTGTGTTGAAGATTCCACATGCCTTCACAGAATACAATTTAGTATTATGTTCTTGGCTTTTATTAAAAGCTGACATAAGGCCAGGGATTTAGCTCAGCAGTTTTGCTGCCTTCTGTGCAAGCACAAGGACCCGAGTTCGATCCCCAGTACAAAAAAAAAAAAGCTGACATAAAAAACGCCCTCATGAAGAACTTTAAGTTTATTTTTGCAAAACTGCTAGTGAAACATAATATATTACATAGCTTAAAATCTTTACATAAAGATTCTCATGAGAAATTAGTGTTGGGGTTCAGAGCAAAAATGAATCAAAGCTTGACTGCTCCTTTTCTTTAAATATCTTATGTGCTCTTACTGTTGCTTTACATATGTTTAATCTACTTAGACCATGTCTCCCACAAAGCACCTGATGGAATTTTAAACTCCAATGTATTTAATGCTCATATTATATCATTAAAATTTATTTGAAGCAGCATTCCATAAAAATACTAGAAACAGGCTAAGAGCAGCCACTGAAGCAAACTTAAGTACTGTATAGGAATAAATATAACTATATTACTGGCATCCTCTAATTTTCCTAGTTATTCACAGCTGGCTCAAATCTTGCATACTAGGAGCTGTAGGTGCTGTCTTGCTGCAGAACAATTATTTTAATGGAGCCCCTTTCACGTTGACACAGTTCTTGGGATAGTGTGCCTCTCTCAGTTTCCCTATCTGGTACCTCTTTTCTCTACTGAAAGGAAGAAGTATTGTGATATTTATCCCATCTATTTGGGGCCAAATTCTATATATCAGGTGTGATCAAACTGCAGTCCATGAGCTGCTTGCTCTTCTAAACAATGTTGTATTTAAAAGAGAAAGTTTATTACTTTTACAAATTAACTATATTATATATTTTATGTGCAGCCCAAAAATTCTTCTTCATTCAATGTGGCCCAGGCAAGCCAAAAGGTTGGACACTCATGCTGTAACAATAAAAACAGGAGTTACAATAACAAATCATTTGTTACTTTTCATGTGTCACATAACATAATTTGTAAATATTATTACCATAAGTAACTTTAAAATAATAATTCTTCCTGTATATCTCATATTGATTGTCTCATCTACCTTAGTTTCCATCAGTGCATTTTCATCTCAGACACTGTAATTTTCACCTATAGAAGCTCAATTTATCTTTTTTTCTATCTACTTAGTCTTTGGAACATACAAAATAGAGTTAGAACTGTTTTAATGTTTTTGTTTTCTAACACCTGTGCCAGTTCTCTGTTTATTTTGAATGACTGATTATTCTCCTAATTATAGATTACATTTTCTGCCTCTTTATGCTCAGTAACCTATGCTAAGGTGCCAATTTAAGTTGCTAAGATGTGAACTTCATCGGCTTGGGAGCTGGATATTTTATTTTTATGAATATTCTCTAGATTTGTTCTGAGACGAAATTTTGTTTGTTGGAATAAGATTGATCCATTTGAGTCTTGACATAATCATTTTTTAGGCACCACCTGAGCAGCATTTAGTTTGGGGCTAATTCTTCATTACTGAGGCAAATCTTTCTGAGTACCAATTTTTTCCCAGATTGGCTGGTGGGAATTGAGCTATTCCTGACAAGAGGACTGAACAATATTGTCAGTGATACTTTCAAGGGTTCTTCTGTCTGCCCTTGGGTAGTTCCTTAGGATGTGTATGCTTCTCAGTACTCTGGTGAATACTCTGCAGGTAGTTTGCTTTCTCTTTCTCACCTGTCTGCTGTTCTGTCGTGTGGAAGGTAGAAACTTATATCACTAAAATTGAAACATATATATATATATATGACAGAGATATACATATCTATCTATATCAATCTATATATCTATATATAGAAAGAGAGAGAGACCACTAAAAATGTATACACACTTCAGGAAAAGAAAAATTTGTATAAATATTTTAATACTAAGTTTATTGAGCCATCATGAGATTAATACAAGTTACCTTTGGTTCTACAAGTACAAGAGGTGTTCAACATGGTGGCCATCTGTTGAAAAAGCTTCATATTATTTTTCTTTTCCTGAATTGTGCATACATTTTTATATATATTTAAGGCTATATTTTCCCCTCTAATAATTGCCTTTGGTACATTCTATAAATTTGGGTATGTTGCATTTTAATTATCATGTAGGTTTGTATTGGTTAGCTTTCCATTGCTAGAACAAAAAGTACCTGACCCCTGCAACTTAAAGGAGGCTAGGTTCAATGTGACTCAGTTTCAGTCTGTGGCCTTCCGGCTTCAGACAGAAACACCAGGGAAGAAGGGCGTAGCAGAAGGGGCCTGCTGGACTCATTGCATTCAGGAGGCAGGAAGCAGAGAAAGTGTGCCCAGGAGGAAGAGGCCAGAGTCTACCAGATACAGTCCCTAAGGTCATGCTCATGACACACCCGGACACACCAAGAAGGATTATTTAAAAATAATTTCCCTTGCGATTTCTGCTTTGATCTATGGGCTATTCAGAGTGAGAGAGGAGATAAAAAATTTAATTATAAGCATATTATGAACCCAACCTATCTCCCTAGAAATGCAATCAAGAATGATCTTGCTGTCTAATTAAATAATAAGGTGAGATGTGATGGACAAAAGAGAAATACACTATTAAATTTATTAATGCTTAGATATTTCTTAACTATTTTAGCATTAGTGATTTCCAATTTAATTCCATTGTTATATTTTGGGTGATTTCAATCCTTTTAAATATACTAAAACTTGTTTTATGATCTGAATGTGTATCACAGTTTTGGGGTGTGATGTTTAATACAGTATCAGTTCATATTGGTTGTTTAAATCTTCTGTACAATTACTTCTATATATTACAATATTTTGCCTATATATTTGATGAGTTACTAAGAAAGGAATATTTAGTTAACTAGTTGCATACATTTGCCTTCTTCTCCTTTCATCGTATCATTTTACAAAGAATATGTTTGACTTGCAGATATGCTAAAACCTCAACCCCCTCCCAGTGGTGCTGCCACATAGCTGCACGCTTCTCTCAAGAGTGAGGGTTCATGATTCTGAGGTTCCTTCTTTTCTTCACTGACGTAGCTTATTGTACGCTTTGTCCCATTCAAGATACAATGTAAGGAATTCAGTGAACTTCAAAAGTTAAATTTTCCTCTTCTAGAACAAGTAGTTTCATGCTAATTTAAAAAAGAAACAACTGACAGCCCTTTATTCATATTTAACTTGGCTCACGCTTTCATAAAAGATGAGGCTGCTTTCGACCCCCTTTTTATGGTTGTAAAGTGGATGAGGATGCTTTTGGCACCTTTTGTACCAATTCTGGCCAAACCACTAATGACAATTGTTTACCAGTAGTCTCAGGTGAGGCCAAAGAAGGGATTCAACTAAATGGCTCCATCTTCAATACGTTCATGTCTCTCAACTTACTAGGCCTAGAGAACATCAAGATCCCATTTTCATGTACACATATATCTTCCAGTAGGGTAATATTTTTGGAAGCTTCTGCTTCTAGAACAGGACTTTGTGAGTGTGGAGATAACAGGAATGAATACCAAAAAGGAAACCTTCCATTTAGCATAACCAGGCCCCTGTAGTGCAAGTCCATATGAGCAAATCTCTCAAAGAGAGAACTTTCTGCTAAACAGCAGAGTTGCAAGCACTCCTGTGAAAGGAGAAAGAGGTCTTAGCAAATGTCCATGCATATTGGATGGCATTTATATATCTCATTAGAAGGCTCATCTTTTTTTTTTTTTTTTTTTTTGGTGCCGGGGATCGAACTCAGGACCTTGCACTTGGGAGGCAGGCGGCAGAACCACTGAGCTAAATACCCAGCCCCTAGAAGTTCATCTTCATAGTCACCTTTTCATTTTCTCCCATAAAATTAATGGATAAGTATACTTTATTTTTTGTCCCTTGGAAGAATAATGGCCTTTAACAATGGCTT
The DNA here is from genome assembly GCF_000247695.1 of Heterocephalus glaber. The sequence continues at coordinate 1,598,690 of NW_004624808.1, forward strand.
TTTGATTTGTACTGAGCCTTAACAAAAGTTAGATTTCTTTTCTGAAGCCAGTCTTTTTCTGAAGTACACAATTGTCAAGGACATTGTCACAGTTGTATTGTCCTTGAGTACTCAATAGTGAATTTCAAAATTCTAGAAAGCTTACTTTGCATGAAATTAAGCTGCCCAAAAAGCTACAGGCAATTGGTAGGGAAATATTATATTATTTCTTCACTCCCACTTTATAATAGAATGGAAAAATTCTGCTTTATAATCTATGCAAGGAACAGCATGTATTGACCTCTTGTTAGTAATTCAGTCTATTGTTCTGCATTTACTCCTGAGATATAGTATAGTTATTGACAAGCAAAGTGAACTACCAAAGATAGAGCATGTATTATTAAAGCAGTTCATTTTCTCATCAATACTTTATGTCTTGCTTTGGGTAATTAGCAAGGTCTTGGAGGGAATTAGTGCAGTGTTTGAGAATGTGTGTACCAAGAGAATATACATACATTTAGAAGGAAAAGAAATGTACCCATTTAGGAGGGGACTGAGTAATGTGAATGGAATGCACATAGAAATTGAACACTGAGATCATTCACATGGCTTTCCCATTATACCAGTACAAATGGCCCATTTATTGCTCTTTGTTTATAAGGCTGACCTAGGGTCACTATGTTTCTAATGTTATACCATTGCCTATATTAGAAGTGACTCTCTCTTTCTCCCAACATTACCCTGCATAAACAGAAGAAAAAGACTTTATTACCCTCAACAGGTTGAGGATATGTCGACCAGAGGGAAGTTGACCAAAATGAACTCATTCCATATCATGACCAAAATATGTACAGGAAGAGCTAAGAATTCAGGGACTAAACCAGATAGGGTTTTTTAAATGCTCCTAAGCCTTTATTCTGATGGAACTTTGGTAGTTCAATATCCTGACCCTAGTATGTGCTGTACAAGGCTATGTTTCTACCTAATTCCATCTTCAAAGTGGAAAGATTTACTTTAAGATGCTTCATGACAATGCAAGCTTTCATTTTTTATATGGACATTTGCTATTCTATGGATAAGGCCTTTGCGGCCTTCAATGTTTTAAGGTCCTGTCTTTCTAGTGATTCAAATGAAAAGACTTTAACCACCAGACTTCTTACAAATTGGGGGTAGGATTAAGGAAACCAACAGTGAATGGTGAGGTGCTCAGAGACTACCAACAGCAGGAAGCCACAATCATCCTCTGGGCTTAGAGGGCCGAGAAGTAAGGCTTTTCTCAGGGACCACTGAGAGCTGGATCCATGGAGAGATGCTCAAACAGCAAGAGCTATAATTGTAGAGGGATGCAGCCATCTCAGAGAAAGAGTACAGAAGCAAGGAAGGATTTGGGAAAATATGCTATCCTACACTCTCTCTCCTTTCACCCTCCAATGTTTTGGTGAAGATGGAATTAAGCAGAAATGTAGCTTTCTACAGCACACACTAGAGACAGAGCACCAGACTTCCTAAGTTCTGTAAGACTATCTAGATACTTGGGCTAAAATCTACCCAGAAGATGGCCATGAAGGGAGCACACTCCATCTTCAGGTCACAAGATGGGCAGAAAAAAAGTGCAAAGTGGATTAGGGTAGGGCAGAGTAGTGGGGAACAGAAATGAAAGCAGCACACATTTAGAGGTTACTGCTTTTGCACAGAAGGATTAGGTGGGAAGTAAGAGTAGTTAACACTACTCCAGGTCACATAGAGCACAGTTCTATCCTAGCCAGCTCTTCATATCCGTGCTTGTCTCCATCCAATGAGAATACTACTGCAGCCAGGACCTCCAGTTCAAAATAAATACCATTGTCATGCCCTACGTTCCATTCCCTCTCTTCTTACTAGAGAACCTTCACGTGGATTCCTACTGCTGTTTTTAATATCCTTATCAGGACCTGCAGTATCTTAGAGGGCCTGATCTAGCCTAATTCTTCAAACACAACATTTTTCATTTGCCTCCTTTGTTGAATCCACTCCAGTATTGTTTTCTTTGCTTCCTGCCTGATTCAAAATCTTTGAAATGTTGTTCCTTCTTCCTGGAATCTTCCTGTTTTCTCCCTTCTCTTAATGTTTCTGCATCCTTCACATTGTACATCAAAAGTCACTTGCTCAGAGAAGCATTCCTATATATACTAAATCAGCTCAGCTCCCAGTGTTTACATGTTTGGCTCATACCAGGTATATTTTATTCTTTGCACATTTTCAGTTTATGAACTTCCATTGTAAAGATAATTAGCTAGGTTTCTGATTCCTCGACTAGATAATAGGCATTGCAAAGCCAAAAGTCTGTCTGGTTTTACTTATTATTATAGCTTCAGGCCCCAAACCAGCACCTGCAAATGGTAGGCTTCCAACAGTTAGCCATAAATAATATTGCAGGATGCATCATGTATTTCAATTGTATTCAGGGTGTTAATATGACATATGTGATTCAGTATGTCTGGATGTTTGATCAGTTATTAATGCATTATTCAGTTTTCTATGCAAAATAACATATAATTACATATACAGTGTGCATATTGACTCTTCGTGTATTTTACAGGTAAAGCGATTTTTTTTTAAATTTTAGATTTACATTTTCAGGTTATGTCCTTAAAATGACTGAGCTTAAAATCTTTGGTACCATTATTTATACATCAAAGAAATGTGTTTCTGTCTAAGAAATGAAAAATATAGTTCTCTGAAAACTACTTTAAAAAAACCACCTTTTTACCATCTTGCATTTTTCTCCCTATAAACCTAACATTTTCCTGGGCATGAAAAAGAATGCAATCGCCAGGAGAAAAGTATGAGTGTGAATGCATAATAGTTAAAACTATTCAAAGTAAATGTTCTTTTATGGAGGGAAATTGTTATATCAGGAGAAAGGCTGTCTGCTTCCTCTGAGACCATTCTAAACAAATTATCATACATGACATTTGTGATGTGGTCCATGAAGTTCTGGATGGCAGAATATTTTTTGTAATTGGCCTAGCAATGTTCAGGGAGACATAAGTTCAGCCCTGTTGCTTCATCCCTTATTAAGGCTGTTTCTTCATGGGCAACAAGGAATATGTGCAAAGGAAATATCTCAGAATTTTGCTGCATTAATTTAGTCAGTGACACAGTTATTTTCAACATTTCAAGAAACTAAGGAAAAGGCTTAAGTTCTATCATATACCTATTGGAGCGGGTGTAAGGTGGCATATGTACATGGCAGAATACTGAAGTGCCTCGCATGCTGAGAATAAATACTACATAAAATCACATAGCACACACTTTTATAAATATTAATTCCCTTCTCACTCCATTTTTGGAGATATTCCAAGTTGTCAGGGAAGCACTGATTACAAAAATACTGTTATAAAATTGGAAGGAATCTCATAGGTAATTGTAAAAAAATTGAAGGCTCAAAATTAGGAAGCTCAGTTGGCTATAAGAGAAAGCATGGGAGAAAAAGAGGAAAGTGAGGGCTGAAAAGATTAACAGCGACATCTTGCACAGGTATTGGTAGGAAAAAGTCAGAATTGAGCAGCTTATAACTTTTTTTAAAGCAGTAGCACAAGATTCAGATATTATGTGTTGTGCACCTTATTTTCCATCAAAATCCTATCCAGGATTCTAATATATTAAAAGTTAGGAGAGGGAGTCTTGGAGCTATTGTTAGTAAGAAGTGTAGGATAAAGTATCTATCTTTTCCTTTACACTCAGCACTACCTCTCCATGAAACTATTGTAGTTCTACAGAATACTACTTACAAACTCATTTCTGTAACTGCTATGCAAACAAGCCTGTAATGACATAACCCAAGGTGTAAGTACCACACAATGACCAGTAGAAGTTTATAGCTAAGGTCTAAGGAACACTAAATTGTTAGAAAGATAGTCTCCAACTGATGTTTAGAAGAGAATGTACTTAATTAATATCTAGGAAGTAAATGGATAAAAATTGTGTGTTTGATTGGTTGTCATTTCCATAGATTGAATTGTAAATTTCTTAGCAGTAATTCATGCCTAGGCAATTTGGACACGTTTTGTTAAATATTTTATTTTTCTAAAAAAAATACTTGTTACATTATTTCATTTTTAAAAATTAATTTTATTGGTACATGTAGGGGACAGGGGAAGGGGACGTTACCAGAACCTCTGCAGTTAGTCCTGGTCTCCTGCGAGCCACGGCAGCACACGGCGAATTACAGGAAAGGTAGAAAAATGAGACTGAGAAGAAGCTGAGCTTCGGGTCTGATCAGTGCTGCTCT
>NW_004624808.1:1609208-1651347 GCF_000247695.1 Heterocephalus glaber
GCACAATTTCTCCTGTTAGCTGAGAAATTATTTGTGATTTCATTTTTTCCAGATCCCCTTTTGTTGCCAGTTCAGTGGGTCGAGGTGGTTGAGTATCAGAGTGTTCCATCTCATTTCCCTTTGTGGTTGCTGTAGGTGATCTGAAAGTCTGGTTTTGAGACTTATTTCCATGTTTTCTCATTTTGACTGGGTCAGGGGGCTGTTAGTGCCTGCACAGATTACCTCCTCTGAGGTGGGTGAGGTTGGACAGGGGCGGGGAGCAGCCGTAGGGATGATGACCCAAAAGCCCTTTCCTGTGGGCTGGGAGCAGCCGGAGGGATGGTGGCCGGGAAACCCCTTCCTCTGGACCAGGAGCACTGGGATAGTGGCTCAGAAGCCCCACCCTCTGGACCGGGAGCAGTGGGAGGGATGGTGGCCCGGAAGCCCCTTCCTCTGGTCCAGGAACAGCAGGACAGAAGGTGGCCCAAAAGCCCTTTCCTCTGGGCTGGGAGCAGCGGGAGGAATGGTGACCAGGAAGCCCCTTCTTCTGGACCAGGAGCAGTGGGACGAATGCTCAGAAGCCCCTACCTCTGGATCGTGAACAGTGGGACTCTGTACCTTGGTCTGGTGGTCTGGTGTCCTCTGCATCTTTGTAGTGTGGAATCAGGTGGCTGTCTGTCTGCAGCAGGGTGATTGGGTGTCTGCTGCACAACTCAGGCCCTTGGTAGGGCGTGCACAGACCTCCCTGTCTGCAGTGGGCTGATTTGGCGTGTGTTCCGCGTGACTGTGGACCTCGGTCTGTTTAAATTCTTTATAGATTCGAGATAGGAGACCTTTATCTGAGGAACAGCAGGGGAAGATTTTTTCCCACATTGTGGGCTGTCTCTTCACACTGCTGGTGGCTTCTCTTGCTGTGCAGAAGCTTTTTAATCAGAAGGGAGCCTACTTGTTGATTGTTTGTGCTAGTTCACGGGCAACTGAGGTTTTGTTCATCAAATCTTTTCCTACACCAATGTCTTCAAGAGTTCTACCTAACCTCTGTTCCAGCCTTTTTAGTGTTTCTGTTTAAATATTTAGATCTCTTATCCATTTCAATTTTAGTTTAGTGCATGGTGAGCGATATATGTCTAGTTTCAATCTTTGGAAAGTTGAAACCCAGTTTTTCTTTTTTCTTTTTCTTTTTTTTTTTTTAAACCCAGTTTTTCCAACACCATTTATTAAAGAGGATATCTTTCCTCCAGCGAGGGTATTTGGCTCTTTTGTTGAAGATGAGATGGGTGTGTCTGGAGTTGTTTCTGCATCCTCTAATCTGTTCCACTGGTACTCAGGTCTGTTTGTATGCCAGTGCCATGCTTTTTTTATCACAGTAGCTTTGTACTATAGTTTCAAATTGGGGATTTTGGTACTCCTTACTTTGTTTTTATTGTGTAAAATTACTTTTGCTATTCTAGGTTTCTTCTTCTTCCAAATGCATTTTTGGATTGATTTTTCAAGGTCTGTAAAGTATGCTGCTGGAATTTCACTGGGCTTCCATTGAATTTATGCAACACTTTTGGGACTATGGCCATTTTCACTATGTTGGTTCTTCCTACCTAGGAGCAAAGGATGTCTTTCCATTTTCTGATATCCTCTTTGATCTCTTTTTTCAGAGTGCTCTAGTTTTTAGAGCAGAGGTCTTTGATTTCTTTTATTAGGTTGATTCCCAGGTATTTCATTTTTTTGGATGCTATTGTGAAGGGAGTTCTTTCTCCAGTTCCTTTTTCAGTGATTCTGCTGTTCTTGTACAGGAAAGCTATTGATACATATCTTAACTTTTAAAATGTCTTCAACCATATGCTCTGATATACATGCTTTTCATGTATCTATTTTACTGGAAGTAACATTTTTGTATAATATGTCAATAATGGGATAGTCACAATGAAAAGGTGGCTGTTGAATATCAATGTGAAAAAAGTAAAATTATGTCTATACTTAACATATTATTCACAAGTGAATTCTTGATTATAAAATATCTAAATTTAAATGTTTTAAAAATATAGAATAAATTGAACACATTAAAAAATATGGACTAATTTCAGTTAAATAAGGGTAAATTGCCTAATACTTATTCAATATTTATTTGACCAGTAAGTGTTTATTCTGTGTTTCTTATACAACAAACAATTTCCAAGGTGCTACAGCTGCAGCAATGATCAAAATATACAAAAGATATGCCTTGAAATAACGGAGTTTATACTGTAATGGAAGGAAAGAGAATGAAAAAATAAAAGAAACATACACTACATTTAATGAAGAAATGTAATGGGGGGGATGAAATAACATTCTGTGTCTGGGAAGAAAGTTGTTATTCTTATGAATATTTGTAAAGAAAGGCATAGCAGATGAGGTGACCTCAAAGTGAATAATTTAAAGAATGAACTATATAGAAGTGTTTCTAGAAAAGCAAACAATGAAAGTAATGACCATGAAAAGGGAATACTTAATGTGTTCCAGAAAGAGAAAAGGGCCTATGTTTTGGTAGCAAAGTGAAGAGGGGCCGTGTATGAAATCTAAGAGGTACAGAGGGCAGAGTAGAGTGGGTGCACAACTGGGAGGAGGATTTTATAGAAATGTAGGGACCGTTGCAACAATTTAAGCTTCTACTCTCAACATAAAGGGACCCATAAGATGAATTTTAGCACATGTGATGTGATCTATCATAAATGTTTACAGAAACACTTTAACTACAGTAAGGGAAATGGAGTGAAAGAGACAAGACCAAAAAAGCAGGTAAGTGGATAGGGTATTATCTCTCAGTATTCCATACTAGAGATGATAGTGACCTGAACCAGAGTACTAGAAAAAATAACCACTGTGGTTAAGTATTTGATGGGTTGATGGGTTTTTTTTTCAAGCTAAAAGCAAGAGGATTTTGTAACTGACTGGAGACAAGGTATTAGAGAAAAAGATGTTTAAAGAGTAAAGGAGAGTTGAACTTGTATCCATCTACTCTACTGAATTGGGTTATTAAGTCTAGAAGACATTTGGTGGAGTTCTTGGCATCTGCTGTATAGAGTATCATGTTGTCTGCAAATAATGGCAATTTGACTTCTTCGTTTCCTATCTTTGCTCCTTTTATTTCTTTCTCTTGTCTAATTGTTGCGGCTAGTGTTTCCAAACTCTATTGAACAGAAGTGGTCATAGTGGACTTCCTTGTCTTGTTCCTGATTTTAGTGTGAATGATTTCAATTTTTGACCATTTAGTATGATATTGGCTGTTGGTTTTCATAGATGGCTTTTATCAGGTTGAGCTATAAACCGTCTCTTCCTATTTTTATAGGGTTTTTTATCATGAATGCATGTTGGATTTTGTCAAATGCTTTTTTTGCATCTATTGAGATGATCATAGGGTTTTTGTCCTTGGATCTATTAATATAGTGTATTACATTTATTGATTTGTGTAAGTTAAGGCATCCCTATATCCCTGGGATGAATTTCAGTTGGTTAGGGTGTATGATCTTGATGAACTTCTGGATTCTATTTGCCAGTATCTTATTAATGATTTTTGCATCTATGTTCATTAGTGAGATTGGCCTATAGTTCTCTTTTTCAGTTGGGTCTTTCGCTGCTTTTGGGATGAAGGTGATGGTTGCTTCCCAGAATAAATTTGGGAGTATCACTTCCCTTTCAATTTCATTGACAAGTTTAAACAGTAGTGGCAATAGTTCTTCTCTAAATGTCTTATAGAATTCAGCAGTGAAGTCATATGGGCCAGGTCATTTCTTAGTTGGTAAGTTTTTAACTACGTTTTCAATTTCATTGATTGCTATTGGGTTGTTTAGAATTTTCGGTCTTTCTTCAGCTTTGGTAATTCGTACGTGTCTAGAAATCTGTCCATTTCTTCTGTGTTTTCCATCTTATTGGTGTATAGGTTCTCAAAGTAGGTATTGAAGATCCTCTGGATTTCTTCTGGGTCTATTATAATTTCACCAATTTCATTCCTAATTGCATGGTTTTGGGTCTTTTCTTTCCTTTTTCTGAAAAGGTTGGCTAAGGGTTTGTCCCATTTTGTTTATTGTTTCAAAGAATCAACTTTTTACTTCATGGATTTTTGCATCATTTTCTTTGTCTCCATTGCATTGATTTCTGCTCTTATCTTTATAATTTCCTCCCTTGTATGATCTTTGGGTTTGTCCTGCTCTACTTTTTCTAGAAGATTGAGGTTCAGCATTAGGTTGCTTATTTGAACTCACTCTGTTTTCCTAACATGAGTATTCACTGCTATGTATTTCCCTTATAAAACTGCATTCATTGTGTCCCATAGATTCTGATATGTTGTATTGACATTGTCATTTAATTGTAGAAGCTGTCTGATTTCTTTTTTAATTTCCTCTGTGACCCACTGATTATTCAGAAGTGTGTTGTTCAATTTCCATGTGTTTATGACATTCTTGCGGTTTCATTTGGTATTGATATCTTATTTCATTGCACTATCATCTGATAATATACAGGGAATAGCTTTAATTCCTTTGCACTTACTTAACCATGTTGTTTGATCAAGTATATGGTCTATTTTGGAGAATGACCCATGTACAGCTGAAAAGAATTTGTATTTTGATTTTGTGGGGTGGAACACTCTGTAAATATCTGTTAAGTTCATTTGTTCAAGAGATTGATTGAGTTCTAATATTTCATTGTTTATTTTTTGTCTAGTTAATGTATCTATTTGTGACAGTGGGGTATTGAGGTCCCCCACTACTACTGTATTAGTGTTTATTTGATTTCTCATGTCCATTAGTGTTTGTTTTATATAGTTGGGTGCACTAGTATTTAGTGCATATATATTTATGATTGTCATCTCTTCCCCTTTGGAATTTTTCCTTTATAAGGATGTAGTGTACTTCTTTGTCTCTCTTAATCAGTGTTGGTTTGAAATCCATTTGATATGCAAAGAGGATAGCTATTTCTGCTTTTTCAGGTTCCTGTCACGTGGAATATTTTTTTCCACTCTTTACCTTTCAGTGTATGAGTTTCTCTTTGAATTAAGTGTGTTTCTTGTATGCAGCATATTGTTGAATCTTGCTTCTTGACCCATTCTGCCAGTCTATTTCTTTTGATTGGTGAATTGAGACCATTAACATTGATGGTTATAACTGATACACATTGACCTATCATTGTCATGACCTTTTCCTGTGGTTGGATTCTTTCCCTTTGTATTTAATTTCTTGTCTTGCCTGATAGATTCATTTTTCTGGGCTTCCTTGGGTTGTGATTCTCATTGTCTTTTCCTCAGATATTGTTTAAAATTTTTTGGAGTGTTGGTTTGATATTCATGAAGTTCCTAAGGTGCTCTTTGTCATGAAAGTATCTTTTTTCTCCATTAGTTTTGAAAGATATTTTTTCAGGGTACATCAAACTGAGTTGGAGGTTATTTTCTTTTAGGGCTTGAAATATGTCACTCCAAGCTCTTCTTGCCTTGATGGTTTGTGTTGAGAAGTTTGCTCTAATTCTGATGGGCTTTCCTTTGTATGTGATTTGTTTCTTTTCTCTAATGACTTGTAGAATTTTGTTCTACTCCTGGCTTCCTGGAATCTTAACTATTACATGCCTAGGTGTAGATTTTTTTTGATCAAGGCTAGTTGGCATCCTATATGCCTCATTTATCTGTATGTAAAATTCTTTTCCCTGCTTGGGAAGTTTTCTGCCATTACTTCTGTGAACAGCTTTTTTCATGTCATCTGCACTCTCCTGTTTCTTCATTGACTCCAATCAGTTGTTTGTCATTCTTTGCCTCATCTAATCTAGCAGCTGCTGGATTGATTTCTAATGGTCCCTTACTATTTTTAAGAAATTTTTCTTTTCCTGGTCACTAATTGCAATCTTATCTTCTATATCTGCAACTCTGTCCTCACATTGGCTCATTCTGCTGTGTAAACTTTCAATGGAGTTTTTAATCTGGAAATCTGTTTACATCTGTTTTATAGATACCATTCATTTCCTATGTTGGGATTCCATCATGTTCCTCAGCTCCTCTATTTTGTTTTCTGTGTCTGCTTTAGATTTATTAATCATGTCTTTCACTATGGACACAATCTCTGTTGTTATGTGAGAAATTATTTCTGATTTCATTTTTTTCCAGGTCCTCTTTCATTGCCAGTTCAGGCCATGTAGGAGGTTACGTGTCAGATTGTTTCATCCCATTGCCCTTTGAGGTTGCCTTAAGTGATCTGGGAGTCTGGTTTTTATACTTGTTTACATGTCCTCTCATTTCAACAGATGCAACCTGTTGTGCCATTTTTGAGGCAACTTTTTGCTCACCCAGTGGTCTTCAATTCTCAGCGATCCACCTACTAGCCTTTACTCTGCTACTCACCAGTGCACTAATCCATGGGTTCAGAGTGGTGGCCTTCTGGATCCCTGAGCTGACCTGTTGTCCTGGTGGGGTTCTGTCTGGGGCCTGTGTACACTGGGGATGGTATCTAGGTGTGCCTCTGGGTACTTCCTGCCCTCCTAAGTAGCTGTTGTCTGGGAGGGCCTGTGGCTGGGGTCTGTGCGCACTTTACAATGGTGTTGGGTGGGCCTCTAGGTGTTCCTTGTGAGCCTGTGCAGTTCTTTTCCAGGCAGACCTCTGGCTGGGGCCTGTGAGCCCAAGTGGCCAGGGTTGGGGCAGGTTCCTGGCTGAGCCTGCCCGCAGCTGTGCTGCTCTGGTCAACACTGGCTTCTCACTTGTTTCTGCACACATCTCCATTCTTTATTCTATTCAAAAAATGAATAGGTCCTGAAATTGCTGGTTTGATATAACTTTTGAAAGTTTGTCTTTTCAAATAGAAGGAGATGGTATGAAACACTAAACCTCATTTTTGAGACAGATATATTTTATATTATTTTTGCTAAGCAGAAAAATTTACTAAAAAATGCAAGAACAGGTTTAGGAAGTGGTGCACGGTGCTCATTGTTTATTTTGTTCAATTTCCATTTGGATTTACAACAATGGTTTTAAGTAATTTTAATTTTATTGCTAGCTGATACTATCTAATAGAAGCTATACAATACAGTATTATCATCAAAACCTGTCCTTTCTTTCCCAAGTGGGCCCAGGTCTTGGTGATTCCAGGCTAAGTTGGGAACCTGAAGTACATATAATCCTAGAGTTAAGAAACAAAAGTGGGAAGAAAAGAATTGAAAAAGATCTTGTTTCTTCACCACCAAGTGTTCCACTCACTTATATGTACACCTGTATATTTTCCTTCTATTTTGTACTTAAATGGAGAAATTGAAATTGAGATTAATTAGAACTACATGATGAGTTCTACCCATTAGAAAATGATAACAGCCCAAGACCATTCAGAGTCAGTTTATTCTCCGCAGTCTGTTTCCAAACTGCTATGGCTGTAAGTGAGTGACAGACTGCTCTGAGTAAAGTCATCGAGAATTCAAGTTTATTTGTTAGAACAGCATAGTCTTTACTATTATAGCCCATCCCAGTTAAGATAGATAGATTGATAATCAATTTACAATATAGATAGGTAGATAGATGACAGATATAAATAGATGATTGATGGATAAATGATAGATGATATAGATGATATATATAGATGATATAAATATAGAGATAGAAAATAGATAGATAGATAGATAGATAGAAAGATACCTTTGACTTACGTAATTGTAGGATTTAGCCAGGAAATTCAGAAACACATATGGCAGGCACTCTAGAAACTTTTGAGCAAGAGCTGAAGCCAACATCCACAGGTAGAATTTCTTCTTCTTCAGGAAAACCTCAATTTTGCCTTTTATGCTTTTCAACTGACTGTGTGAGGTCCACACAGACTATTGTCAAGGGTGAGCTCCATGACTTACAGTCAACTAATTACAAATGGGAACCACAGCTACACAGTACCTTCATAGCAATGCCTTGCTTAGTGCTTAAACTGAATAACTGGGTATATATAGACTAGTTGACATATAAATCTTGACATAGTATCATTATCAGGTCAAAAAATTCTTGATGTTCCAGCACATTTTATAACTCTTAGCATATAAAAAAGCATTTTCATCCCTGAACAGAATGTGCTTGGATTGCTTTTGTCAGGCACAGGTCTGAATAGGTAACCACTATTAGTATTTTCTCTGAATGAAAGGGAGAGGGAATGTGATGCAATTTAATTCCATTCAGATATTTTAAAAAGCATAGAATTTTCTTGACTGTTATGAAGTCTATTTTGAAATGATCTTATATTTCATTTAAGCCAATACTTTTACTGTACAGATGGAGAGACTGAGCCCAGAGTGCATAAGCACCTTGCTCATATTTATCTGGCAGGTTCAAGCCCAACCTGAGACTAGAACCCAGTCCAGTTCTTTTCCTGAACTACCTCTCAGACATTTGTGAAGGGGCATGGTAGGCTGTTTTGAGGAAAGAGATAAACTACTTGGTTTTGCTGTTCCAGTCATTTTACTGTGGGAAGCTCCCGTGTAGCATGGAATCTTTCCGTGCCCCTCTGCCAGGGCTCAGAGGTCAGCAGTCAGGAATTGGATGGCCATGCTATTGTGGACACAGGATCCTGAGTTGGGGGGAGAACGAGGGCAACTCTCCTAGGAGAATGCTTTACCTGAATCAGACCGCTCAAGATTTTCTTTAAAAATGGCCTGTACCCTTCATCTGCAACACATTTGCAAACTCAATTTTCAGTCACTCTAAGTATAGAAGGTTGGTCTACCTCTGTGTTTCAATGACACTGTATGTTTTGATACCTTAGGTGACATGTCCATATAAATACATTAAGGCAGGAACAGCAAAGGTCATAACTTTCCTTATTACTGAAGTTAAAATTGAATGAGCTAGATCACAGGCTGCTTTAAGAATGGCCTTGCCCGGTTAATGGGGCTCTGCCACTGAAGTCAATTACACTGGGCACAATTACATCCTATTCTTATAGCTATAAGTCAGGGCTCCACAAAGCTTCAGTCTCTGGGTAATTACTAAGTAAGAACCAGGTGAGGGGAAACTAAGCAAATTATCACTGATCATACAAGAGACACATAGAGAGCATAGGGCTTGTAGCTATTCCCAGTGCATGTGTGTCATCTGTTGCTAAGAAGGAGCTGGCTACACAGTGAGAAAACCCTCTTCTAATATTGACCAAAAGGATATGTGATTTCAAAGACACTTTTAGAAACTTGGCTGAAACGTAAATAGTAGGAAGGGAGAGGAATCACTCAGAAAGCCCTTCTCTATTGAGACTGTTTCCCTGATGATTTTGTCAGATTTAGTCAGTTGACATGATTGACTTTTTTTTTCCTCTTCTAATTACAATAGAGTGTTACTAAAACTCAAATGATATGGCAAAATCAGAACAAGCAAGCCTCAAAGGTTGACTTAATAAAAGATCTCCTTATATGCTCTATTATCCTTACCCTCATGGCTATTTACAGGCCCTTTACTACACATGAGTAAAAGGGGGCCATCGAAGAGCTTTCTGACAATTGAAGATCCTTCAGAAATATAGATGAAAACACTTTGAAATTTCAAAGTAGCAGAATTTCCCTATGATCCCATGGATCAATTTGCACACTGTTGATTTTTTAATATCCTTTGAGGAGCTAACACATATACTTCTCCAAGTAGAGCATATAGATCCATGTTATCAGTGAGTAAATATTGAAAACTTCAGTGAGTGGTGGGGTAATATTTTCCTAATGAAAACATTAATGATATTTATTAGAACTATGGGAAAGTCATGCAGACAAGGGCAGCTGTATTTCTGAGTGATGGCTTTTGATTAGTATGATGGTTATAAGAGAATAAGCATTAAATAAATGATATAAGCAATGTCAAGTTTATTGGAATGTTCTTTAATTCTAAGAAGTTAAAGATTTAAAGTTAATTTCTAATATTGGTTATTCAGACCACAATTGGAAAGACTTCCAGAATGACTCAAAACTTTTTCAAGATCCTTTCAAAGTAATGAAGTTATTTATGGTAGATTAGAAAAGAGATAGAACTTCAGGTATGGTGTGACAGTAGGTCATGTCCTTTTGTTACTGCTTATCCTGAGATGAAATTTTGGTGATATTTTCCTTTTTTTCATTACAGGACAAGACAGAAGGTGCTTTTTCTAATTATATATTCATTCGGTACTTTTTCTTTCATTGAACAAATCTCTTTTCTCCAAATCCTTTAATTTTTTTAACATAACTCTCCAAATACAGTGAACCCTCAGACTTACGAACTTGATCTGTTCCCAAGGGCTGGTTGTAACTCAAGTTGGATGTAAGTCAATACAGTTGAGATCTGGATGTTTACCTGGGTACACACTATAGATAACAAGAGGCGAATGAATCTTCCATTAACCTAATTAACCCTGGTCGTTCATATGTCAGGCTGACTATAACTTGAGGGTCTACTGTAACATTTTTTACTCCATCCTTTGAGGGGTATCTTCAGAAAATGCCCTGAAAGAATTAAATTGATTAACTGTGTTTAATAATTTGAATGAGACTTCAATCATTCTTGCAGGCTGCCTTTGGATTGCCTTTCATAATGAGCACCCCCTCCCCCAGAAGTGCTAAATAAATCAAGGGGCATAAACATCTCCACTAATTGTTATAATTACTTTAGTATTCATTGCTATTCGCTATCATTTTTGCAATGGAGATAGTCTCACTGAAACTGCATTATATTTGAGCGTTGTTCAAGACACGATTCAGCCATCCTTCCAGCTACCTTCAGATCCAATAGATCCAATGTCAACCTTGGATAACTGCAGTGTTCTGAATGTATAGATGATCTGCAAAGGCAAACAGTCAGAAATTCTTCTTTAATGTTTACCTTGACTGTGGCTACTCAGAGAACATAGTGGTCAGCCGTGTCATTTGTGTAAGAGCTGATGCTAGACAGTATGAAGGAGAACATAAAAGAACATATGCTTTGATGCAGTAACTACTAGAAGGAAAATGAAAAAGTTATATCTGTTGAGGAGCAACACCTCCTACAGTATAATAGATCTCTTACACCCACCTGGAATACAATGCAAGAATTGTAAATGACTGAGTTTCAGATCAAGTTTTTAAAATGTCAGGTCCAGTGGAGGTATTTTCTACTACAAAGGAGTCCACATTAAAGACAAAAGAGGGTTATGAACAAATTTTCCTGTCATTGGTAGAATTATACTTTCTTGAGATAGAATTCAAGAATGACCGAAGGTAATTTATGTTATTCAAAGAATGCCCCCTGGGCCAACAGTATCAGCACCACCCAGGAGTCTGTTGGAAACAGAATCTGCTGTCTCACCCCAGACCTACTGAACCAGTCTCCATTTTGTTGAATTCTCCATGTGATTTGTGAGGACATTAAACCTTGTAAAGCACTGCCTAAAACAAAAATAAACCGTGAAGCTTGGCAGCTACTCTCACTATGATGTTTGTCAGAAAACATTTGAAACATTTCAGACTCAGCTACACAATTTCATGAATCTCCCAAGTCATCCACATCTATATGTGGCTTTTTCTCTATGAGAAAAGAAAGAAATCACTGGTAAGTGACTACACTAAGAAGATCATGGGGTTAGAAGAACAAAAAATAAGCTTAGAGTCAGAGTTGGGCTCAGTTGCTGATGCAATTCCTGAGTAAACTTGAACACGATGCTCTATATCTCCATTTGTCATTTCTTCCTCTTAAATAATCAGGCTAATAATAATTGGGTCATAATATAACTAATAAAATGGACTGGGACGATGTAAGCAGAATTCTTCAATAAATCTGTTGATTTTAATTTGAGGTAGCAACTGTGATTGAGGACCATTTTGACTTTCCTCTCAGATCCCCAATATTAATTTCTCTTCTATAGTTGTCTCTGTAGCTTATTGTCTCAAAGGCATTATGCAAGTTCACATCAAGTATGTTATTGCATTTGAATTTTCCATTTTCTCAAAAGAGTACTCTCCTAGGTCACGTCACAAACTCATGGGACGGGGATTTAGCTCAGTGGTTCCGCCGCCTGCCTCGCAAGCAGAAAGTCCTGAGTTCAATTCCCAGTACCAAAAAAAAAAAAAAAAAAAAAAACAACAGCAACAAAAGAACCAAACTCACTATTACTTTGACCAGATTGAGTCCCCCAAATGGCCTGTGAATAGTGTCCATAAAAGCAAACTGACAAACTAGAACTTTCAACATCATAATGCAGGTGCAACAATTTTTCCAAGGCCTCATTGTAACTAGAGGATTTCTAATAGCTTTAGAGATGTTCTATGGATATCTGTCAAGCTGTGGCTTGAAGGATACTAAGCTCCAGTTGGCATAAAAGAAGTTATCTTTAAGGCCCTTCTCATTGAGAAAACTTGACCATTTACCTTTTTTCTCCAGGACAATTCTGGTTTATTCAGGTGTATTTATTAATAATCTCTATCTCAAGGTTTTAAAACAAGTGTCCCAGCATGTGCAATAAATAAAATGGCCAAGTATAACCAGATCCCTTAGACTATTCAGAGTTAAATAAAAGGTGCAGAAGAAATTCTGCATCCATTCACTTGTCTAGCTTGACTAGCTCTTTATTTTTATTTAACTAAATAATTAAGTAACATTTATTTATGGTAGTACTGGAGATTGAACCCAGGACCTTTGCACCAAGCTTTATCCCCAGTACCTGCCCCCCTTTTATTTAGAGACAAAGTCTTGCTGGGTTACTAAGTTGCCCACTCTGGGCTTGAACTTGTGGTCCTCCAGCCTCAGCGGCCAGAGTGCTAGAATTACAGTCATTCAACACCGCACCCAGCTTCTAACTATCTCTTTCAAAAGTTACTTCTGATAGTGAACCCTGAAAGTTTCCCCAAGCCTCCCAATCTCATGCTGGGCCCTATATTCCTTGTTGACATGCAGTTCCCTTTTACATCCCCTATCCTATGGCCCCCTCTTTTGCCGGGAATGAAAACTTAGGTCTGCATGAGTCAGACAGCTTGTGAGGCTCAGCAGAGGTTCATATAAACCTCGGGTGCCATGGAAATATGCATTAGTGTAAGGTTGGGAAGGCAGAGGACAGGCAGAGGCCACTTCATTTCCTTCTCTTTAACTTTCAAGCAGACCCATAGGATCACCAAGTGGATGTTTTTGCTGCAGCCTCTGCAGTCCCTAATCACTTCAACTGCTTTAAGGTGCAGGAAGTTCTGGATAATTGGCAGTGATTTCATACGGATCTCTGGCCCTGGGCAGCAGCATCTCTGTAACCCTCTGTACAAGTGAAGATGAAAGCTAGTGGCAATCAGCTGGACTTTCACCCCTTTTATTGTTTATAGTCTTCTGTTTTTGTTGTTTCTCTGTTTATTGTTGCTGGTTTAATACCACCACAGAGCTATAACTGGTGTATGATTGCATGTACTTAAATGCCACTTAGCTCTCTGTCTCCCCTTTGCAAGCACCCCCACCCAAAGGCAACTAATACTCTGTTTTCGGTCACTAGAGATTAATTCATCTTTGCAGGTTATTTTATAAATGTAATCATACATTATATACTCCTTTTTCTGGCTTCTTTCACTAATTATAATGTTTTCAAGTTTTATCATTATTGGTGCAAGTACCATGTCTTAGATTTTTCAAGAGAGGCAGAGCCTCTGAGATACACTGTTAAGGAAATAAATTTATCTTTACTGATGACTCCGTGCCATCATCCCTCCCTGCATAACTGTAGACCTGGAATTCTGGCCCACAAAACCTCCCATGGCCCCACCTCCCTCTCTTCTCATGTACTTGTCTCTTCCCTTCTGTTTCACAGCCTATCTCTCTGAGACAGGTGGCATATTTGGGAGGCAATTCATTAGAGGAAGTGGTTCATGTGATCATGGCCATTGACAAGTTAGGAACGCAAGAAGACAGTACCACGGTTCAGTCTAAGTCCAAAGGCCTTCAGACCCAGGGAAACTGGGGGCCTGTGAACCTAGTTAGAAGGACCCAAGTACAAGCCCTAGAGTCCAAAGGCTGGGGAACCTGGGGTTCTGATGTCCAAGGGCAGAGGAAGAAGGCTGTCCCAGCTCCACAGGAGTGAAAGAGCATTAATTTTAGGTGCCAGCTTGACTAGCTGGTAAGGCATGTTTTTCACAAATCTGTGAGAAAGTTTCCAGATAATACTGGCATTTGAGTCAGGGGACTGAGTAGGAAAGATCCACCCTTAACTCAGGTGGGCATCATTCGCTAAGCTGACCACATAGCTGGAAACACTCTCACAGACACGTGGAAAACATGCCTCAGCAGCTAGCTAGCTAGCTACGTGTTCTTTAATGCAGTCAAACTGGCACCTAAAATTAACTGTCACGTATCAATTTCCATCGCTTTGTATTCTTGTGTAGTATTTTATCTTGTAGCTACACCACATCCTGTTCACTAAGATATCTACTGATGGAAATCTGCATTTGGATTCTTTCTAGTTTTTGGTCACTACACATAAAAATAACATGAATATTCCTACATACAACTTTGTATATATATATGTTTTCATTTCCCTTATATAAAGATCTAAGAGGGCAATGGCTGGATGATACAGGAGCTTTGTTCAACTTTTAGAGAAGTTACCAAAAAAGCAGTTTTCCAAGTGATGGCATTACATTACATTGATTGTACCACTCTGTATGAATTCAACTTGTTTGACATCTTTAATATTTGTTATGTTTTTAATTTTTTTAAACTTTTATTCACTTTTCAGTCATTCTGGTAGGAGAGATTTGGGGTGATCCATATCTCCATCAATATTTAGATATGTCCATATTAGCTCAGGGTCACTTAGGGTAAGACATACAAAATGCTAGGCAATGGTGAAGGTTGGTAGAAAACAGCATGAGTCAGGGAGTGGGAGTGAGCATGGGGAATGGCTTGGAGAACATCATCTGTTTGCCAAATGAACCTTCAGAACTGAACCTGGAGAGATGAGGAGACTTGGCAGCTCAGTTTTGGAAGGTCCTATAAACTACGTTAAAAGAAGCCCTTTTGTCAACCCAGAACACAATTTACCCCCCATAATCCTCCCATAGAGGTTTTAGGAAGGTTATTTTGTAATTTCATAGCTGCATCATGGCCTCCTCAGTGTTCTTTGACACAGAGTTATCAGGAGTGATTCTTTGTGATGTCTAAGCTTCCCCAAGCCACCACTGGCTGCGTGAACACCTTGCTAACCAATCAAATTGAAAGATGTTCCTAGCTAATCACTTGTTTTCTCATTGTCCGGGGAAGGTATATATAGTAGGTCAG
Organism: Heterocephalus glaber; assembly: GCF_000247695.1. The sequence goes on from NW_004624808.1 coordinate 1,624,399, forward strand.
TGCTTTTGGGGTAGGTTAGTCCTTGTCTTTATCATGACTAAGCTGACCTGGAAAAACTGGGACTCTAAAACAGCTATGGTACAAATAATCCCAAGGGCCAAAGAGAGGAAGAAGAGGAAGACCCTTTTTCAACATAGGAGGAGAGAAATTTTCAAGGTAAGATGATTCTAACCAATCTTTCCCATTGACTTTGATCCCAAGACCTCTACCTGTCCTTGTCTGACACATAGTCACCATCAGCGCCCATCCCATTTCAAAGAGACTCCCTCTTATCTAGTCCTCATCCTCTTTTTCTATTGCCTGTCTATATACCAGAGAGACCAATCATGGCAAAAAGATCTCTTCGAGGGAGTCCAAGGAAAAAGCCTCAAACATATACCACTCATTCAAAAAAGTGTAAAACACCAAGAAGGTCAATAATATTTGTTTGCTGTCTTATGCCAAATAAGAAATGGAGTCAAAGAAAGAAAAAGAATCAAAATAAGAGACACAATCAATGTAAGAGAAGAAATCAAAATAAGAAACAGAATAAAAATAGGAGACAGGGTTAGCCAGCCCCAGAGGGAGGGAAAACCCTGGAGAAATTCAGAATTTCAAGGAGCAAGCCATATAGCCAATAACTATACGAAAAAGACCAGAGACCTTGAAAATATTTGTCGTGCATCCAGGGACCTGGTATCTGAAAAATGGCTAACTACAAAAAGACTGAATATATACTGATGATGGTGATAAAAATAAAATGGAGTTATGAAAAGGTGATGTGTGTGGTGTCTTTGTGCATTTTGTGATGGTGAGGATGGAAAGAGAGGAAGAAGTGGGTGGGAAGAAGAGAAGGAGGCAGGGTCTCAGATGGTCAGGGAGCTCAGACCCATGGGCAGGCATAACAGGGAAATATTGTCTGCAGATAATTTTAATGTAAGAAGGAAACCAAGGAAAACTGCTTCTCCAGTAAAATCTTTTATTAGCCTAAATTCTGAAAGTTTGCTATAAGTTAAGTTTTAAAAAGATATGCAAGATTCATTCTACAACTAAACAAAAAAACAAAAACATACACAACTAAGCTAAGAAATGGATGAAGGACCTCTTTTTCCAGAAGATATTAAAATGGTTATGCACGTGGAATCATGTTCAACATCATTAGTAATTAGTGAAATGGAATTTGAAATCCCAATGAGGGATCACACCCATTAAGATGGTTATTTCAAGAAAATTTATAAATAACAACTGTAGGTAGGATGTAGAGATGTGCTGCTATGCCAGTGGTAACCTCATGTATCTTGTGTTTGACTGCATATGTGGATAATATCAAGGGGCCATCACAGATGATTGATGTATACCTTTTCAATTTGCACTTAGAAATTGGCACTCTGTATGGTACTTTGCAATACACACGGATGAAATTGCCTAATAACATATTTCTCAGATTATATTTCCATCACATGTCACATGACTATATTGAAATTTAAACTAAAAAAAATTGGCCTATGTGGAGTCTACTAGTTAATTAGAATATTTTCTCCAGACCACTATTCATTCAATATTAGTTTTGAAAATCTTTGTAAAACAAATCACATCTTCTGATGTCTTGTTAATGCTTGAGATGTTTTTCTAAATTATATGCAAAAATATTTAAGTAGTTTTCAGTTTTGTTTTGGTTGAGTTTTATTACATTTGAATATTATTATAGTTTTCCTTTCCCTTACATTGCTTTTCTTTGAATAATTTTAATTTTTGTATATGTATGTTTAGTGAATGCTAATAAAGTTATACATTTTAAATTTAAAAAAAGAAAATTTATAAATAACAGGTGTAGGAAGGATGTAGAGAAATTGAAGCCCTCATGTATTGCTAAGGGTAAGGTAAATGGTTCAACAACTGTGGAAAACAATTTAGTGGTTCCTCAAATTATTAACCATAGAATTACCATATAATCCAGTAATAGGTTTATACCCAAAAGAATCGACATCAGGAAGAAAAATAGACATTTTACAGTGATATCCATAGTAGCATTACTCATAAGAGTCAAAAGATAAAAACCCAGGGGCCAGGGATTTAGCTCAGTGGTTCCAGCACCTGCCGCACAAGCCTAAGTTCCCGAGTTCGATCCCCAGTTCCAAAAACAACCCAATGTTCACCAACCAGGAATGGATGAACAAAATGTGGTGTATTCCTATAATGGAATATTAGTTAGCTATAAAAATGAAATTCTGATGTAAACTTTACCATGGATGAACCATAAAATTATGCCAGACACAGAACAACTATTATATGATTCCACTTCCATGAATTTCCTGCAATGGACAATTTTATAGACAGGGAGAATGTAAGATACCAGAGGCTAAGGAAGGAGTAATGGAGAGTTATTGTTTAATGGGCATAGAGTTTCTGTTTGAAATGACGAAAACATTCTTGGAGATGGATAGTGGTGATATGCACTCACTTGTGAATGTACTTAATGCCACTGAATTGGAAACAAAAATGGTTAAAGAATATTCATCTGTATTTTAACCACAATAAAAAGCAGAAAAAGCACATGCAAGGTTCAAAACACATTTCAGTAACTGTCCTATAAAATCACTGGATCCATAAAAGGTGTTAACTTGAGGAAGTTGCTGTTCCAATTGGTGCCAACCCCAACCAGCACAGTTACCACTGTGCCTTCAGTAAGCTCTTCATGCTTGGGACTGTTGAAGTCACTTCCAGAGCACTGCCCACCTCTAACGCCTGGGTAATGCACCGAACAGACACAGGCTGTGGTTAAAGAGCAGATTCTATGGACGCAATGACAGAACAAAGATCACAGAGGGAGGTACTCCTGTCCGAACTTGTATGGATTTTGGTCCAACTTAGTGAAATAGCGTGAACTACAGCAAAATTTTATATAAGTAGTCCCATATTTTTCTGTATTCAAATATAACATATTTACCTTGAAGGACACCTTTAAAAGGGTAACATTATTCTATAATTTCAATTTTTATTGTTTTAAAACTACACACAAATCATGTAATTAAAACATTACCTTACCTGTATGATTGAGTAATTGCCTAAATTTTACATTTTGCACTTGTCAGTTTTCTTGAAAGTCTCTTATTTTTTTTTACAGTCATCATTATATTGTATATGACAACATCAAGCTTGGCATGGTGGCACATACCTGTAATCCCAGCATTCTGGGAGGCTGAGGGAGGAGGACTGCCAATTTGAGCCCTGCCTGGGGACTTTAGTGAGTTAGTGACACCCTATCTCAAAATCTAAAACAAAGAAAGGGCTAGAGATGTAGGTCAGTGTGAACCATCTGAGTCCAATCCTTTGTACAGAGAAAGAAAGATTAATGGAAAGAAGCCTTACTCTGTGTTTGTGAATATTACTGAAAATGTGTTCTAGTAGAAAGCACTTGTTCAAAGACACTCTTGTCTAGGTGGGGAATATGCTGCGTTATGTGTGGGAGGAATTCTTTCGCCCAAACCCCTTTAAAATTCAGCACACTAACTTGGCTTTAGGTTTTTCTTTGGTTTCTATTTTTTACATAGCTTTAGTAAGCTATAATTGACATACAGTAAACTTCATGCATTTAATTTGTATGGTTTCTTTATATTTTAACTCGTATGTTCTGGTCAAACCATCATTAGGATTAAAATATAGGAAGTAAGGGATGGAAAAGGATTTGGAATATGTTATGTACACGTACCATCACCACACAAGGAATGGAATTAATATGTACCAATAAATTTACTGCAAATATGTACCAATAAAAATTAAAAATTATATCCATCACCACAAGAAGTCTCTGTAAGCTCAGGATTTCCCTCCTGCAGTACAATCCATGTCACATATCCCTGGCACCTGGCACTCTCAGAACACGCCCATGGGCCTGTGGGAATGGGGCTTGGGCAACAGGCCCCAGAGAATGTAAATCTTCTTACTTTTGCCAATGCTGTGAGTAATGAAGTCCATGGTCTCTGATCCGAAAGTTGTGTGGCTTCTGCCAGCACCTGCAAAACAGCAGCAGATTGTCATGTTAGTCTGCATGTGTTTTAAGATCTCAGAGCTAGCATGTTAATGACATTTTTCCATACACCTTCCTATAGGTTGTAAATCTGACAACAAATTGTAAATATTCTTGCTTTGAATGATCAATATGCATTTATTAAGAATAAAAGGCCTTCATATTTATCCACATAATCAGCCACTCCTTTGTTCTACATTTTTTGGCATAGAGCCAAATTTCCATGTTGTATCTATTTTTTGAGAGGGGGCTGCTACAGTTCATTTAGTCTTTCTCATAGTACTAGTCTGCTACTACTGACCTTTTTCAACTCTTGTTTTTGTTTTTCTGAGACAGGCTCTTGCGAGGTACTTCAGGCTGGCCTTCAACTCATTATGTAGCCCAGGCTGGCCTCACACTCATGGTGATCCTCCTGCCTCAGCCTCCTGGGTGTTGGGATTATAGGTGTGGGTCACTATGTCTAGCTCTGATCTTTTCAACTTTTTATGGCAAAAATACTATTTTTATTTTAGAAAGATGTTTTTACTAATTATAACATTGAGGTTGAAAGCATTCTTCCTTTGGTATTTTAAATGTATTCCTTTCTCACTTGCAGTGTCTGATGAGAAGCCTACTGAGATTCTTATTTGCTGTTCCATTGTGCATAATGTGCTTTATTTGTGCCTAAGATTTTTCTGTAGCACCATTTTGGAGCATATTGGTTATATTGTGCTTGGTGTACTTTTTTTTATATTTCTCGTGTTTGGGACCAATAGAACTTTCGATTTCTTGGTTTATAATGCTCATCAAAAGTTTGGGTCATTATTTCTTCAATTTATTTTTCTTCTACCTCCCTCCCTCCCTTGAGGACGATAAGGTTATTTGAAATTGCTTCACAGTTAATTTATGCTCAATTCAGTTTTTCCCATTTTTTCTCTTCATGTTTCATTCTGTATATTTCTTTTTTGGTATTTTTAGATTTATTAATATTTTCATAATGAATTGTTAATCATATTCAATATATTTTTCATCTTAGAAGCACTTTTCATCTCTATTAGTTCATTTTGGGTATTTTTCCACATCTTTCATTTTTCTACTTAATATATCCAATTTTTTAAAGTTTTTGAACATGTGGAGTATATTTATAACACTATTTTAATAACACTGTATGTTAACTATCTCATGTGGGTTATACTTCAGTTAGAATTATGTCATTATTTCTTCATTATAGGTCATAATTTCTTCTATGCATTCTTGGGCACATTTTATTGTTTTGCACTGGAGATTAGCCATGTGTATGTGTGTGTGTGTTTGTGTTTGTGTGTGTAAAATTTCTGTAAATCCTCTTATACTTTGTTCTGGGGCACAGTGACATTGTTAGAAAGTAGCTCAATACTTTTTAAGTCTTGCTTTTAAGCTTTACTAAACTTTGGTAGGTGAAAACAGAGTAGTATTCAGTCTAGAGATAGTTTTCTCCCCTTGCTGATGCAAAACTTCTGCTCACACTGCCTTGAATACTGTAGAAGACTTTGTACAATATTCTTAGCCCTGTTTGAACCTCAAGGATTTCTCTACTTTATCTTCTTGAGAAGTTCTTTCCCTGGCCAGTGGGAGATTCCTCACATGCATTCTGAGAACTCTCTTGAATGCTCCACTCAGGTCTCCAAATTGCATCTTCTTTCTCTCCTTCACTGCCACCTCCTGGACTCCCTGGACTACCAGTTCAACTCACAGTGACCAGTAGGATCCTCCTGGGTTTCTTATTCCTCTTCCACAGTCTGGAAACTTTCCCCAGCCAACAAGCTGAGGTTCTCTTTAAGTGTCTCCTTATTTTAGAATGTCTCGTAGAAGTCATTGTTCTTGATTACTGGATGTACAAGGCCTTTAGAACTGATGTTCAATATAATTTGTCTGTTGTTTTAGTTTCTGTAGGCAGTAATATAAACATAGTTCTGGTTACTGCATTGTTGTTAGAAGAAGAAGTCTTTTCCTTTACTGTTGTTTTGCTCCTAATTTATTGTATTAAATTCCAATCACATTTGAAAAAGAGAATTGTTCCCGTTTTGCTAATTAAACACTGACGACACAAATGAGTAGAGTTTTAAATGAATTAGGAAACAAAAAATTGATGCTAACATTTATTTAGTATTTAACTCTTCTGCACAAACTGTGTGCAATTATAAATCACACAATGAAAATGAGCTGACTATCACTCATTAAATTTGACTTAGTATTTTACTGGCTCTAAAACTGTAGATGTATTCATCATTACATTGTATTTATTGGAAAGATACTATATGATTACATAAGGACAGTAGTAACATTTGTCTTGAATGAGGAGCCAGACAAGATAAAATTTAGACAATGGGTCTTTGAAATCCAGTGAGCAAACAACTGTTTCTTATTTCAGCAACAGGTTACAGAGACCAAGTCCCTACTGTACTTGGCTTGCTTTATGTTTACAACATCTTCAAAAGTAAGAACTATAGATCTACAGTCGAATTTTATTTTAAATTAAATTTAAATTACAAACATAATATGAGATTTTGTAAAATGCTTCGAAAATACTGAGGAGAAAGAAGAAAGTTCAAATAACTAATAATCCCATTACTTGATAAGAATTCTTATAATCAGCTTTATATTTAGCCAGTACTTACCTAATATATTTGTGTGAGTATATGTGTGTTTTTATGTATGTTTTTACATGTATTTTGTGTTTTTATGTATGTGTATCTATGTTTTTCATAAAATTGTGTTGATACTGTATTTTGTAATGTGCCTTTATGAATCATACTTTTATATTTCTTATACCATTTAGAAAAATAGTTTTTGAGAAGATCTTATATTTACATATTGCTTAGATTTTCATACAAAAGTCTTACTTTTTCATGAGATTATTAATTTGTTGTAGCCAAAGATAATATCCTTGTATTTGTTTAGAATTTGTTTATGAAAAAATCACTTTTCTTCTTTTAAGTGATGATACAACCAGTGGTATACTGAAATCTTTTCAGACTACTTTACAAAGGGTCATTTCTTCCTAATTCTGTGTGCAGTAATGTCACATTTGTTACTTGAATGCAGTATGAGAGTATTTACCAAATTGAAATAGGAAATTATATTACTTAGGACCTTTTTTCCTGGAGAACCAGCTATTAAACATTTACCAGCCACTCTTTAGCATAGTTATGCTATAGAACAGTATGCTATTAAAAGAAGATATAAATAGATAAAGAAAAAGTTAAAGTACACAAAATGCATATTACATCCTTATTTCTGTTAATAAGAAATCTACATAGTGTTTATTTTTATATGAAAGAGAAGTGTTTTAAGGACTAGGGTTAACTCTGAGAAATATGACTGAGAATTGATATGAAGAACTGCTGAAAACTTTTGCATACATCTGGGTTCTTCTAGACCATTATAATTGTTATACTTCATTTTTGCGATTAACCTATTTATTAAAATTAATTCCCACGTTTCTATTGTAGAGACACTATCTTGAAGAAATTACGATAATAACAACTACAGTGCAAACCTTTTATTTATCATAAGGATCAGGTATGCACTGTGCTAAGTTGGTTTTAACCAATAAAGCCCCACAGATGTTATGTGACTTGACTTTTATTGTTTTTGTTTTGCAGAGGATCAACTGAGGGGGACAGAAGTTATATCTTGTCCATGATCAAACAGCTAATGTGTTTGTGACTATTTGATTTTAAAACCATCTTTCCCCTCTTTTACTCAATAGAGAGCTCCACTTCTTTGTTTTGGAACTGCTGATTTGCAATTTCCTTCCAAGAGTCTATGATAAGATAATGAAGGATTAGAAGGATCGTAATTGTTGTGGTATGGTCCATGGCTACATGGAGGCTGGGTGGAGTTCGGAGTAATGTTATCATTAATTAATACTAAGGATAAGAAATATTAGAAAAGTAAAAGGGGTGAGATTGAGGAGACTACTGAAAATAGAGATCATGCCTATAGTTCTTGATTTATAAAAAATAAAATTGAAAAAATGCTAGATTCAAAATTACATGGCAACCAAAATCCAAGTGGTTGACAGATTGATGAAATCAGGACAGCAGGGGCTTGCGTAGGTGATAACAGAGACTGTTATGATCAGCCAGACTCAGTATCCTGTGCCAATATGTAAGGAGAACTTATGTAACAATTTATTAGCAATGAGACAAACAGTTTCATTGCTGTGTTTTGCATGTTTATAGGCTATTAGAAGTGAGAACAGTGAGGCAAAACAGTTGTTCTTATGTACTTATACCCAACCAGATTTTGTTAATTGTCCAGAGATAAAGAATAAAGTTCTAGCTTTGCTTTGCACTATCTCCCAAATCCAAAGGAATGAAGAACTGCTGGTCGATTAGCCCAAGAGAAATTGGAGCAGTATTCTATGGCCAGCAATTTCCCAAAGAAGGGAATTGTTAGAAGAGTTGCCCAAACTCTGTGTTCAATCAGCAAAATAATTCTATTACCTCACTTTTCACATCTAGCTATATGTCTTGGGGCAAATAGCTTCATCTTGCTGTGCCACAGCTTTCTCTTGTACAAACCAGGGCATCGAAAATACTTAAATAATCTGATGTGAAAACCAAATAAAGATGCACTTAAAAAAAAAGATGCACTTAGATGGGCAAAATCACAAAGTTGAGTAGTGCCAACTCCGGGCTGATATGTTGGGACATTGTACTTTGCTAGGGATGCAGACTGATCCAGCCATTCTGGAGAGTAATTTGGTACTAATTAGTCAAATATGTGCAAACTCTCCAACCCCACAATTAGGGTTCTAGGGATTTGACACAAAGAAATGTTCACACAAGTCCATAAATTTCGCATAGTATACACATTATGGATGAAAAATAAAACAACAAGAACTAAATATTGCTGAAGTTTGCACCTGCAATCATTTCTAGGTGACACTGGAAACCTCCTTCTAGTTTCACATTCTAACTGCTTAACATAACAAGATACTTTCTGCTCTTATTAAACCTTAAAGATGACATATTTGTATGCTTTAGGAACTAGAAGTTTTGTAAATCATACTCGAGTGTGGAATGTTCATTTTGTTGTTGACTTTCATTCTGAAATGCCTTACAAAGGTCAGAGAAAAATTCAGTGAAATAAACAGAAAACTTTTCTGGATAAACGGCTTGGAGCCAGGTCTTCTGCTTGGCTTTACTGATCGAGAGATACAAAAGGCACAATTCCTGACCTTAAGAAGTTCATATGGCCTCAGAAAATATTTTAGAAACAACAAAAACACAACTTTTGTTTCTACCCATCAGCATCAAAGGAGAAGTTCAGTTTAGATTTTAAGTCAATGCCATGGTATCTTTTATCTGGACTGTGGCTCTCTAATTAAATCTTTCTCCCTCGCGCTTTAACTCCAGGGAAACCCACTTGATGATTCAAAGTCAGTCACTGAATGTGATTTAAAATCAATAAGAGTGAAAGATGCCCTGGGTGTGCTGTCCTTTCAAAGGAAGTGGAAGCACTTTCATGCCTTGTTTGCAGAAAATCGATTATCTAAAGCAGCTACCAGGATGAGGTGGACAGAGAGAGCTTATGTCTAACGATAGTGCAGAGCTGTTTTTACTGCTCTGCATACATTATAAGTATTTGCCGCTACTGCACTTTCATGCTTTCACGCAGGAGCTCCTAAAATACTTGCTGTTTCAGGAAAACACAAAAGATTTCTATACCTGAGACCTGAGATTATTCCTCCCAAAAGTATATATTTAATGATGCAAGACATATTGTCAGATTCTGTGAAGATTTAACAATACCTAGATTTTTAAAAAGGCCCAAGAATACTTAGGGTTAATAAAAACATAAATAAGAGAAGAAGCTATGAACTGAGAAGATATATATCTGCACAGAACGACAGAAAATAAGATTGCTATCAGACAGGTGTGGTTCATCCTGAACTGTATATCACGTTGTGCTTTAGGAACAGTGTTCCCTATTGCAGAAGTTGTCATTTATGCTTTAGCACTCACAAAATGAAATGTGAGCATTTTAAATTTACACTGAAGGTCCTCCATAAATAATCTCCAACTCACCTTTCTAGCCAAATCCATAACAACTTGTATTCAATCAACCTGTACTTCAGAAAAATTGCCTGCTACAGTGATTTCATCTGAGGCTTCCGCTTTCACTGTACCTGTATGTCTGCCATTCTCTGTGACTCAGAATCTAATGTACTTCAGAGTTCAGCCTGATGACCACCTCTTAAAGATTTTCTCTCAATTAACCCATCACTTATTAATTTGTCTATGATCTCTACAAATTTGTTCCATTATGTAGTGCATGCTATCTTTATAATAGTTATTTGAATATGTGGCTTATCAGAAACAGGCGTTAGAGTGGTAAGTTCATTGGAAATCAAGAGCATAATGTCAAATCAGGGTATATTATTAATAGTAAACATATAGGATTACAAGGTGAGAGAATCATTGTATTCTGCAAACTATGCTGAAGAATGTTTTGAAAAAATAAAACATAGACAAGTGGGAGAGTGAGAGGTAGGAGGAGTTTAACCAGGCAGGAGGTTCTTTCATCAGATGTCAAGATCATCTCTTGTATTAAGAAGACTTGCAGAATGTCAGAGGTCGGGGGAGTGCCCACCAATTTGGAAGAAAACCACTATGCCCCTGGCCTAGGGGATCTCCTTTAGCAGAGGTCAAGAGTGACTTCAGGTGCAGAGCCCTTCCCTCCAGTGCCCTCGCTACAGGATTGTCATTCCTCTCTGCTTTGAGTTTTATTAATTTCCTCCTACCCTCTCTTCAATGCTGGTCTTGAGGAAAACTCGATAATCACATAAAATGAATAAAGTTGGACCCTTACTTACTTCATATGGAGAAATCAACCCAAAATGTATTAAAGATTTAAATGTAAGACCTGAACCTATAAAAGAAGAAAACAATAAAGGGGCAACATTTCAAAACAATGGGCTTGACAATGATTTCCTGGATATCAGCCCAAAAGCACAGGCAACAAAAGAAAAAGTATATAAGTAAGATTATATCAAATTAAAAAGCTCCTGCACAGCAAAGGGAATGATCAACACAATGAAAAAACAACCTGTGAAGGAAATATTTGAAAGCATATATCTATCAAGGGGATACTTTTCAAAATATATAATGATTTCCCACAACTCAACAGCAAAAATATTAACAAAACACCTATTGAAAAATTGATAAAAAGCTTGGCATTGTGGTTCATACCTATAATCTCAGTACTCTGGGAGGCTGAGGTGGGAGGATGGCTAGTTTGAGCCTAGTCTGGGAACCCTAGTGACTTAGTGAAATCTTGTCTCAAAAAGAAAGAAAGAAAAAGAAAGAAAGAGAGAAGGAAATAAAGAAAGAAAAAAAGAAAGAAAGAAGGAAAGAAAGAAAGAAACCAAGCAAGCTCAATGGTTCCACTGCCTGCCTTGCAAGCAAAAGGTCCCGAGTTTGATCCCTGGCACCAAAAAAAAGGAAGAAAGAAGGGCTAGGGATGTAGCTCAGTGTGAAGACCTGGGTTTCATTCCCCAGTAAAACACACACACACACACACACACACACACACACACACACACACAGATGACTTGAATAGACATTTCTCCAAAGAAGAGAACTGACAGGTATAAGATGTCCCCACTCATTAATGAGCATGGAACTCTGCAAATCAAAATCAAGGGAGGGATGGGCAAGGGTGAAAAATAAGAACCAAGAGAGACTATGTAAAGGTGCAAATTTCCAATGATGAATATCATTATATTGTATACCTAAAATGTACCAATGATTAAAATGAATAATCGATAATGCAAAATAGGAAGAAAAGGTCCAAAGGGGTAGGGGTAGTGGGAGGGACAGGGGAAAAGAAAGAAGGGAAAGGAAACATGATGAGAAATGGAAAAAATGGAAATAAAGTCTTTGTAAATAGGGAAGGGTGGAGGGCGTGAAGGGAGGGCTAGGAATGGGGAAAAAATAAGAACCAAGATGCATCATGTAAAGGTACAATTCCCAATGAGAAATGTGATTGTGTTGTATACCTACAATGTACCAATAAAAGAATTCAATAAAAAAATCACAATGAAGTATCATCTCTCATATGTTAGGATGGACACCATCAGACACTTAAAAACAAAGGTCAGTAAGGATTTAGAGAAATTGGAACCTCTGTGTGCTGTTGGTGTGAATGCAGGATGGTGCAGTTTCTATGGGAGACATGGTGGAAACGCCCCAAAAACTTGTAGTGCAGCTATCACATGATCCAGCTATCTGACTTCTAGGTATTATACAATTAATTGAAATTAGGATCTTGAAAATAGATCTGAAATCCTATGACCATTGCAGTGTTATTCATAACAGCCAAGAAGTGGAAACACCTAAATATCTCTCAGCAGGTGAATGAATAAAGAAAATGTGGTGTATTCATGCAGTGGAACATTATGAGCCTTAAAAAGAGAAATCTTCTCATATGCCGCAACATGGATGAATGTTAGAGACAGTGAGCTAACTGAAATAAATCAGTCAGAGAAGAACAAATACTGCACGATTCCACCTATGTGAGGTATTGAAAGTAGTCAGCCACGTAGAAGCAGAAGGTAAAATTCTGGTTACCAGACGTGTGGATTAGAGTAAAAGGGAGGTTGCTGTTCAATGGGTATGGAGTTTCAGACATGCAAGTTGAAAAATTTCTGCAGATCTGGTGTATGGCAGTGCGCTTGCAGTTAAAAATTGTGTATACTTGAAAATTTGTCAAGAGGGAAGATTTCATTGTATGCGTTTTTTATTAAAATAAAAAAATTCATCTTGTCTTTTATCACTGATGCTAGCAACCATAAGAAGCCAGAAGTCCTGGGTCATCTCTCTCACATCTCCCTGACTTTAAAACCTATACTGAGATCTCTTGTCTTGCTTTGACCCCTCTCCAACTCCTGAAATTCATTCACAGACCCTTTGGAAATCATCACCATCAACAAGAACCTTGCTGTGTGTTAAATAATTCCTCTTTCCACAGCATAGTCCCCATTATCCCTCTCCCTGGTTACAGGAATTTGTAGGCCACTGGCTCCCCATTACTCTCTCCAGCACTACTACTATTTTCATTCTGGGTAATTTCAAAATACACATGGATGACCCTCCCAGCCTTCTGCCTTCTGATTTCCATTTTTTCTCCTACCACGAACTTGTTTTCCGTCCTCTTGGCCAGTTATTCCCATAACCATACTCTAGATTTTGTCATTTCCAATAACCACAACTCCTTCATAGTCTCATTCCTTCACCACTACCTCCTAACTTTCCAAGTCCTCTTAATACCCCATCAAAAACATCCTTTGAGCTCTCTAGAATCTCCAGTAAGTTGAACCTATAGTCTGTTTCTGTATCTGTCACTCCACTTACAACCTCTTTATTCAGATTACATTCAATAGTCATCATCAGAATTCACTGATCTGCACATATAAAACTCTCTTGTCCCTGTCTGGCCACACTGCTGCCCTTATTTGGTTAAATCACAGGTACAATTTCTGGTTCAATCCACCTCATTGCCTATTCCATCTCATCTTCATAAATCTCATGGTGGCTAGAAAAAAATCCACATCTATGTAGACTTAGTCTTATTTAAAATGCAATATCAATAATCTCAAGTGAGGTGGGTAACCATTATATTTCCTTAATCTCTTACTCTCCCATCCTTCTAGGTGACCATATCTCCTTTCTCCTTTATCCTCAAACATCCAATAGCCCCTTCACCACCTTCATGATCAATTTGATGACCTTGGTTCCTAATTCATAGAGAAAATAGAAACAATCCAAAGAGAATACTTTCCTCAACTGCATATTTTCATATTTAGACTCCTTTGGCTCATTATCATAAAAGAGTTGTTAGTCCTTCTAGCTAAGTCCGATCACACTACACACTGGGCAGATGCTATATCCTTTCATCCATCCAAATAAATTGATCCAGTAACTTCTGTGTCATCATTTTTTTCTTACTAGTCTGTCATGCCCATCACCACACAAAGCATGGTGCCGTTTCCCTTAAAAATGAAATATATTTCTGGAATTTTTCTCCCTTCCAGCTATAGTTCTTTCTACTTTCATTTAAATTTAAAATGTAAAAATCCTCAGAAGAGTTGTTTATATTGATTTCTCTAATTTACCTCTCTCCATTTTCTTTTGACTTCAAACTCATGTGCATTTCTCCACTGAAACTGCTAGTTTAAAAATATTTCTACTAATTCTTTGACACTTCTCCCATAGAGAAATACATGAGGTTTAACTTGCTTACATTTGCATAGGGCTGGTTGTACCAACTCCCCTCTAATGAGGAAAATACTGCAGAAATAGTGTGTGACTCCCAAGGCTGGGATTCCAGTGGTCTTTCTTTTGGGGATGCCTGTTCTTGGAACCGACCACCCCACCATGCAGCTAGGAATACCAGCCCTCATTGAGGGTCCACCTGTGGGTGTCCAAGTTGACAGACTCAGCAGGCATCCAGCATCCTTCCTCAGCTATGGCTGAAGAAAATTCTTAGATAACCTCTGTCTCTGCTATCATCTAGCCACGATTACATGATTCTATGTAACAATTACAGACAGAGCCCAGTGAAACTTGAGAAGTGTGAGAGATAATAATCAAGTGAGTGTGGCATTTTAAACCACTCCATTTTGGGCCAATTTGTTATGCAGCAATAGATAACTGGAACACTGCTCTTGTCATGGTCACCAAATTTCCTGGTCAGTTGTCTTCCATATATGTCTTGAGTTATAAGTAACATTTGACACAGTTGCTCACTCTTTCCTGAAGACACTTTTTTTTAAAACTTGGTTTTCATTCCAGTACATTTTCTTGAGTAACCTCCCAGGTGTCTGGCTGCTCCTTCTTGGCTTCCTTTGCTATGCCCTCACATTCCATGGATCCCTTCACATTGCTGCCTTAAAAGCAAAATACTTGAACCTCTTCTCCTCTTTTTATATACTCAGTTCTTTAGTGATCTCATCTATTTGCAAGCTGTATCACTATACACTGATGATTCTCCAGGTTCTATCTCCTGCCCAGTCATTTCCTTTGAGCTCATTTGTTAAAAGAACAAGTTAATAACAATTTAGATGAAAAATAAGCAGCTCCCATTTGACATAAATGAAAGCGGAGCTCATGACATTCTTCCCTGAACTACTCTCTCACTTTTACCCATATCACTAAGTGGCAATACCATTCTACCAACTCTTAAATTCAAAACCTTTGAGTCCTCATTGATTCCTCTCTTTCCCTTACATGCATTATTCAATACAAAGGTAGATATTGCTTTATTTATCTTTAACATATATCATTACCTTTCAATTTTTCACTACCTCCAGCACTACTTTCTTAATTCATGTGTCCATTGTTCATCATGTGGATTATTGCCTCAGCCTTCTCAGTGGCCTCCTTCCTCTTTTACATTCTGTCAACACTTAGTCACGGTGTGATTCTTGCAAAATGCAAGTCTGATTATGTTTCTTCTCAAGTCAAAGGTATTCTACCTAGAGAAGAAGCAAAAATCCTTACAATGACATCTGATGGCACTTAATAACTACCTTTCAATAAGTAATCTGAAGGGCAGTTTTATATAAACAGGAAATAGATAAAGAAAATGCAGCTGCAAAAGAGAAGAATTAGGACCATGCGTGGAAACTCCAGATACAAAATAGTAGGGGAAATACATAAGGAATAGTGTCTCTAATCTTTTTTTTTGCACTTTATTAAATTCTTTTATTGGTACACTGTAGGTATACAACACAATTACATTTCTCATTGGAATTGTACCTTTACATAATGCATCTTGGCGCTTATTTTTTTTTATTTTTTTATTATTTTTTTATTTTTTATTTTTATTTTTTTTCTTATTTTTTTCCCCATTCCTAGCCCTCCCTTCACCCCCTCCACCCTTCCCTATTTACAAAGACTTTATTTCCATTTTTTCCATTTCTCATCATTTTTCTTTCCCTTCTTTCCTTTCCCCTGTCCCTCCCACTACCCCTACCAATTTGGACCTTTTCTTCCTATTTTACATTATCGATTATTCATTCTAATCATTGGTACGTTTTAGGTATACAATATAATAACATTCATCATTGGAGATTTGCACCTTTACATAGTCTCTCTTGGTTCTTATTTTCCACCCTTGCACAGCCCTCCCTTCAACCCCTCCATTCCTCCCTATTTACAAACATTTTGTTCCTATTTTTCCATTTTCTCATATTAATAC
The DNA here is from genome assembly GCF_000247695.1 of Heterocephalus glaber. The sequence goes on from NW_004624808.1 coordinate 1,640,636, forward strand.
CATTCCCTTCTATCCTTTCCCCTAGTCCTCCCACTTCCTTCTTCCTTCCCCTTTGCCCCTTTTCTTCCTATTTCACATTGCCTATTATACATTTTAGTCCTCACATTTTCTTTATTCAGTCTCCAGCTGATGGGCATTTGGGCTGTTTCCAAGTTTTAGCTATCACAAACTGTGCTGCTATGAACATGGGTGCACATATATCACTGTGGTATGATTCTTTTAATTCTTTGGGGAAGATCCCCAGCAGTGGCATAGCGGGGTCAAATGGGACTTCCAGTCCTAGTTCTTTGAGGTATCTCCATACTGATTTCCACAGTGGTTGCACATTCCAGAGATGCAAATGAAAGCAATGCTGAGATTCCACCCACTCACTCCAGAAAGAATGGCTGCTATCATGAAATCAACCAATAACAAATGCTGGTGCTGCTATGGGGAAAGAGGAAAACTGTTCCACTGCTGGTGGGAGTGTAGACTGGTCTAATCTTCTTTTTACACACTGTCACTACAGTAAATTCTCTAACTTGGACTGTTTCTGTGTCAGTTTTCTGCTTAAAATCCATCAGACATCCCCATGAGTTAGAATAAATTCCAAGCTTCTTTATGTACCAGAAGTACATGCAACCGAAGTAAGCTGTGATCAAATGAAAAGTCCTGAATGCTATGCTAAGAGGTTTGAGTATAGGGTGATAAGGAAACACTGGAAAGCCCTTAGTAGAGAGGTGGTACTATCAGATTTGTTTTTTAGAGGGTTAATACTTGGCAGTAGGAAGTATGGCTGTACATGGGCGGCAAGAGCAGTAGTAGGTGGATATTGAGAGTTTGATGTTCATTGAAACAAGTTCTACATGGAATCAAGAAGAAAAGGAAAAACAAAAGATGACATGAAAGTAGAAAGTAGAGAAGAGGAAGGAGATGGAGAAAGAAGAAGAGGGTAAAGAAAGAGTAGCCAGGAGGTAGAAATGTTCAAAGTATATTATATGCATGTATGAATATGCCAAAATACAACTCATTATTCTGTACAGTACGAACTTATGAAAAATTGGCCAAGAGTTCAATAGTGTATGAACTAAAAGCATTATGGATGTATTAGAAGGGGTACATTTGACTTATACAAATGGAATTGAAAACACATATTGCCAATGGGTCACTAGAGAGGACAAAGAACTAAGGGTCTCACACACACATACATAGCATATTGTGATAGTTAATTAACTGTGTCAACTTGACTATGAAATGCCCAACTAAACTGGTTCAGCATAGTTCTGGGTGTGGGTGATGGGATTTCTGAAGACAGAAGAGCCACCCTGGGTGTGAGTGGCACCAACCAATAGGCCTGGCGCCTGAGTGGAATAGAAGGGAAATGAAGGAGGAAGGCTCAGTCTTTCTTCAGAGGAGCTCCAGTCTTCACCTCACCTTGGGTGTCACCTCCTGGCTTCCAGTACAGACTTCAGCCTTCCAACACAGACCTTTCAGCCTAATATCGCAAGCCCTTCAGTCTCCTGATACAGACTTACATGGACACTATAGTGACCTCCAGGCCTTTGATCTTCACCTGGATCCTTCAGATCTCCAGCTCACAGGCAAGCCTTTTACATGCTTCCACACCAGATTCTGCAGGCACCCATTGTAAGCCTACCTTGTAAATCTATATCTATAATATTATATATTATTACATTGTTATACATTATTATTCTATAGTATATATTATTACATATAATAATATACTATATTATATCATATTAAATCTGTTTTTCTAGTGAGCACTGACTGATACACATGTGTAACATGTGAGATAGAGTAGGTGAGGAAGACCTGAACTGGTTACGTTATGCAAAGGAGAATATATATATATATATATATATATATATATATATATATATATATGAAAATAAAGGTATATAAGTGAGAAAACAATTTTATTTTACTTCCAATGGGTTTTAGTTGCTTTTGTGTCACCTAGTAAGGATGTCCAACTAGCAACTGAAAATATGGTCTGAGAGATCAGAAGAAAATTTAGAATATGAGTTACTGAAGTACAAGAAGAAGTTAAATCCATTTAGATGAAAAAACATCACTGAAGGAAACCATGCAAAGCAAAACAAAAAGAAAGAAAAAGGAACAGAACCAAGAACAGAATACCTGCTATGAAACATTAGACTTATTTTAATTTTAATAATTTATTAATGTCCTTAATTGTATGTTATCAACATATTAATATCTAATTCCCATGGAAAACAGAGAATTACAAAAAGAAATACATTTGGCTCTATAATAACAAGTTGTATAATTACTTTAAATGCTTGCTTGCTGCGTAATTCCATAGGCATGAATTATTTGAAAAATTGTTCTCTGATTGGAATATAACCTATCATGCAAGAAAATGAATTGCTTTGTTTCATTTCCATGTGTTTTGGTCCTAAGGACATTTTCCTGATGATTTAGGATGCACTGTAAACACTCATATTTTTATGTTAAAATCTCTTTATACAGAGTCATTTCCCAAATACTGAGTATAAGTCTCTGACATGTTCTGATTCTCATACAAACTCTAGCATTTGCCTGAAGATGGTATGTCTGCCCTAAGTAATGCAATAAAAGGAGACATCAGAAATCAATGAATGGCCATTAAATCCTAAACCATTAAATAGACAAGATGGGACTCAGTAGCTATACTTGGTCATTTTCCAATTTGCTTTCAGAAAGATTCCTCACTCAAATATAGCATCATCATTCCTGTAACAAGAACAATGCTATTTCCTGAAGTTATCCTGAAAGTCAAAGACAAAATTGGGTTACAAACTTGGCCTGCTTTTTTGTCAACCATGTGATGTTCATAAGTCACTTGACCTCCCTAAGACTCAATTTCATTATATATAAATTTTTAAAAAAAATAATGAATATAGTCATTAAAAAAACTATTATGTAACATTTAAAATATTAGCCCTCTTCAAGCCAGGTACAGTAATCTCAGCATTTGAGAGTGCTAAAGGGAGACCTTGTCTGAGAAATCAAAACCAAAAAAAAAAATTACCTTTCTCCAGTGTAGTTCCATGAACACCGGGGTTTTGTCTGATGTCCTTACTAATGTATCCAAAGTACCCACTAGAATACCTGGTACAAAGTTGGCATCAAATGAGCATTTTTGAGGAAGGAATTAATTTTGCTTTTGTCTGATTTTAAAGTCAGTGTATTTACATACTAAATAAAAACACAAAGAAGACATTTGGAAAATGTTTATGTTAATAAATATGGACCTGAAAGACTTCATGAAGGCCAACTGATGGCAAAAAGCTGATTGTTTCGAATAAGAAAAATCAATCAGAGTAAAAAATCTTGAAATATAAATGCAGGGAGCTCTTAGTATTATGCATTCTATTCATTTCATTTTTTAAAGAAAAACATTGTATTTACTAAGATTCTGGCAATACTTTTATGTAACAAGATATAGCATACCAGATCTGCCAAGTAACTTGTTTATTAGTCCAAGCTTCAATATGAAGCCGTTTAAAATCAAAAAATTAAAACCTGCTTTTTACATGCTGAATATCTTGGCCAGTGTGTCATTAAACATAGTAATGAACTTGAGACAGCAAGAGTAAGACTTAGCAAAAGCTATACATTGCAGTCTAAACAACATTCATACCAAAAAATAAAATAACTGGCCTTGGTTACATAAAATTTTTCTGACTAGTTAAAATTTAACACTATAAAGCATGCATTTTAGAATCTTTAGCTACTATGTCCCAAAAGGACCAGTGTCTCCATGAAACAATTTTTCTCCAAAGTCAAAGAATAGTCACAGTTAATTCAAATGATGCAACACACTCTGAAGCTAAAATAAAATCAGTTATTATTGATGTGGAGGTTAACCCAGAGCTTTGGGGGCTTTCTCATGCTGCAAAGGGCTCTATGGTTCACCCAAAGCCGTGTATGACGAAGTCGAAGGAAGTCGTTAAGCTCAGTGAAGGGAAGACCGCTGGTACCCAGCTCCAACCTTGCCAGGAAGCATGGTTACTGTGTCCACAAAAGTAGGATGTGTGAGGGTCCAAGATGCACCACTCTTCTTGCTAAAGAGATGGCAAACTACCTGCCTCCACCCTAAAAGCCCCTTCCTGAGGTAAATAAAAGTATGCAAGGGGGCAAAAATTAAAATACACATCCACAGAGGAAGGATTTCAAAATATTAATGTAATACTATTATGGTTTGTGTCTAGATGTCCCTCAAAGCCTCAAGTAGTCTTAGGTGGGGCATTTTCAGAGGAGGCTGGATCTAGGTGTGACTGATTCATGGTGCAGTGCTAGGCCCAAAGGCACTAGGATTAAGAGTGAGTGGTAGCTGCCCTAAGTAGTCTGAATAAGATAAAAGGGGCAGAAAGACACTGTTAATGTCTCTTGTTGCTTTGCTACTGTCTGTCTGTCCTGAACTGATTCCCTCTGCCACTAAAACCTCTATGAACTGTAAGCCAAATAAACCTTTTGCCTCAGCAATGATGAAGTAATTATAACAAATACCTACTTCACAATTTTAACTAGAGTCATCTGGTCATTTCTGACTATATCTTAGAGATGTTTCCAGATTCAATTTTTGCTGGTTTATCATTAGATGCTTCCAGTTAAAAATATTAGCTTTATTTCCACATATCTTAACCACTAGTATGACTGCAATGTGTTAGCTCCCAGAGATGTTAAACACCGGAGGAGAAAAAAGTAGACTTTCAAGCAGCAGGCAACAATCAGAGCCCTTTCTCACACGACGTCTGAGAGGCCACTGAATAGTTCAGGAACAATTCTAAAAACAAGAAAACCCATGCATTTTAGTGAATAAGTCATGGTTTTCACAGTTGAAATTTCCTTAGACACTGCACTTTCTTCATAAGGGGATCCTGGCTTGTGTTAATGTTAAGGTGAGTCAGGACTTGACTAGCAGCCTTCTTTTTCTTATTCTTACTGTGTTTCTTATACTCTTGTTTTTTTGGTTTTTTTCTCTTGCTTTTTCTCATTCATCACTGTTTTTCTTCTTTTTTGCATGTACATCTTCAATATAATCTGATTCTGAAAAGGACTCAGAAGACAAAGGTTTATCTTCAGGGCACCTCCCTCCCTCTCTCTCTCTCTCTCTCTCTCTCTCTCTCTCTCTCCTAGTTGCATCCTTGGATTTCTTTTTCTTCTTTAAACTATCCTTACTGCCTGATTCAGTTTCTGACATGGAGTCTTCAGAAGATTTATGTGAAGAATTCTTCTTTTCCTTTCTCTTTTTCACTTGCTCCTTTTCCTCATCTTCAGAATCTGAAAAACCTACCAGATGTCTTTCTTCTTTCTCTATTTTTCTGATGAGCTCTCATTTCCACTTAATAATTTCTCTCATGCTTTTCTAGTTCTTGCTTCCAATTCTTATTCATATTTTCTTTAAATTCAACCAAAGCCTTAAAACCTTTCTTTTTCTTTTCTACTTGCTCTTGCAGTCCTCCTACCCAATCATTCCATTTCCCCATGGTGCTAGACAGAGTGCACAGTAAGACTTCGAGAGGGCAGGCCACATTTCAATTTCAAAATGTGCTTAGGAAAGAAACTCACATAAAAACAAAATTAATTTTTACCAGGAGATAGGACTTTGAAAATTATTTTGAATGTACTCCCAAATTTTCTACTTAAAGCATAACTTTCCTAACCTAATAGTTTTTCTTACCCTTCAACTGTACATTAGATCCATGAGACCTCCATTGCAGGGGAAGGTTAAATGAGAGAAGCGACTCTCAGGGTGTACACAAATCCCCCATTAGAGGGAGTTAAAAGAATCTCAGTCTACAAAAACAAGATTCAGATAATTTCTTAAATCTGAATTAACATTACCAGCTCACTTCATCTGCTCATGTGTAGATTCACAATATATGTGCATTATTAGTAAAATGGATAGCTTTTACAGTTCCATGTGTGTACATAGCCCCTACCCCCCACCCCCGCCATACTCTCCCACATCCACCAGTTACTGAACTTTGTAAACTGGCATTGTAACATTACAACAATGTTTTGTTGCACCAATTTTATAAACTCTAATACTTGTATTTGTTACTTGTTACTTTTCTGAGGCAAACCAAAGGTATGTTTCTCAAAGTTTTTGCTGCCTTCTTTAGCAGTATTTGATGGATCTTTTATACATTTGTAATGGATAAAAATAAACCAATTTGCAAATCCTTTGTAAAATCTTAAACCATGTATCAACTTTTTGGTTGAAATTGTGTAGGATAAGATAAATTGCATTCTCTTAACCAATATGAGTGCTTTTCTGTAAGCATAGTTATGTTGAAATAAAGTTGTGAAAAGCAAAAAAACCCAAACCAAACCAAACAAAAAAACAACCCAAATAATCTCAGTCATGGGGAAACAAAGATAAAAAAAGAAAATTCTTCCTAGAACATTGTTCCGGATACTCTGCTAATCATAAAAACCATCTTCTAGGTTTATAGGAGCTCTAAGGATGTCTTTTGATTCTTATCAATGCAGTTACACACTGTAAAGCCTGTTAAAGGGAGTCTTAGTTTTTCTTTAAGAGAAAAAAAAAAAAAACAAATCAATGTGAACAAATATTTCTAGATAGCCATGACACTCATTATTGCTGAATTCATGGTGTATTAAATATATCTGTGTTTTCCAAGTATACAGGTCTTCAAAGATGCAAAACTAAAAAAGAATCTCATCATACTGGTGACTTCCAAGCTAAAGTTGTTTATGATGATAAACTTTTCTTTTAGGCTCAAATATCAGCCTTTCCCTTACTTGTGTTCCAGCTACATGTGATAAGATGTACACATCAATCTAGCATGAGACCACCAACCAGATGATACTTTTTCAAGGCTTATGTGATGTGTATGTTATGTATGTGTTTCAACACTTAGAGATCTTCAAACATTGTGCAGTCCCCAAATCAAGATGCAGAGAAACAATAGAAATTTACAAAACTGTTATTTTTCATAAACTGATTTGTTTTCTTCTTGCTTTTCGTTAAATGCTAACTGAATGTTCTTTAAAATGCCTATGTGTTACCGTAGTTTAGATATTTTTCCATGAGCTAATTTTTTTCATTCATTTTTTTAATGTGATACTGGGGATTGAACTCAGGATCTGGCCATTGAGCTATATCCTGAGTCCTTTGTTTTTCATTTTGAGACAGGATCTCACTACATCACTAAGTTGCTCATGTTGAGCTTGAACTTGCAATTCTCCTGCTTCAGCCTCCCAGAGTGCTGAGATTACAGGCATGTACCACCATGCCCAATTCCTCTGAGCTCGTTTTAATTTTCCTTATCTGCTTTCCTTATTTCTGAATATCATTTTTGGTGGACAACATAGAGTTGGGTTTCAGCCTTTTTTTTTTAAATCCACTATGGTAATATTTGATTTTTTAAAAATGTATTTAGACTGTTCATATTTAAAGTAAGTAGTGTTATAGTTGGATTAATATCTAAGATTTATAATGAGTTTCTATTAGCAATAATTGTTCTTTGTTTTTTCTTTTCCTTCCTCTCTTCTTTTTTCTTCTCCATTTTAATTGGGCATTTTATATGATTTCATTTTTCTCTCTTCTCTAAGGATAAGCATATTCTTTTTAAAATTGTTTTAATGGCTGTCCTAAAGTTGGCAATATAAGTCATTACATATTAAACTAGAGTTGCAACAGAACCAAATCAACCTTCAAATAACATTATATCACTTCACAGGTAGTAAAGGTAACTTATAAAAGAATATTCCTAGTTCTTTGTTCTTGTCTTTTGTGGTATTGCTGCCATTCATTTCACTTGTCCATATGTTATAGTTACTCAATATGTGGTTGCTGATATTACTTTGAACAACTTTTTCTGATCAATTACAAAATTAAAAAAAAATTTTATTTTGCCTTAATTATTCCCTTTTCAATGTTCTTACTCTTTTCTGTAGAGCTGAAGTTCTGGCTTATATAATTTTTCTTCAACCTTAAAGGATTTTAAACATTTCAAGCAGGGACTATTAGTGATGAATGCTCAGTGTTTTCTGAGAGAGTCTATACTTCTCCTTCCTTTCTGAAAACTAATTTTGCTGTATTCAGAATCCCAGGCTGGTGTTTATTTTCTTTCAACACATTGAATGTTTTACTCTACTCTTTTCTTGCTTGTATCTTTCAAAAACAAAAATTCCACTGTAATTCTTTTTGTTTATTTGTTTTTGTTTTGTTTTGTTTTGGTACCCTGGATCGAACTGGGGACTTTGCACTTGCGAGGCAGGTGGCAGAACCACTGAGCTAAATCCTTGGCCCTCCAATGTAATTCTTATTTTTGTTCCTCTCTCAGTAAAATGGTTTCTTTTGCTTTTCACAAAATTTTCTGTCCCGGATTTTCTACAGTTTGAACAGTTTAGGTTTATATCATTTTGCTATTTTTTTCTTATTGTTCTCTGAGCTTCCTGTATCTGCAGTCTGGTGTCTGTTCTTAATTTTGGGAAGTCTTGAACCATTATTACTTACTCCTTCTGATCCACATTTTCTCTATTTTCTTTCTGCTATGCTATGCTTTTTAATATATGTATTTGCTACATTTTTTGGAAATGTTCCCATAGTTCTTGGCTGTTTTCTTGCATTTCTTCATTCTTTTTTCTCTTTGAATTTTAGTTGAGAAAACTTCTATTGATAGCTTCAAGGTCACAAATTTATTCGCTCAGCTGTGTCCAGTCAACTGGTGAACCTATAAGAGACTTTCCCCATTTGCATTACAGTGTTTTTGATTTCTACTATTTCCTTTTTCTTAGGGTTTCTGTTTCCTTTTACATTACCCGTCCATTGTTTTGCATTGTAAAATTTTGGAATAGAGCCCTTAACTTACCAGTCAAAGTTGTATTAAATTCCCTGCCCGAGAAATCCAAAATCTGTGTCATACCTAAGTCTGGTTAGGATATTTGCTTTATACTTAAGAATGTGTATTTTTTGCCTTTAGACTTGTGATTTTTAAAAAAATCCAGACATGATATATCACTGAACAGGAACTGAAGAAGCACATCTGAGGTTTGTCAAATAACAAATACTTATGTAAGGAGATACTTTATTTGAAAAGATTAGTGCAAAAGGGAGAACATAGAAAATCTGATAAATGTCTCAAAAGTCATCCAGAATGAAATTTTCTTTTACAGTATGGAGTAAATAGGGTAATAGATACTGGGTCTGGGGAAGTGAGATGCACTCGTGGCATGATAAGACTGTTCAGATGTTCACGTTAGTAAACTGTGACTGGCAACAGGACTTGGAGATGCCTGGCCTCTTAGCCCCTCTATTGTCTGGAGGGATCATCAAGGAGGGGTTGTTATGCATTTCTGTGCATGTATAAACTTAGGATTGAGTCAAAATTCAAGACCCTTTGGGAAGGAAGAAGCTTAACTAAATTTTCTCAGCTTAGGATAACAAGCATTTTGTTTTCATTAATCAGTGGGGCCAAATACTCCAGCTAATTAATCACTTACAACACAAATAGTGGGAATTGGGAGTCTCTGTGGCTAGCCTTGTCCTAGACAAACAAGAGAGGAAAGTCTTAGCTAAATCATATGAGGAGGGGTGATTCTTCGCAGTAATCTATTTCCCATAATCCAAAGGGTGGTGAGATTTTTTTAACAGCAATTCCTCTCCAGGATTATAGGGCTCAGGTAAAGTTCAATATTGCCAGGTTTAATGTTAATCTGTTTAGCAATTGGGAGTGTGTACTGTTTGCTGTAGCTTTAGCTGCCAAAAGTTTCAAATTCTTTCAATATCTGCTATGGTTTCCTTGTCCTATGTCCACACCAAAACTCATGTTGAAAATTGATTTCCAATGTAACAACTCTGAGAGGTAGTGTGGTCTAGTAGGAGGTGTTTGGATAATGAAGGGAGAGCTCTCAGGAGTAGATTAATGCCTATCCATGTGAGTAAGTTATTGCTCTTATAGCATTAGTGTATGTGTGGGTTGCTGTAAAGCAATACTGCCCCTCTTGCTTGTTATCTACTTTCCCCTGTGCTTTCTGTTCTGAGTTGAAACAGCATGAGACTGTCACCAGAAGTTAAGCAAATGCTACTGCCAAATTCTGGCACTTCCCAATATCTATAACTGTGAACCAAACTAAAACTCTATAAATTACCTAGTCTCAAGTGTCCTGCTTCAGGAACAGAAAAAGGACTAAGATATACACTTGTTTGTTTTCTCTTCTTGTCTGTGGGGTTCGCTAAGAATAGTAGACTCTGTACTTTGTTGCTCACTCAGTTTAAATCCACTGCTACTATACTTGAGCACTTTTGACTTGGTAGTAAAATACTGGGGAGGAGTCACACCCTGCTCTCTGATTAAATCTCGGGTTTTAGTGTCCTTCCCATACTGTGGCCTTCACACCTGTTTCTTAGCTTCTTCTACACTTTGTATGAGACAAGAAGGCTAGAAGAGGTTGGAATTGAGTCGTTGTCCTTTTCATGAGTTTTCTGAAGATCTGGTAAAATGATTTCCCAATTACAGCAAGCCATTGTTACAGAAACTTGTGAGGATTTATTGTATGTGTCCTTTTCTGATCCATGGGATGAACTAACATTTGGTCAAACACTATTCTGGTTATGTCAGTGATGGAGAGAGCAATATTTGGTTTTTTTTATTAAATTCTTTTATTGGTACATTGTAGGTATACAACACAATTACATTTCTCATTGGGAATTGTACCTTTACATGATGCATCTT